>BSBM01001201.1:0-600000 GCA_027924585.1 Larix kaempferi
AGAATATTAAAATAATAAAGAAAATGTATATTTAGAAACAAAAAGAATATTTCATGTTAAAAATTTAATTATACAAAAGTTATATGATATATTGATTAACACTTAGTTATATATATAAACATGAAACATTGTTCAATCATTATATTATAAAATATTAATAACGTTATTAATTAATTAATTAATTAATTAATGATAAATTATATATTATTAATAATCCTATTTATCAACAATAACAAAATATAATTATAATAATTATAAATGAAAATAAGAAATTAATAATAGTAATAATAATAAAAAATTATTATTAATTAAAATAATTGTAAATAAAAATAAGAAAATATATTTATAATAATAATAAATGAAAATAATTTGTAATTAGAATTGACAATTTGAATAATAATAATAATAATAATTATTATTATTATTATTTTAAACAATAAGAATTATTTTTATTATTATTGTTATTATTATTTTTAAATATTTTATAACAATAACAATAAGAAGAAATATTATTATAATTATTTTCTTTTATTTTCAGATATTTTATAATAATAAAAATAATTATAAATATAAAAATATAATTATAATAATTATGAATGAAAATAAGAAAATAATAATAATAAATAATCAATATTTATTTATTATTAATAATTAATTAACATAATTGAAAATGAAAATAAGAAAATGTAATTATAACAATAATAAATGAAAATATTATAATGAGAATTGACAACTTTAATAATAATAATTTTTTTTAATAATAATAATATTATTATTATTATAAAAACATATGCCATATTACAATGTATTGTTATACCATAACAATATATGTGTACACAATTATTATTATTATAATATATTTCAATATTTTTTATTTATAATAAGAAGAAGAAGAAGAATAGATGATATTATTATTATAATTGAATAGTTTTTTATTATATATTATTATAATAAAACAATTTTAATTAAATAATTATTATTAATATTTTTACAATCATAATATTAATATTAAAAGTTACGAAAATATTAATAATATGGCTTATATATGCCGATCGGCGTATATCAACCACATTTAAACAATAGATATACGTCAATCGGCGTAAATAAACCATATTATTAATATTAATATGGCTTACTAGTTGAATATAATATACAAAATCGAACTGGGTCTACTTACTAAATACGGGTAGCTTACCCTTTTTGAGTTTATTCATAGTCATAAATAGTAGATACATATATTTCTATTCTTACCGAAATACATTAAGATTATGTACCATGATTACTTACACCTATCGCTTTTAATTATACGTTACCATAACATCAATATGTTGTAAAAGATTGATTTATATATAGATTTCAGCATGTTTCCCTTTAGTTCTGCGCAATAAATAAAACAACCTAGATCTATGGTCTAAAGGTATGAATGTTCATTTTCAACATAGCCTTAATATCCTTATAATTTTTATAATACCTCCCAACCTAAGATACAGGGTCAACTAAATAAATCATAACTAAGATAGGGTAACTTGTGGAGGTTAAAACCACCGAAAAGTACCCAGATCGTACCAAAAGACAGGAGTTATAAACGTCAAACCCTTACACTTGTGCCATACTGTAATATGCAGAGTAAGAACACATGCAAGGATCACTAAGGCGGAGAACTATCTTCGCAGATAGAGAAGTACACTATCTGTTGGTATTATCCACTAAACATAATCAGAGAAAATGCATGCAGAGGTCACTAAGGCGGAGAACTACCTATGCTGACAGACATCAAAATTATAAAAGAAAGCAAGATGAACAATGAACCCCAGCATGTAGCTTATACAAGAATATATTCTTAAGATTTGCAGGCAGAGTTTTATACATCTAGACTCAATCCTATGCAGTATGAACGCTCAGAACTATTCCGCTCTTAACTTTCTAGGAACTCACGGAGGCAGTAGTATGATAACTCAGACATCTTCGGAGATCAAAACACATTTTCGATGCAAAGAAAACGGTGATAAGGATCATAAGAACCTCGACATCTCCAAAATCGCAAGGCAGCATACTGTAAAAGAAGGTATAATATAGATACCGCGATCTCCACCCAGTATTGAAATAAGCAGAGTGTATTAAGGACTTTCCTGATTTCCCACGTATCACACAATACCGATGGTAGAGTTTCATGTTTCGGATCTTTTCCCATGCCACGACAGCTCTCTCCGAAAATGTGCAGAGATTGTCCAGAAAATTTCCAAGTGCCCCCAGCTGCCCTTGTATCATTAGCAGCGTCCCCCGATACACCTTGCAAAGATGAAAATATAACGCCGAGATACCATCTAAAGTGATAATAATAAAATATCTGGACTCTCGTTGCACACCTCTCGGAATCCTCTCGCATGCTGCTTACGCCGAGCCCTATGTACACTCCTTCCGACGATCTATTCCCCCCAGAACTTTCCCTCATATCTCACTTATATAACCTCCAACAACCCTCTCCTTACCACCTTCGAACCCCCATCGCTCAGCTCTGCTGCACTCCCCTACCATCTCACAACTCAACTCTAAAAAATCTATGCTAACCTCCAATGGGCAGATAGCGGTTTCAGCACTCAACGTCTAAGGCGTTAAGGGGACAATTACCCTAAGGAATCTCATCATCTAAGCCACCTGGATACGTTACTCCTCCTTTTAAATAAGACTAACATGTAATAACTTCGCCACTAGAGTTCGCCACGCCACGATCTCCACTATTCGCCTAAGTTAGGGACACAATCAGACAATGGTTGGAATAGGAGTCTCTAGCTGTTGTTTGAAGGAAAACTCTTGCCAAGTGTAAATTCTAACGGATACGTAAGGAAAACTGTGTTGGTGGCATTTAAACATGATAGTCAAGGTGGCCTAGCATGAGCTTCCACCTCTTCCACTAAGGAGACAACTTGAATAGGCCCTTCAACCTCATCCTCATGCATTCAAGTTATATATATATATATTTATATATTTACATATTTGTTTTAACAATATTCTTTGATATTCTCTATATGTGTCCAAAAAAAGACATTTAGGATAGTTACTTTTGTCCCTATAGGTCATTGGGTAATGATAAGGATAGGTCATTGGGTAATGATAAGGATGGAAGTAGTACTTTTATTTGTATTATTTCAGGACTCTTTATAAGAGGTGATTTTAATTCTCGAACACTCTCGTTTTAAGATAATTACTTAATTAGAATAAGATTAGAATAACTTAAGCCATAGTATATTAGCTAGATATTTAAAGGTGAATAATAACTATACTAGGACGAACTTATATCCCCACCTCTCATAATTCAATATGATAAGCCATGGTATGGTCAACCAACACATGGCTCCCTAGTCATTATCTTTTCTTATAGGTTACTTATCATTTAGTCGCATTACCATTCTTTAAACTTCAAGGCTTATACTAAGACTTATAAACATAACACTAGCTCGAGGTCCATTGGTGGGGACTTGGCCTTGAGCTCCTCACCAGGGCCGTTTACACAATTTATAATAACATTTACAACAATAATAACAATAGGGGTCAAATTGGAGGGATGTTACACACAAAATAATCGCTGCATAAATAATGACAACAATGGTATTTCAACTAACACATACTAATAAATTAATGACTAGAATCCAAACATAATTTTAATCTAAATTATCATATACATACCTGTAAAAGTATGCAATGTAATGTCAAGGGGAAATATAACTTGGAGAATTAGCTCCTCCCAACCATAGGAGAGAGCAACTTGTATGTTTTCCCAGCTCCACCCCCAAGCTAGATCACCATCATGCACTAGAACGTCAACCAATCACTTCCACGTGACACTCTCTCGTTCTCAGATTCTGTAACAAGCAATGATGAACTTATAAAAAGAGAAAACACTCAACTAGTTCCTCTATGCACAAAATGGTGTCCCATGCTATCTCAGTGCACCATTATATATAGTTTTTCACAGGTCTTGTGCCATCTCAATCAAATCTCCAATCAATCCATAAATCCTTATGATTTAGGATCTTGTCTAGTTGTTGAGTTTTATATTGGATTTGATTGGTAAATATCTCTCTAGCTTGCTTACACATGTTCTCTTGGGCCATGGTGGTGTCCCCTCATTTAGATCAAAATAGAATAAATAATAAAGTTTTTGGGGTATCACATATGTGAAGAAAGGTGAGTTTAGGGTAGTGTAGTAATAGATAGATTAGATTAAGTTAGGATGACGAGAATGGTAATCAATCTCAAGTTAAGGTATGAAAGTTTAGTCTTTGTCAAGGTAGGGTATGCGTGTAGAGTAGGTCAATTTTTCTTAAGATGAACAAAATTTTAGTATCAATTTAGGGTAGGAAAGGTTAGGCTATAACAAGATAGGGTATGTTATGTCTTTCTTAACATCAACATAGTGTTAGTATCAAGTTAGGGTAGCAAATTCTTGGCTATGTCAAGGTAAGGCATGTTTATAGAGTTAGTTTTTCAAAGTAAGGTTAGGTTAGGTCATTCTAGAGAAAGGTCATTCTAGAGAAGGCTAACATAAGGTATGGTTATGAAATGTGATGAGGTAGGGTTATGAGAGGAGTTGAGGTTAGATGAAGGGTTTGGTTATGAGAGGAGGTGAGGTTAGGCTAGGTATTATGATAGGTTAATGTTGGATTTGGTAGCCATGGGAGGGAAAGCTTGGTAGCAATCATTGGTAGCATTGGTAAGGTAGGCTAGGAGTATAGTCTTGTGAAAACTTAGTAGGCTATTCACAAATATAGCTTAGGGTAATTTAGTCTTGAGTAGGGTTGGGTAAATTAGGTTTGGATGAAGTCATTCATGTTAGGAAATTCTAAGTTGAGGGAAGGTAGGTGTGTATCTAGTATGGGTTTTTTATAGGTTAGGGTTCTCTAAGGTAGGTTTTGTTTTAATCTATGTTAGAGTTTGGGAAGATTGGTAGGGTAAGTAAGATATGTCAATGTAAGCTTGGTAGATATGTCAAGTCTAGGATATAATAGTAAAATGATATGATAGGATAAGTAAATATACGTTAGGATTGGTAGGGTGAGTTAGTTAAGTTAGTTAAGTTAGGATGATATTGTAGTGTTGGATAGGGTAGCTTAGGTAAATTTAGTCTTGGGTAGGCTTGTTAAGTTATTTATGTTAGGTTAGTAGAGGAAAGTGAAACTTCCTTGTAGGGTTGTCTAAGGTAGCTTACGATAGTGTAGTATTAGGTATGCTTGGTATGGTGTACTTAAAGGTAGGTTACCAGAGTCTATCCTAGCCTTCGGTAGGGTTGGTTAAGGTAAGTTATGTTAGGGAAGGTTAGGTTAGAGTAGGGTTCAATGAGGTATGTTATAATAGATATGTTAAGGTATACTAGTAGTGTATGTGTTGGTTAAGGTAGGTTAGGCCCATAGTATAAGTGAGTCTTGGGTAGGGTTGGTTAAGGTAGGTTATCATTTTTTTGTTGGGGGTAGGGTTGGATAAGGTGGTTTATGTTATGGAAGGCTATGCTAGGTTCTTGTATGTTTCGATCAACCATATTAGTGTAGGAAAGAAAAGTTAGGATACTATAGGGTAGGTTGGGTCAGTTTAACGTATTTCAGGTTATAGTACATTGGTAAGGGAAAGATTTATTAAGATTAGTAGGCTTTGTTAGATATGTTAGGATAAGATTGTAAGTTAGGTTAGTTATGTTATGGTATTCCTATAGGATAGGGTTTGGTTATGGTAAGTTGGGGTAGTCTAGTACTGGGTAAGGTCGGTAAGGTGTAGCTGAAGGTAGGTTATGATAACAAATCCTAGTCTTAGGTAAGGTTGTTTAATGTATCTTATGGTTAGGTGAGGTAGGATAAGTTACTGATCTCATTTGCATATTTAATTTAAAGAAGATATTAGTAGTTTGATTTAGGGAATCTCACTTGTGTCGAACTTAGTGAGAGGTTTAGCTGAAGTGACAGTGAGTTGAACCTATAAGTGCCCCCAGGGTTTAGAATTGTTTTTGTGCAGAACCGAGAGGTAACTGTAACTGTAAGTTGTGGCAATCACTCTATAGCTAATATAGCACTTATAATGGGATAGAATAATGTAGGCTTAGTTAAGTTATGTAGGTAGTGGGGTAGGTTAAGTCATTTTAGTTGTAGATTGATGTATTTTAGGTTAGGTGAAATCAAGGTTGCTTAGGTTAGATATCCTAGGATAAGTTAGTACAGTGACTTGTCTAGATTAGGGTAGGGTAGGATAAGGAAGGCGATTTTACGTTTAGGAAGTTTGTGCTTGGTAGGGTAGGTTAGTTAAGTTAGAGTGGGAGTGGTATTTTAGGTTAGGGTATTATGGTTAGAGGAAGGTTGCTTTAAAGGTTAAATATCTTAGTATAGGATATATAGTGAAGTCTAGGTTAGGGTAGGGAAGGATAAGGAATGTTATTTTATGTTTGGGAATTTTGTGCTTGCTAAGGTAGGTTAAGGTAGGTTATGGTAGTTTAGTCCTGGGAAATCTCTGTAGAGGTTGGTTATGTCAGGGAAGGGTAGGCTAGAATGGTTAAGGTAAGAGAAGTTAGGGTAGTCTGATTTTGTTGAGGTTAGTTTAGTTTTAACAAGTTATACAACTTGATGAGAAATTTATACTAAAAACGAGAACTCTAGCCATAAAAACTCATATTTTTTCATAAAAAACACCAAAAAACAACCCTGGATAAAAAATTGGTGCTATTGGTAGCACCATTTTTTTGTGTTTAAAAATATAGACATGGACCAAAAAAATCCTTATTGTTGTTTACAAAAACCTTAAAATCAAGCCCTAAATTGAAAACTAATGTTACCAGTAGCACACTTTTTCAAAAAATGACACTATTATATCATTGTATGATAATTTAAAATTGTATTTATTAAATGTTTTAGCAACATTATATAAATATGGCACTAAGTTAAACACAAATTATTCAAAAAATTATTTCACCACTCTTTCCATATAATTCAAAAAATGACATTATTATATCATTGTATGATAATTTAAAATTGTATTTATTAAATTTTTTAGTAAAATTATATAAATCTGGCACTAAGTTAAACACAAATTATTCAAGAAATTATTTCACCGCTCTTTCCATATAAAATAAAAGAATTTATGATATTATTCATAATAAAACCGTGTATTAAACCAATGAACTATGATTTGTATCATTGTAATCAAAACCTTAAATCGACTCTCAGATTGAAACTGGACCTCCTAGAATTAAAAAAATAAATTCAAAAACCAAAAAAGTATTAAAAAAAAATTTACAACCTTACAAAAAAAATTATAAATAATTTTTTTTTAAAATAGATAAATAAAATGTATAAAAACAAATTGGAAAAATTACTCAAAATAAAACAAAATTTTAAAAAAAATACAAATTTAATAACAAAAATTAACATTTAAGAAAACTTTAAAATGTTTAAACATGTTTGAATATATATATTTTTTAAATCAATTAAAAAAAACTTAATTTTTCTAAAATTATTCCAAAATAAACATTATTTTTAAAAAAACTTCGAAGAAATTTTTTAAGAAAAATAAAAAAAAACTTAGAAGAAATGTTTTTAAAAAATTAAAAATAAACTTTAAAAAAAAAATCTAAAACATTAAATACTAAATTTTAAAAAATAACAAATAAAAATTTAAATTTCATAACTATATCAAAATTAAGAAAAAAAAAACAAATCAACTCCTTCCCCCTCTCCCCTCTCGCCCCTACACTACCTCCCTACACCCTCTCCCCTCCTACCCCCCTACACTACCTCCCTACACCCTCTCCCCTCCCCTCTGCCCCCCTACCCCCTCTCCTCTCCCACTTTCCCTCCCCTCCACACTCCTTGTGTGTTTCCTCCTCCCCCTTCTCCCCCTTCCCATCCCCTCCCCTTGCACCGTACCCACCCAACCCCTCTCACGGTCGGCCGTGATTATAAAAGTCACGTCATCACAAAGAAGTGGTGATGGGGTGGAAGAAGGAGCGGCACCACTCCTCCTTCTCCCCAAGTGTCTCCTCTTCACAATGACATGATTTTGAGAATCTTGTTGGTCATGAGATGAGCTGGGTGGGTAGGGCGTGGGGGGTGGGGAGGAGGGAAGGGTTAAGGGGGAGGGTTGGAGGGGGGGAGAGGAGATGAGAGGATGGGAGAGGGGGTAGGGGAGGTTTTATTTTTATTTTTATTTTAAATTTTGATATGGATTTTTTTTTTGAAATATAAATTTAATATATAGTTTTTTTTTAATTTAAAATGCTTGTAGAGTTTTTAGTTTTTTTCAAATTTAGTTTTTAAATTTAGATTTTTTTTAAAGATTTTTTTATTTGTTTTTATATATATATATATTTAAGTTTATTTGTTTTGTTTTTTTTCGGTGTTTTTTCAATATTTTTTTAATTTAAATTTGTTTAGTTCTATATAAAAATTCAAAAATGTATATATTTTTTCAACATTAACTAGATACTAGATGTATATTTTTTTGTAAAAATGTAAAAAACGCATTAGTAAATAGAAATTCTAGTTCTTTTTATGAACAAGAAGTTTAAAAGTTGCAAAAAAAAGGGCTTAAAATGAAAAATGTTGCTACTAGTATACACATTTTCTAAAACGAAGGTAAAAACAACTACTAAAATTGACCCCCAAAAAAATGAGAACAATGTCGCGTTCTGGTCAAGTTGTCTAACTTTTTTGGGGGAATATTGGGCTTCGTATGATATATTATTCAAGTTAGGATAGGATTGTAGGGTAATTTGTTAAGTTATGTTAGGCTAGTATTGGTATGTGTATGATTGTGTAAAGTAGGTTTAATTAGTCTTATTGGATTAGGGTTGGCTTATGTTGGTTAGTTTAGGTGATGCCTAGGCTATGGCATGCTAGGGTTAGTTAATATAGGGATATTAAGGTAAGTTAGGTTTGATGTAACTATAATAGGGTAGACTAATGTAAGATACAGTGGGTTAGGATAAATAATGAATGTTATGTTATATTAGGGTAGGATAGCTTAAGGACAAGTTAGGTAGAAGCTTTGTAGGATAGGGTGATGTCAGGTAAATTAGGTTAGGATAGGACATGGAATTAGTTTGAGAAGGATTATGATTTGAATAGGCATGATATTTTAGGAATGATTAGGTCAAGGAAGGTTGGGATTATCTAATGTAGGGAAGGTAAGGTAAATAATGTTAGAGAATGGTTAGTTTTTTGGTGTAGAGTGATTTAAGGTAACCTTAGCATGGGATAAGGAAGGATAGTTTAAGTTAGATAAAGATAATAAAGTCTTTACTTTTAGGGTAATATAGATAAGATTGTGTCATATTGTTTGTGTGTTAAATAGGTTCAATAGTTTAAGATCATGTAGCACTAGTTAAAGTAGGTGGGGATTGCCAACATAGGCTAGGCTTGGATAGGCTTAGAAGGGTAGGTTAGTAAAGGAAAGGCAGGCTTGTAGGTAAAGGTAGGTTAGGGAAGTATAGAAAATGAGAGGGATAGTCCAGGTTAGGGTAAGGAAATCTCGGCTATGATATCTAAGGAAAATTTAAGCTATTTTAAATAAGACTAGGCTATAATATGCTAAGATAAGTAAGGTAAGGTAGGCTAGTTTAGATGTGGGAAGTATAGAGTTCGTATCATGGGTTAGGTAAGATCATGTCGACTTGTTAGGGTAGTGTTAATGTACATTATGATATACATGGAAAGTTAGGATAGGAAAGTGAGGATAGTATTTATAGGTTAAGGAAGCCATGGTAGGCTTGTTGGGTTAAGGTTAGACCATTAACAATTTATTTTATCTTTGGAAAGGTGAGTTTAGGGAATGTAATTATGAGCTAGAATAGGTCAAATATGCTTAAGATCAGAAATATATATACTATATGAGTTAAGGACTAATAATAACAAGAAATTTCCCCTAATTGTGGAAACTCTGACATCGTAAAAAGATGCAAGTATAATAAAATTTAAAAAAAAAATAATAATATTGAATTATATTATTGGAAACTCCTTTTAGATTTACTTGGTATGTTGTATTCATCACAATATTGGACTACATTTAAAATAAAAGGTATTATAAAAAGTCCATTTGACTAAAAAATGTTATGAATATTTAATGATTGATATTATATTAACTAAGATATTTAGAATATATTGTCAAATTGGATTAATTAATTATTATTGAAGTTTTTTATATGTCTACATAATAGCATATTCTTACACAGGGATAGGTATATGATAATGAGAACGATAAGAAATTTGGGATGTATTTGATATTTAACATCACAACATTAGATTTACTACTTAGTATGTTGTATCCATCACAATATTGGAGTGCATTTATTAATGTAATAAAAATGTTATCTAATTAAAAAAATAAAGTTTTAATAAAATAATAATGTAATTAAAAAATAAAGTATTAAATATTTAATGATTTATATTATATTGTATAATATATTGTTAAATTGAATTAATAAATTATTATTGAACTTTTTTATGTGAATATAATAACATATTCTAATTAAAGGATAGGGAATATGATAATGGGAAGGATAAGAAATTGGGAATGTGTTTGATATGAAGCATTAGAGTGTCAAGAGCAACCAAATGGGTGTAAAGCCTTTGGGTACATATTTTCGTTATTAGTATTTGAGATTTTTTAAGATGCTATTTTCAGACCTCATGAATAATTTTGTAGCTTCATGGAGGTTAGAATGACCTTGCAGAAGGCTTGGATCTAATGGAAATTCCCTTTTATAACAGGTTTGGAGAAAATTACATTGTATTTAAAAAATTCTTACACGAAAAAATGGGAATGACAATAACAAAACTTGTTTGATTGAATTCTCAACAAATGCACAAAAATTTGCAAATATGCAATAGGCTTGTATTTTAATTTTAGTGATGGATTTAAGTATTTTATGGAATAAGAATGACCAGAATGGATGTGTTTCATTTAGATCAAAAGTCTTATTTTTGACAAAATACGACGGGGAATTTTATTTAATTGCATGTGTGTTAATGTTACCTAAGATACTTCAATAAATATATATGTTAATATCAATATTGCAATGGTTGTTCATGATCAACATTCTTTAATGCACGATTACTTGTAAACATACCTATGAGTTTCCTTAAAATTCTAGTCATGTAGTTTAGTTGTTTTCTAAGAACAAGGTTGGAGGTAATCGTAGCTTGTTTGAAGAAAAATTAAAAAAAATACGCATAGAAATGGGAATGGAAAGGCTAAGGATTCCTGACAAATGAATAAGTTCCTACAAGTATGACATATGTTTTCTTTGAAATCTAGTAATGTGAAACTAAGTATTTTATGTAAGGAGAGAAGGAGGATGAAGTTTTAATGCCCAATGTACATTTATTTCAGTTTTTAGTGAATTAAATAAACACTTTTATTTGATTGCATTTATGCCAATGTCATCCATAAACCCTTTTAGAAAGAGGAATGTATATTAAACTTGTTTTTCATGACAATCACTTAAAAATATACCATTTTTATTTACTTAGAAATTTTAGTCTTAGCATTTTTTCCAAAATAAGAGCAAGAGTATCCAGGAAACAAAACAAAGTGATGCATTTTGGTGATGCAAGAGGAGATGTTAGAAAGCAAAAATTTCCCACCTTCAAAAATAATATTTTATCTATTATATAAAGAATTAATTAAATTATTAAAATAAATGAATAATAATTAAAAATAATAATAATACATTGAACATTTTCTTTCAATTCAAAATGAAAACAAAAAAAATCATCTCATCATCATCACTCCCATTTATTAATAAGAATAATTAATGAAATAACCTTTTATGAAATTGTTTTTTAACTTTCTTCTCATCCTCTAGTTTAATTATTACCTATAAAATGATGGTTTAGCTTTGTTCTTCTATTCTATATGGTTAATTTAATTAATAGTTATCAATTAAATTAAACAACAAATATTCATTCTTGAATCCTAATACATTCGGAATTAATTAAATTATCTAATGAACAATAATTTGTTAATGTTGAGACATTTGGATTTGTAGATGATAAGTTGAGCTATGGTTGACCTAAAATATTAGAAACGAGCCATAAATTATATGAGAGCTTCAATATCGATTGAAACATGGATATATATCTGGAAAATGTCAAAAATATATTTGACTTTGAATTAGGCTCTCAAGGTATAATTAGAAACTTGTTTGAATTGATAACCAATGGAATTAGAGTTTTAGTTTCCACATGAAAGTAAACAAAAGAGTGATCTTCTTCATCTATGGATCAAGGTCTTAGTTTCCACATGAAAGTAAACAAAAGAATGATCTTCTTCATCTATGGATTATTGAAATCAATGTAGTCTCTTAAAAAAATTAAACCAATATACGTACAAGAGGAAGTTACTTCCAAATCATAAAATACTTGGATAAAAAAAATCACCATTTTTTTCAATAGAGAAAAAATTCATTTGAATCAAAGAAAATGAAAACATACATCCTCCATGACTACATATAATAGATGCATCAAAAGGATTTTACCAGACTATCCAAACATACAATGCTCAAAGTCAAATATTGTCTAAACTTAACCAAAATTTAAGTAATGCCAAAGTCAACACAACCCATCAAATACTAACTCCCAAAAACAATAACTTCCAAATACAATATTTCCTACAATCCATCCAAAATAGGAACCAAATAAATTGTACCATCAAAAGAGAGAAATAAAAATCCAACCAAGGACTAAATCAAACAATCAGAAGAGAAGATCCTGCAGAGACCATTGTGCCTTCAATGTTTCTTCAAAAACAAAGTACCATTAGGAAGGTCCTGATCCGGATGTGGCCAGGAAGCATGAGGGGGGAAAATACACAAATATACATAGACAATATGCAGGAATGTGAACTGATCTTTTATTACTGGATATGAGATCATCAATTTATTCTAAGCTATATATTACAATATTTTACATGATTATATAGAGAGTTCTAAGATGCTTGGGTGCTTTCCCATTACATTCAGTTACAAGATAAGTTAGAACGGTTCGGCAGTTCAACCGTTACAGTCGATTGGAAGACAGAGAGACAACCTGTCGAAGTTCGACAGTCGTAAGTCGCAGATTGATGCTGCATATCGATGTCGTGAATCTGTGAGGTCACAGAACTTGTCGAAGTCGCGGATTTTTCGAAGCCATGTCGAAGTCTGAACTTGTCGAAGTTGTGTTGACGTCAATGACTTATCGAATATGTGTTGAAGCTAGCATCCGACAATAATGCCAACTACAATATGGACCAGGTACACAACTTTCTTTGACAAAAAATCAACATCACTGTTTACAGTTATTAACATATGTAACAAAATAATATTGAAAAATTCAACCAACAACTTCTAAATCCTTTTACAACAATGATCCAGCTACAAAACCTATAAGTTGTAAAGTAATTTATTCCATTGAATAATCACTTGAGAATCACCATATACATGTAAATATATAATACCATTAAGCATAACAAAATGTAGCAGGCCCGACAATGCCAAAATTTCACCATTGGTGTTGGTTCCCTAACCACAGCCCATCCAAAGATTCAAATAATGAACTTCATTAATTTTAGGTATCATTCCACAACCATAAGAACAAACATTGGGAGCACCATCAAAGAAGCCAAGAGTTGTAGAAAAATTGAAACAGGGAACAAGAAAAAGTTCAAGCTTGTTATGTTTGTCGCCGATATGATAATCATTATATTTATCGACACATATCATACTACAAACTTGAGGATTAGGAGTCACATTTTCAAATAATTCCTTGTTCCTCATCTTCCAAATGACCCAACAAACAAAGATTGGTAAAATTGTATGATGAAAGACTAGTTGTCCCCATTGTATGAAACTATCTTCTATACAAAACATACCCCATTTCTAAGTAATGTGGAAGTCTTCATAAACTTCCTTCCAAACCCTCTTTCTAAATTGGAAAAAATTATAGAAAAGTGATCAATAGATTCACAATTATGCTTGCATAAAACAAATAGGCTAGGCCCATGCCAACCTCTTTTAATCAATTTGTCCCAAGCCAAAAGACAACTCTCTAAGAACAACCATAAAAATAATTTGAGTTCCATAGGAAGAGTCCATTTCCATAACTTAACATACCACCATTTGAATTCTATATCCACCCGATAAAAACAAAAGAATCATAGTGATAATTTGCATTAAGTTGACCTATTTTATTATTCCAACACCAAAGTAATTTATATTCAACATCCTTGAGTCTGATACTTGCTTTGTTCTGAGTCATTATATATTCATTGCATTCATCAACCCAATATCCTTACAATCCAATATCTTCATATTGCATCCAATAAAAACCATTTGGTTTCAACCACAAAGGTCTCCTAATATGGTTTAAAGTAAGGAAACCAAATTTAGCTAAATATTCCAACAAAGAAGCAGATAGCAAGTAGTTTCCAGTATCACTAATAAAGGGATCAATCCCAAACAACAAGTTTTCTCCATTACCTACTTTCCAGGTAATCCATTGAAAGACTAATAAAACCATTCCAAATGTAAGAAACTCCACAATTAGTTTTTTAAGAAGATCCAAACCATTGTAGAATAGTATTTCCTCTAAGATACTTTGCCTTAAAAACACTACTCCACGGACCAACACCAAATATCCCATGCCACATACTCTTCATACACAGATCCATACTGAACCATCTTAATTTTGTAATTTCCCAACAACCCATAGATTTGGTCAAAGCCAATCTTTCCCAACACACCAAATGAAATTTATGGTATTTACCCAAGCCATCCCAAATAAATTGGAACATATTTTTCCTGATTAAATTAAGGATAGTATGAGGTATTTTGACTAAAGAAAACCAATAAACAGGAATACTTACTAGCACAATACGAATAAAATTATCCTACCACCCATTGAGAAATACTTGTAAGTCCAATTACAAATTCTTTTGTTTTTTAAATCACCATCCATAACCAGCGCCCCAAAGCTTATAATTATCATACTTCAGCATATGACCAAGATACTTGAGCCCTATTTTAAAGAAATCCATTTTATAAGGGAATAAAGAGTTGATATGAGATAGATTATCCTCACTTATATTTTGCTTGTAGAATGTTGATTTATCTATGCTCACCTCTATACTTGTAGCAACACACAACAACATAATCATCCCATAAAAAGTGTTTCATTCCTCCAATGGTCCCTTCCCAATTAAGACCACATCATCAACAAATAACGAGTGATATCCAAATGTCACGTCCCCATCTTGACCCTATCACATTAAAATTGTAAATGATGTAATATTGTTATGAAATCATGGTGAGGAGCTCAAGGCCAAGGCACCGCCATCGATTTAGTGATGCATATGGCTTGTGTGCTAGCCAGGCACATTGCAATTTCAACATCATGTAATATGCATTTTAATAAAAATACCCACAACTAGCTATGCAACGCAACAAAGAGATGGGGGCATGATTTTACAAGGAATTGAGAGGGAAAACATTCAAACCCTTGAGCCAACCAAGTCAAGCCAAGTGTCAATGATAGAACCCATCAAACCCTCAACTACCCATGTTGACTTTTGTACCCAATCATTGATTTTCTCCCAAGAGTTGGTTGAGGTAGTTAATGCCTTGGGTAATGAGAGGTATGGTTGTCCAAATTCGAGTATGGGCAAGCCACCTTGCATGGGAAATCACGTTTTGCTTCTTGGGCAAGAAATGAACCATGATTTTCTCTCCCAAGCCATTATCCATCAACCAGTATTCCTCCCTCACGAGTTTAGAGCTACCTGGGTGCTTGGAAGCCATGTTTTTTTGTTTATCCTTGTTCCCTCAGTCAAGAGAAGGGCGTTTTTGTGTTGTCTACCAGTGGGAAAGAAGAGGAATTGACCTGGGGTTCCATAAAGGTCGTTTTGGGCTGTTGAATGCCTGATTAGCTGGGGAAGAATTTGTTTTCCCCTATGATTGTTTTGCCCATCCCTTAATCCAATTTTGACTGGAAACAATTTGGGAAAACCCATGGCCAACCTGTTGGTAAATCCATTTCTTTGGCTTGAACTTGAGTGTAATCCTCCAGGGTTCAAATGCAGCTTGATAAACCGAGTTGTCCACTGGCTTGGCTAAGATGAAATGAGAAATGGGCTGTGTATGAGCTAAATGTTCCCTTTCCTTGTGAGAATCATGCCCAGCTCGAGGGTGGCCTTTGGACGGACTCAGTATAAGCTGTCGAAGAGCCTATGGTTGGGTGGAACGTTGGAGCGACATAGCTAGTTATTTGGGACAGTTGCAAAAATAGAGATAAGTGTTTTTATTGCCTATGTATTTACTTCTGCACCATATTAATTTGATGACTGCTGATATGTTGTATGCATGAGTAATGTGTGTGGATCTTTTAATTCCGTTGTGCATAATTTTCTTGTTTTCCATCTGCACACCTCTCTTTTAATGGTATGAATCTAATGAGTGGGCTGAGTTTTATGAAAAGCCCCATAGATTGGCATCATGTTCCCTCCCTTGCCTTGGATGGATGGGTGGGTACGTGACACCAAACCAGATGATATTTTAATGCAATATAATCTACCCTTCAATCTAGCATCAACTATCATCCTATTGATCCCTTATATAACCAGAAGGGAAAGCAAGGGTGAGAGGGGACAACCCTATCTAATTCCTCTTGGACAGTTCAAAAAAATTGTGGGAGAACCATTCACAAGAACAACAAAGCATGCAAAAGTAACACATGTCATTATCCAATTAAAGAACTTATGAGTATGATTTGTAATTTAATTATTAATTATAATATTTATTATTATTTTTATAGATTATTTAATTGTTATTTATTAAATTAAATAATGAATATTCACTCATAAATCCGATAATACATTTGCAAAGAAGAAATATTGACTATCACATTTATAGTAGGAGAACAATATATCAGGTTGAATCCAAAGTTACACATAACATCACAATTGAAAAGGATAGTTTAAAAATTGTAAAAAACAAAATTTAATAGTTATACAAAACTATTATTCATCTCTCTTGGTACTAGATATGTTTTGGACAAACAATGAAAGGATTATATATATATATATAGACACACACACATAGACAAGAAAAAAAGTGCACTTTCTATTCAAGTAGAATAAAGTGTAGATTCTGTACATGCCAAATCATTTCAGCCGAAGAATTAAAATCATCCAACAATGTCTACTACTAGGATTCACAAGAAAGAATATACTTGTGGGAGTCTATCTCAAGTCAATGACAATACTAAAAATGAGATTGCTAATTATCTTGACCTTTGACTGAATATCACAGAAAAAATCTAACGTCCATTGATAATGAAAGGAACACCCCATCGAAATCTTGAGACAAATGTAACCACCCCATATCTCAAGTCATATCTTATTTATAAAATTTCTTGCCACTATGTTAAAATGAAAAAATATATGGGGAAAAGTTGTCATTTGTTGTAACCTTTTCTATTGAGTCTTTGTGGCCACTTTCATCCAATCAATTTCCAATGTGGAATCACCGAAAATCTGAATTTTAGTGAACACATGATCAATAGAAAAATTTATTAGTTGATAAATTGCATTGAGTTCCCCAAGGTTGCTAGATACCACCCTAAGATTCACCTTATCAATGAAGAAATGAGAATCCATTTCATATCCAAAATGTGAAATAAAAACCCGATACTGTGTATTCTATCGTCAACTTGACACACCTTATGAAATATGCACACACATGATCTCTTTGTAAACTTGTAAGGGGATGATAATATGAATAGTATTGTTCTCATCAAGATGTCTATAATACTTAAGTATAGAAAAAACTTGTAGTGACACCTTATTACTAATTACCATCTTCTCTTAAAAAATAAGTGAGTTATGCAATAACTATATCCCCAACTCACCAAGAATAGAAATGCTTGAAGTAGTTGGAGCTTAGGATGTTCAAAGTACTCAATAGGGAATTCACTTAAACAATCCTTGTCCCATAACGTGGAAACCTACAACATCTACTCAATCTTGAGCCAAACGTGTCACATAAAAATAAACATGTGAAATATATGAGAATTCAATTCATCCGTGTAATGATGCACAAAACACATACATGGCCCTTCGAAAGTGTGTTTTTTGGAGATTATCCCAAGACATGGGAAGTAATGAGGCACATTCTCTTGGACTAGGTCAACCACACCAAAATGGTGTTCCCTTCAATGAGTTAGCTCTCTCACTCCAAAATGGAACTGGTCAATCAAGTCAAGCCACTACAATAAGCATGAGTTTCAATGAAGGAGAGTGGTTGCATCTCCACTAATTCTTAAGCCATTAATGTCTTGATCTGATCAAATCCATCTGTAACCATAGTTCTTTTCTATATAATGTTTCCTCTAATACTAAATAATATGATGGTTATTTGTTCTATCTCCATATTGTTTGTTGTGTATTTTCATTTTTCTGTGTATTTTCTCAGTTATTGATAGATCAAATGGTATTAGAGCTCCAATATAAGGATATTTTGCTCATAATTATTCAACACTTTTAATCTCTTCATTGTGATCTAAGTACCAGCAGTCAACAAACTCCTGAGATGAAGCATAATTTTTTTATGGGTTTCTCTACAATGAACTACAATTTTTGAAGGTTCCTTGGGGCATCTCTACCTTCTATCACGCCCCATTTTCATAGGAGAGATAGGGTCCACACCCTCCTCCTCTCCTCAATTCTATATGTATAGGTGTGACTAGGGTATATATTCCCTTTTCCTCTCCTTAGTCTTTTTCTAGGGGTGTGATTAGGATTTCCATGTCCTCCTCCTCTCCTACATGATGTTTTTTAGAGGTGATCTAGGGAGATTCCCCCCTCCTCTATTAAGTGTAAGATTCCACGCGGTGTTCCTAGGGATACCATGCCATCATCCCCCTTCTACATTCCAAATCACAGAGGCACACTAGGGTTTCCACCCTCCTCTTCTTATCCAATCTAGATTTTAAAGAGGTGCACTTAGGGTTTCCAATCCCTCCTCCTCTCCTTAGCTAGTTACATATTTATAGAGGGGATAGGGATATTCTCTCCCTCTCTATTCATTTCCACTTTCCATGTAATAAGGGCACTAAATTTCTGCCTTCTGGAGGTGCAACAATGTAACTATTGGTCTTTCTTCTATGAAGATAATTCCTCCACAAAGGGAACCTTTAATGCATGATGCTTCTTCAACTCAATCCTCCCCTATACAAGATATTTCATTAGCCCTTCATGATCTGATCGGTTTGCAGTGATGGACACCAACAACCCTATAGGCCGATGCTTGTTTTAATCTCCAAAATATCTCAGGTCATATTAATGGGGAACTTGTGGACTTGTGGATATCGATTACGTCTGCCTATTTTAGTGCTTGTTATAAGCTCTCTAAAGAGGAAAAAATTCATATTTCTAGTTTTCAAATGGAAGGCATATCCCAATCCTGGTGGGATACGTAGATGATTGGTTCCCAAATCGTAGTGGATTTTTAGGCCTTCATCTCTTCCACTACTCCTCGTATCAACAATTGGAAATCACTGTGCCAAGCCCTCCATCATCATTTTTATCCTCTGGATTATCACAAAGGTAATTTGGCTCGGTGGTTGTAGCTTATTCAGTTCATCAATACATTGATATTTTTGTTAGGTAAAGTGTTCCTATAGTACGGATAAGACTACTAACGTAATGGGGTAAAAGGAAGACATACAAGGTTTTGTAAGTGCAATTATTAAGCAAAGAGATTAGGGTTTAGGAGAATGTGTACCTTATTTAGAAGGTTGATCCAAGCTTCTCCTCTTGTTCTCCAATGCAACAACTTTCAAAACAACTACAAACCTTCCTCAAACCAATTTGACTACAAATAAAATATTCATATTCATAAGAGAGTCAAAAATCAAATTGTAATCCGATCTAAAACATACATGAACAAATCTATTTGGAAAGGGAAGAATTTCCAATATTTATTAATGAATGAAGCAAGTGCATCAAATTACCTTCCTTCAAGCATGGCACTTCATGCAACCAAGATTCAAGGTCTCATGCTCCTCTTCTCCAAGGATCCCAACCTCTGATCAGATGTGCTAGGGTTTGCAAGAAACTAGGGCACAAGTGAGGGGGATGTGAGTCTCAATTATTCCCGCAATAAAACTATAATGGGATTGGTCCCCTTTCATGGTACCTCTCCCTCTCTTATATAGAAATTGAATAATATATGGTTGAATAGGAAGTAGATACAACCTAAGAGGAGGTTCCAAAACCACCCAAACCGACCCTTTTTTTTCACAATTTTATACATTTTTTAGTGTTTCTGAGGTATTCACGACTTTGAACCGGGACAACCAATAGGTACCCATGAATTTTACCATATGCAACCTGCATTTTTTTGGAAAAACCATAGGTTATGAACCTTACAACCTGTGTTTTGTGGAAAATGGTCAAAACAAACTTTTCTGGGGGTTTTCTGGAGATGTTTTGGTCTCCAAAATTGTTCCTAAGGTTCTTACCTATCAAATAAGCCATGAATTAGGTAATTCCATCCATATAAATTTTAAAATATGACTCTTCCATCCACAAATGTCCTTTTGTGTGACTCACAGTAATCTCATGAAGTGTCATCATGCGACCAAAAGATGTAAGTGTCATCACGGACAGAGAAGTACTAGTTTTGTCTATAACATATGCCCCCTAACGTATGAGGTCATAGGGCAAGACGATGGTTGAAATTCATTATAAATAATAAAGTATTAAGTCCTGGAGTCAGAGAAACCATAGAAACCAAGAATCGTAGACTCAAATGAAGTACCTGAAAGAAAGGAAATGTCAGACAAACTCATCCCTGGGATAAATGTCCATGTTTAAATATTTGAACATGACCTACAGGAGGAACAATAATGATCCAATACTGATGCATATATCATGGCCACTATAATACAAGAGTGGATCCATGAGAAACATAAGTGTAAACATAGCCACAAAAATACAAAGGTGGATCTATGTCTCATCAAGAGCAAAAATGAGTGTGGCGTAGTCTTGTGCAACTTCGGCAATAAAAATATATGACAAATGTTTCCATCAACCCAAGTTCTTCAATCCAAACTGTCTCAAAGTACAAATCCTAACCATGCGAATAAATGAGTTGATGTCGAACATGGAGGACACCATTTGATTACTGAACATTGATGTGAACTGTTAACAAATGCGAGGGAATCCCACCGATAATGAAACTGGTCCCCAAGGTATAGATATTATTGAAGTCAAACACATGAAGAATCCATTGAGTAAGGGACATTAATGTATTCCCATAACTCTATGACGAGGGAAATTTCCACTGATGACTGCAATCCCCAAAGTACTACCGAAAACTCTAAAATTCATTCCTAGAGCAAGAGGAGTTGAAATCGGTGGGAAGAACTCCACTGGAAGGGAGGCCTTAAGGCATCCTCCATCATCCAACATGAGGAGCAATCAAAGTTTGATTTTATCTGGAGTAGGACAGAATACATGATGAAACATACTGACACCAAGGAAGGGCTGACACATGAGGTAAAGCAAACTACATAATGGACGACATAGGTTGTATCCTTGAACAGTGAGCATGACACTAGAGTGGCTTAGGTAGAATTGAACACAAAGGGACCATGATATAAATATGCAATGTAGGAGACATTAACAGATTCTCCATATGATTGGAAGAGTAACCAATCGGAGGAGTAAAAAAACTGATATCGGGTTTATCCTAAGGCAAAACTAGAACACAACTTGTTTGATAGACTCAAAAAGGTGCTTTGTTCAAGGACATAATTGACTTGCTTCCATTATATTGAAATTTATTTAACACTCTTCCCTTCCCTTTCTCTTTTTAGATACCTTTTTCATTTTTAACGAGCTTGACAAAGAACTAAAGCATGCTCGATAAGGGTCCAACCATGTGTAATTTTATGATTCCATGGAAGGGAAACTCAAGGCTTTCTTCTTAGTTTTACAAGTTTGAAGAAAATATAGATTAATACTCAATAAGATATTGATCTGTGGATTTTAATATTGAGCCCGGATCTGTTCGTGAAAGCTAGTGTTTTCATTTTTAAGGAGTCTCAAAAACTTAAAACAATAATTCTATACACCCTCTCGTGGATTTCACATTGAGCCCGAGTTGGTAGATGCTCGCTGGTGTTTTCATATTTTGAGAGTCTGAAAATACTAAAGAAGATTCCAAAAGGTCCTTTTTCGGAAATTTAGTCTCCTCACCCGAAAAAGGTTAAAACAATGTGAGAGAGAACTCTTCTAGCCAAGTATGACTAGAGTTTTCCTTTTTCGTAAATAATCCACAAATGTCCGGAAAAGGGTTAAAATTATACCTAGGTGGATGTCCCTTCGATTCCTTTAGCGAGTCTAAAGTGAACAAGTATACTTGGTGATCTTGTCAATTTTAAGTATTCTAACAAGAGCTTAGAGAAAAATCCATAAAAAATTTCCCGTAAAGGTTTAACGAGCCCGAAAAAGTAAACTCGTGACCTCCTTACTGTTTTTAACGAGCTCAAAGGAGAGATGGAAGAATGCTCGTAGCCTCCTTAAAGTTTTTAATGAGCTCGAAGAAAAGGTGGAAGAATGCTCGTAAAGGGAGGATATGAGTGTTAAGGACTTGCGACACTAGTTCCAAGCACATGGAACAAAGCTATGTGTAATGCAAGCAACATAATCAAGATAAGGACACTCAACATGTGTCTTCCCCAGGTAAAGGATCTGAAATCACAAACGAAAAGAGATACTTAGTGTTAGCACCAGAATCATGCTAAGCATTTTGGAGGGTTTCAGACCCATGGAGATGGCAAAGGAAAGCTCTGTTCTCAGCATCCATGGCCCATAAGTCGAAAATTAAAAACTCTGTGAAATAATCTAGGTCCAAGGTAGGAGTACCGGAGAAATTCTAAGGTTTTAACGATGCTGAGAGGATTAGAATGTCAAAAATGCGCCCGAAGCACATGTTGGCTCCTGTGGGCGGCTACGATCAGGGGAAAATGAAGATCAACATTCGTAAGCATCCTTAGCAGAAGGAATTGGATGTCATTTAGGAGCGGGCGAAGGTGCTAACTGATAGGCATGTTAAAGCTCGATCAACGGTGGACAATGAAGATCGACTGTCACGAATCAGTCTGCATATTAGACATGCATGAAAAGGGATATCTTTCAAATTCGCAAACTTCTGTTAACCCTCTGCACTCTCCGACGACACCTATCTAATGGATGGAGATCTACGGCCTAAAAGTAGTTTGCGAAATGAACTTGTGCAAGAGACCAGCAGTCTGAAAATATACGAACATTGGTATGGTCTGCGTCATTGGATGGTAAAGATGGAAACATGGTTAGGATCTGTGGTGTTGATTTGATCATGAGAATGAAGGCTGAAAGGCATCTCTATAGTCAGCAAATGATTTCCAATAGGATAGATGCTACCTCGATGTTGTCACATACCTCTCCCACCTATCCTGAAAGCTTGTTTAGACATGTTCCACGTAAAATCAGACCTCAGGAATAATTCATACTCATCTGGGAGGTCCAGTCGAGCAATCATGGCAAGAGTGATTACACATGGCTGTTGTCATTTTCAAGGTCGTTATAGGTAGGGTTACCTACGTGTGCTATTCACGATCGATGCATGAGAAAGGTGGCAACTGTAGCAGCTATGGTATCTTTCAATTAGGATCTACTCATGGAGAAGGACCGAGGAGCCAAGGTGGTATTCATGATAGAGCAAGCATGGTACGAGGTGGAGGAGGAGCACATTCCTTCATCTCTAGTAGTTTTCAACCACATAGAGGAGAGATCAGTAAGCGATCCCGAGGAGCAGGAAGGCCGACAAGTGTGCTGGAAGAATCAACGTTGAAAGAGGAGGAAGGAGGCCCAAGAAGAGGAACAGGACACCCACCAAGACATGGAGGTTATCAAAGTTTTCATCCTCTCCACTGAGGAAGTGACACCTCCTCCTCCAGCAAAACAAGCACAAGTGGAAGATTCCATGAAGGTTGAAGATTTCTTCGATCAGCTGGGCCAAGTGAAGGTTTAGGAGTGAGGTGGTAGCCTATTCATGGCGTTTCTGGTTTTCCCCATCATATCAAATCTGGTTTGGGTCTGGTGTATATGTAAGATTTCTCTTCTTTTTATGCAAATTGGGGCTGTTATAGTCCAGAAATCCTGCAATTGACACCTGCAGGATTAGTTGTAGCTTGTAGTGGTCCTTTTCATTTTGTAACTTGCTATCAAAGGTGGCAGCGTAGCTGTATTTGTCTTATGTTAGATAGTTCGAGCCTAAAGGGCCTATAAATACATATGTAATAGAGATAGAATAGGTTGGAAAATCGATGGGTTGAGGCCTGGGAGAACTAAGCTCTGTTTTTGAAACATCATCCTTAATAGAATTGCAGTGTTTGAAGCTGGTTATTTAGAAGAGATTCATGTGTCATTTAGCTTATAGTCTATTTTCTTCTTCTTCCCATGTGAATGTGCTTCCTTTTATTTACTTGCATTATGTTTTCTTTTTCATAAATGGAATTAGTGTATAATAGTGAAGAATTCTTGTTCAAAAGCTCTTGCTATTGTTTCAGATATTCATTGATTGTTTCCTCTAAAGTTGACATTGAATTCATCCTTGCCAGATGCTCATGTCAATGGACTGTTCATTTCTTCTCCTTTTATCACCAGACAATAGCATTTCAATGAGAAGCGGGTGGCTATCTTGCCTCTGTTTTGATATTCCATGCAACAACACTGTTGTTTGACTTATGCATTATGTTTTGACTCCATTGCGCAATGTTTTCTCTCCTTATTATCTCACCGAACCTTTAAACAATTGTCCCTCTAGAAATACAACCTTCTGAATGTGCTTTGATTGAATATCTTGAGTAAGGAAACTGTGTGTTCCCTGTCGATTATTTTCAATTCTTTTATAGATTTAAGAGAGATCCCTCTCTGATTGCACTGGGTCATAAGTGCAGTCTAAATCCGTTTTGTGGTTACCCCAGCTTGGCTTTCTCCCACAACCTAGAGGGTCAATTTGGGTACTAACAAATTGGTGCCATTGTCGGGGAGCGAAAGTCATATTGTCCCTAGGTAGAATGACAAAGTTTCAGATCTAGCTGTTGATGGTGAACAACAATTGGCCATTAGATAGGTTGTATATCTTTCACCTGGTGACTCCACTCATTAAGATTTTGTTATGAAGGTAGCTCCACTGGGGAGATTGGTGGCTCCATGATACAATTAAGATGTTGAAAGACTCATGGCGACTACCTTAGGGATGAGCTCAGTTGAATTAGACATGGAAAGAGCAAGATCTAGGTATCAAAGTATCAATTCTCTTAAAGAGGTCTTGTTCTTTTGCTATGGTTTCCTTTTACCTTTATGTATGTATATCAGGAGATTTATGCTTCGCAAAAGAGCTCTAAGTCATGAGAGGGTCTCCTTTGTATATCCTTCACTACATCTCGCAAATGTGCATTGTCCTTTCATTCCTGGATCTGATCCTATTCCTCCTTTCTAGCCCTGTCAGGACCCTAATCAGTCCTGCAAACCCTATGAGAGAAAGACTGACAACAATCTTCCTATACATACTCCTTTACCTTCTAGACCTTAGTAGAGATATAGCCCTTTAAAGCTACCCCCTTTCCTTCATGGCTATCCTCCCAAATACCACAGATATCTCCCTGTTTTTGATGGAGAAGAGGACAATGTTACAACTGAGAGACATCTTTAGAGTTTTGAACATTTCCTAGACCTCTTTGAGATAGAGAATGATAATGTTTGTGAGAGGATCTTTTCCCAATACTTCCAAGGAGATGTGAAGAAATTGTTCAAGCATCTACAGCCTGGGTCCATTCATACATGGGACGAGTTTTATGATGTTTTTCTAGAGGTTTGGGGTAGAAGAAGATCATAGGACTAAATCCTCTCATAATTTTACTCCATGAAAAAGCAAGAAAATGAATCCCTATCTAATTTCAACAGGAGATTTGCAAGCTTTCATTATAGCATGCCAAAGGATATTCAGCCTCTAGAGAATGCTGCTAAGTTACATTATGCATATGTCCTTCCTTCTGAACTATCTTTTCTGCTATTTGAGAGGAAGTCTTTTGCATTACAACAGATGTTTATTGATGTATTGGAGGTTGGAGATAATCTCAGGATGTCTGGAAAACGTTCAGAGTTGGGTGTTGAAGGTGGAATGGAAAGGTTATCAAGGGTGGAAGAAAGATATGTGAAGAACCTACAACAATTAATTGACGAAAATACACAATATATCATATCACAGAATACTTTTATTGATCGCAGGCCACTTCAGGGGGGAAACCTCCTTTGAGCAAGTTCAATACAAAATAACTTCATGGTACCTTCAGAGGCCTCAACACACACTTATATACTAAGTCTAGGCGCTAATACTATGGGTCAAAACCATGGGCCACTACAAACTATGGATCAACAATACTATGGGTGACTTACAAAGCATATGCGCCAACAACAATAACACAAACTATGGATCAACAAATACTGCGGGATGACTTACAAAGCATATGCGTCCAACAATAATATAATAACAAAGTAAAGACATGGGTTCCTAACATCCCCTCCCCCTTAGAAAAATATTTGTCCTTAAAGCTTTAGATGTGGAAATTGTTGCTGAACCTGAAGGAATGGTTCCCATGTAGCATCCTCTAGTTGCATGCCGTGCTACTGAATTAAGACCTCTATGATAGAGCGAGAGCGAAGCTGATGAGTGCACCGATTGAGGACAGCCTCTGGCTCCAAAAGGATGGATCCTTCATTATCCAGTTCGAGTAAAATAGTTTGTCCATTGATGTTGTTGCAAAGAAATTTCTTTAGACAAGAGACATGAAATACTGGATGAATGCGAGAAGGAGGAAGTTTCAATTTATAAGCAATGGACCCAATATTCTGAAAAATCCGATATGGCCCATAGAACTTTGGAGTGAGCTTATGACACCCTTTGAGTTTCAGGGAGGATTGCTTGTACGGTTGGAGATGAAGAAAAACCATATCGCCTGCTTGAAAAGTGCACTCAGAACGGTGCTGATCAGCTTGTTGCCTCATGCGATTTCTTTCCATGTGAAGATTGTCTCGTAAAATGCAAAGAATCTGATTATGCTTTCGAAGGACCGTGTCAACTGCCTGAACTGGTGAACTGCTGGGGGTGTATGGAAGAATAAATGGAGGTGCCTGACCATAGATTGCTTCATATGGGGTCATTTTAGAGGCAGTGTGGTAAGAGGTATTGTACCACCATTTAGCGAGAGGAAGCCACTTTTCCCACTGATGTTGTTGTGAAGAGGTGAAGCAACAAAGATACGTTTCCAAGCATTTATTGATAATTTCATTCTGACCATCTATTTGGGGGTGATACCCTGAACTCATCTTCAGTTTGGTGCCAGTGTGGCGAAATAGTTCTGTCCAAAAATGACTGGTGAAAGTCGCATCACGATCCAAGACAATGGAAGAAGGGATGCCATGAAGACGAAAGATCTGGTCCAGGAAAATTTGAGCGAGTGAGGAGGCTGTATAGGGATGGATGAGAGAAAAAAAATGACTATATTTGGAGAGGCGATCAACTACAACGAGAATCACTGTCTTCCCACCAGATTTAGGGAACCCTTCAATGAAATCCATAGAAATATCTATCCAAATCCGTGTAGGGATGGGAAAGGGTTTGAGCAATCCTGGAAGGAGTGTCATTTCACCCTTATTGCACTGGAAGGTATCACATTTAGCCACCATCTATTGAATTTTCCTTTTCATGCCCTGCCAAAAGAAGTTATGCCGTGCCCATTCATATGTTTTGAGGAACCCGGAGTGCCCTGTAGATGGAGAAGCATGGAGTTCATAGAAGACAGCCTGTTGAAGATCTGTTCTCTGGGGAAGCACTAGACGACCCTTGTATCTCAAGGAAGCACCATCCCAAGAGTAATGTCATACAATAGAAGGGTTGTTGGTTAAGCATTGGATGATTTGAGATAAGGAAGAGTCATTGACATAACCCTATTGAACAGATTGCAACCAATTTGGAACAGGCATAGAAATAGCTGAAAGAGAACCTTGGGCATCAAATGTGCGAGAAAGAGCATCTGCCACAATATTGTCCTTACCCTTCTTGTAAGTGATCTCATAGTCATAACCCATGAGTTTGCTAACCCATTTCTGTTGTGCTAGGGAGGAGACACATTGTTCCAAGAAATATTTCAGACTTTGGTGATCAGTCTTGATGCAGAAATGATTCTCTAATAGGTATGGTCACCACTTTTGTACTGCATGAAAAATAGCCATCATTTCCTTCTCATATGTAGAGGCAGCTAAATTCTTACTTGAAAGGGGTTTGCTGGTGAGCGCAATGGAGTGTTCATCTTGAAGGAGAACAACACCAACTCCATTTCCGCAAGCATCACTCTCAATAGTGAAGGACTTGGAAAAATCGAGCATAGCTAGAACAGGTGTAGTACACATAGCATTTTTCAATTTGTCAAATGCACACTGAGTAGCATGTGTCCATATAAAAGCATCATTTTTCAATAGAGCAGTTAATGGAGCTGGAATCTTCCCATAATCCTTGACAAACTTGCAGTAGTAGCCAGTCAACCCCAAAAAACCACGAAGGCTCTTGAGTGTCTGAGGATGCGACCAATTGTTCATGGCAGTTATTTTGGAAGGATCCACGCGAACCCCTTGTGCTGAGATATTGTACCCGAGATACTCAACTTCCTTCTATCCAAAAACACATTTAGACTGTTTGGCATGGAGATGATGGTCAGAGAAAAGTTGCATGACAAGATCGAGATGCTGGAGATGTTTAGCCCATGTTTTACTGTAGATGAGGATATCATCAAAGAATACCAAAATGAATTTCCGCAAGTAGGGCCAAAATATTTTATTCATTAAGGCCTAGAATGTGAAAGGAGCATTATTGAGGCCAAAGGGCATGACCAAAAACTCATAGTGGCCATCATGTGTGCAGAAACCTATTTTAGGGATATCATCCTAATGAACCCGAATTTGATGATACCCAGAATTAAGATCCAACTTGGAGAAAAATTTAGTCCTATGAAGCTTATCAAGAAGCTCATCAACAACAGGAATTGGAAACTTATCCTTGATTGTGAGGTGATTAAGTGCTCGAAAGTCAATGCGGAGGCGCCATGACCCATCTTTTTTGCGGACACGAAGAACTGGAGAAGAAAAGGAACTAGTGCTTGGGTGAATAATACCTTGCTTCAATAAGTCCCGAATGAGCATTTCAATCTCTATTTTTTGGTGAAATGGGTAGCGATAGGGCCTGATGTTGGGAGGAATACTGCCAGGAAGGAGTTGAATACGATGGTATTCTAGACTTGAAGGTGGCAATCCCACTGGTTCAGCAAAGACACCTATATATCGATCTAGAATTTGTTGTAGATCCGAAGGAGTAGTGGAGACCGCTGATGGTTGCATCTGAATGGAATGGATCTAAGCGATGACACCATGTGAATTCTTCTTAAGAGGTTTTTCCATGCGATGTGAACTGATGATGCTGACAGACCCTAGTTGTAATCCCGTCAATGTGTGTTTTTGTCCATTGGTGGAAAACTACATCCAAAGTTCAGCAAAATCCCATAAGATAGGGCCAAGTGTGTGTAGCCATTGAGCGCCCAAAACCACATCACATCCGCCTAAGGTCAAGGAAAACATGTCAGAGCGCAGGGTATAATCTCCCATAGAGATACGCACATTACAACACTTCCCTTTGCAAGGTAAGGTGCCCCCATTGGCAACCATGACTTCAATGTTGGAGCAAGGATGGATAAAACAATCAGCTTGTTTGGCGATCCGAGGGTCAATGAAATTATGAGTGCTACTAGAATCAATGAGTATTGTAAGAGGAAGCTTCTTGAAGTAACCCCTGACCCGCATTGTTTGGGGGGTGGTGATTCCAGCTAAAGCATGGAGAGATATGTCTGGCTGGTCATCCTAAGATGGAGGGTCAATAGGCGGTTCCTGAATGTCGACTTGAGCATTCATTGTATATGGATCTTTGTCACCAATTTCAGAGGCAGGCGGAGAATCCACATCCAAGAGATAGAGCTTTTGCTGAACACATCTATGTTCCCAAGTGAATTTCTCATCACAATTATAGAAAATCCTCTTTTCTTTGCGTGCCTGCATCTCTGTTTCAGACAAATGCTTGATAGGAGTTGGTCGAGGAACCGACGATATGGGTGGTTGTTGAGAACCCATATTTCAGAGGGGAACAAAAGTGGGCTTGGAGTGTTGTTGGGCTACAATCTTGTCTTGTTCCAACTTAGCCAACCCCAAGGCTTCCATCATTGTGTTGGGACAGACCATTTTGACCTCAGAGTGGATGGCATCCTTTAGACCACTGATAAAACAACTCTGGTAGAAGTCATCAGACAATCCTTCAGTATGGTTGGCTAGTTTCTCAAATTCGGTTTGATACTCTCTCATAGTGCCAATTTGGTGAAGTTTAGTGAGGGCTCCTATGAAGTCATCAAAAGCACTAGAACCAAATCCTTGCAAAAGGAGCTGGCAAAATTCTGGCCATTTTGGCTCTTCATGAGCCTTGATGTACCAATGGTACCATTGAAGAGCTTCTTGTTCCAAATTAAAGGAGGCAAGTGGAAATTTGTTGACATCAAAAGTATTATGCAGACTGAAATAATGTTCTGCACGATAGATCCATCTAGTTGGAGCAGAACCATTGAAGCGAGGAAAATCAAGCTTCGAACCATGGAAATTGCTGGAAGAAGAGAACCCATTGTCGGATGAAGACTCAGACTGTCATTTGTTGTTCGTGGTTGAATGCTCAAGATGGAGCCCAAGAAATTTTTCATCAAGATCCTGGAGTTTGGCTTAGATGGCAGCAAGTGCTTCCTCCATAGTTTTTGCTCTAGCGCGGGTGACAACCATAACCAAGAGTTTTTTTTTGGTTTTTTTAGTGGGTAGAGAAACAAAAACAGAGACTGTTTCAGTAAAGGAAAATCTGGATTTGGGAAAAAATCAGAAGGGTAATTTGGGTTTGACTAGGTTTTGAACATTGTCGAAAGGATAGAAAAGCAGAAAAGGAGGATTTCAGAAGCGGGGTGAAAGAATGAGAAAATTTGGAAGAGAGGGACAAAGAAGCAGAATTAGGAAATGAACTTTGTGGTAAAATTTGAAGGCAATTGGGTGAAAATTGAAGAAGTTATGGAAAACCCTAAAATTAGACAAATGTGAGATTTCGGGTGTTGGGACATGGAATTTTGGATAGGGTCCTCAGGAATGAAAGATGCAAAATGGGATTGTAGGGGTGTCAGAGAATTTTCAAGGCAAACGGAGTTAAAACAAGGGAGATATGGCAGAAAAACAGTTTTTTTTTTTCCCAGAAATGGATCGGTAATGACGTGGAAGGGATCCGCAATAAATGGATCTGCAATGGCGCGGAAGTGATCGAAAATAGATGGATTTGCAATGGTGAGGAAATGATCAGCAACAAATGGATCTGCAACAGCGTGGAAGTGATCGGCAACAGTTCTGGACAAAGGAAATCTGCGATGTATTAGCTGAAAATAGATATGGACCCCAGCTATGCTCGACTTCCTAATAGTTCAAGGGATTCAATCAGGCACCAATGTTGTCTGAAGGCTTTCATATTAGAGAAGTACCCTGACTCCACGGCGCAGGTAAGACTGATAATTGCTTTGCCACAAATGACAACTCTTGGTTTACCTCACGGGTGGGAATTATTCAATCAGGTACGAGTCATTTCCCTTTTCGCTCGAAGGTCCTCTCAATGGGCTAGCTACTTCGAGGTTCCTATGGTACTCCTCACAATGAGTTTTAGGGATTATTCCTAAGTACTTCCCACAGTTAAGCGGATTGGCATTATTCCCAAATATGAACCTGCAACAGATGCGAAAAAAATTTGGCAGAAATTTCACCTAGCAACCCCAAGAAAGTGCTCTGATACCAGATGTGAAGAACCTGCAACAATTAATTGATGAAAATACACAATATATCATATCACAGAATACTTTTATTGATCATAGGCCACTTTGAGGGGGCAACCTCCTTTGAACAAGCTCAATACAAAATAACTTCACGGTGCCTTCATAGGCCTCAACACACACTTATATACTAAGTCTAGGCACCAATACTATGGGTCAAAACCATGGGCCACTACAAACTATGGATCAACAATACTATGGGTGACTTACAAAGCATATGCGCCAACAACAATAACAAAAACTATGGATCAACAAATAATACGGGATGACTTACAAAGCATATGCGTCCAACAACAATATACTAACAAAGTAAAGACATGGGTTCCTAACAAGATATGAGACAGAAGAGTTTGTTCATCAGTCCCATCTCTCTCATGAGAGATTGAGGAATGGTCAACCCATACATGTACAACAAGAGGGGAGGACTGATGTATTTTATGTAGATTGCAATCTACAAATGGGAGTTCTTGCTGGGGAAAGTTTTAAACAAGATTTCGATCCTCATGTATACGATGAATATGAAGATGAACACTGGGAGGAGGTCCCTAAGAAACTAGTAGAGGATTCTATAGAGTTTGAAATACTTAGTGCAGAAAGCCTAAGAACCTTGCGTGGGGAATCATACCCTCACCAAAAAGACAGAGAAGAAGCTAGTTTTCAACGTACTCATGAAAGCTTCCTACAGGCAGAGGATTCTTCCTTTGTAGAAAGTGATGTAAATTGTGATATCCATGAGAAGTTTACTGAATGTGACACATACTTCCAGCAAGTTGGCTAGATGATAGGTATGCTGGAGGAAGACCAAGGTAGTCAGTCCAATTTTCCTTCATATCACTCAAGCCTAGAATCTTTGTCCTAGGGAGAAGTTCTTTTGCTTGATCCATCTGAAACTCAGGAAGAAATCTTTTTTGAAACACCAGAGCAGAATCAGATTTTTAACTTTGGGATTCTAGATAGCCCAGGGGGTGATGTTATGGACAACTCATGTGTCGGCATAACCTCTCATGTTACAGAGTTGGATTCTCAGCAGAGAGATGTTCTTGATTTTGGCTGTTTCGATCATATTAGGTTATACAGGGGTTTTAGCATACGTAATTTTCAGTTTCTGCCTAAGACCTGCCATGAGCATCCAATCCATGTACCTAATGTGAATGAAAAACAAGATAATCATGAAACGTCCAGCCCTTTTGAAGAAGATTTTGCCAGGCTGCAAAAAAGTTCAAAGTCTGGTAAGATGCCATGGAAGTTGCAACAGGGGAAGCCTTGTCCTGTTCGAGGAATGGCAGTGAAATATGAAGGATACCATGTTTTATATGACCTAGTGGCTGATTACATGGAGAGATTATTTAGTGGGGGCAAGAGGTTTTGGTTTTGCCATGGGACTCACAACTATCATCAATACGTCTTATCACTATGCTCTCATCCTCTGGTTTTAGTTAAGCATGATGTGGAGGTCTTCCTGTTGGATCAGCTACTGGATTGGTTGCATTGGCATTTTCATATCCTTGATATGATAGCCATTTTAGGAGCATAGGGTAGAGTAGTTTTGCGCATAAATAAGCTCGCCATACCGAGCACTTTTCAGCATTTAGTTGCAGTAGTGTTTTGCAGTCTTCATTTCAGTTTTCAATAAAGAGTTACAGGAAGCTAATTTTGTGATAAAGAACAACCCAATGGATCGGGCATTGGATCCACGGGGTTCTTTGCTACCTCACAGGGAGGATAGCATCCCCAACAGGATCCAGTTGTTAGTGCAAGAATCGTGCTAAGTATTTTGGAGGGTTTCAAACCCATGGATATGGCAAAGGAAATCCCTTCTCTCAACAACCGTGGCCCATAAGTCAAAAATTCAAAATTCTGTGCAATAATCTAGATCCAGGGTAGGATTAGCGGAGAAAATATATGTTTTTAATGATGCTAAGAGGATTAGAACGTCAGAAATGCACCCGCAGCACATGTTGGTGCCTGTGGGTGGCTACAATCAGGGGAAAATGAAGATCAACATCGATAAGTAGCCTTCGTAGAAGGAGCTAGATGTTATTTAGGCATGAGCATAGGTGCTAACCGACAGGCATGTTAAAGCTTGATCGACGGTGGACGATGTAGATCGACAGCCACGAATCTGTTCACATATTAAACATGCATGAAAGGGCTATCTTTCAAATTCACAAACTTTTGTTAACCCTCTACACTTTCTGACGGCGCCAATGTAACAGGATGGAGATCTACGGCCGAAAATTAGTTCACGAAATGAACTTGTGCAAGCGACCAACAGTCTGAAAATCTATGAACATTGGTATGGTCCACGTCATTTGACAGTATAGATGCAAACATGGTTAGGATCTACGGTGTTGATTTGATTGTGGGAATGAAGGTTGAAAGGCATCTCCACTCTCAACAAATGATTTCCAATAGGACAAAAGCTACCTCGGTGTAATATCCCAAATTTTGGACTAACTATTTTATGATGTTATATTGGGCCACGGCCCCAGCATATATGATTTATTCTGATTATTGGGCATGAGGTCTAGTGCATATGATTTATTCTTTTGTAGACTGACATATGGGGCATGGACCCTGACTGAATTTCATTATTTGATTATATATTGGGCAAGGAAACCCCAATGTTCTAATTTATGTTTTTACCATATCATGTTCGTACAAAACCCTAATATACTGAGATGACCTTTTCTTACATAGTGTCCAGTGATGTGAATGACATAATTGACTTATATGGTGTGCTGAGCGTGGACTCAGAAATTCTAATGTCCCTTGTTAGGAATTTTATTAAAATGGCAATTTTTCACTTTTTTCCCTAGTTTGACCTTTGACTAGTTTTGATCTCTAGGTCCCAAATTTGCCCCAAATGATCCCAAATATTCTGATAAGGTATATGAATGATATTAGAACATAAATATGTGTTTCAGGGATGCCTTTGGACCTTTAAAATACTTGTGCAAATCCTCTTTCAATTCTGGTCAATGTAGGTAACTTTACTAGTGATTTCCCTTTGACTAGTATTGGTCTCTAGGTCTCAAATTGACTCCAAATGCCTTCAAATATTTAAGGAAGGTGTATGAATGATATTAGTACTTGAATATGATATTTAGGGATGAAATATTGCCACCAAAATACCTCTGCAAACTCTCTTAATATTCTAGACCAAGTATGCAATTTTACTAGTAATTTGGGGTTCAAATCCCCCTGGGGTAAGTATTGAAAATGGCTTCCCAAATGCCTCCAAACCCACTCAAATTTATGAAAAGAGATAGGGAATGTATTAAGGATGTTATTAAGGTCTCATGTGCACCATTAATTGATTATTATATCTGTTCCAACCCTCTCTCATTCAACTGCAAAAATCACCAATTCGACACTTGGGGAAATGGCACTATTTCTTCTCCCAATGCAATTAAACTGAGTAAAAATACTTCAAATGCTCAAGTACAGTACATGAAACTTGTAAAATACATCCATGAAAATCCATTAATCACAAATTCATCAGATAACCATCCATTCATTTGAAATCATCATCAATACATTGGTTCACAACAAGGTAGTGGGGAAATGGCATTGTTCTTCCATTAAAAATGAGATTTATACATTTCTAGTTGGGATTTCGACCTCAAAATTTATGGATATGGAGAACAGAGTATTTAATTCATGTTACAAAATAAATGGGGCATTATAAGCTCCCCCAAAGAGTACAATAGCTCACCAAAAATGCCCTCCCTCAAGGATCAAGAATATGCCATCAAAACTGGAAATGGTTGAGAGAATGTGCTGCAATAGAAGAAACCATGAGCTGCCTTGTAGCTTAAACCTACAAATAAAGACTCCATTAAAGATCCAAATTAAAGGTCTGAATGGCCTTTCCAATTACCAACTTGGATGGGAATCTTTCACCCTCGAAATTGGCTAAGGCAAGAAACTAGTCATCCACTAGTTCTCCCTCTACACAAATGCAATTGCAAATTCTACAAATGATCAAAAGCTGGTTTCATTCTTTGTTATTGACATTTATAAAGTTATAATGTCCTCCATGGGTCGAATTCCTTCCAAGAGACTCATGCCAACTCAAGTTGGGAAGAGATTCCAAAGAACACCACTTGCCAACTCAAGTTGGGAAGAGATTCCAAAGAACACCACTTGCCAACTCAAGTTGGGAAGAGATTCCAAAGAACACCACTTGTACAACAATTCCTAGTCTCCCACTTCCACCAAATCACATATGGAAGCATCTTAGCTGCCCTAACACCCTTGAGCACCCTCTTGGAATCTATTTTTATCTCTTACATGTCATATATGTCATATGTCAGCCTTCAGGTCTGATTTGTGTCATAGGTGTCATAGCATCTTCATCATTGTTGTCATAGAGCTAGGGAATCTAGCCCAAGTGTCTCACTAGCTCCAAATTGCCTCTTCCTCTTCTATGGGAGTTACTCTTCCTCTATATTTCGACCTTGGATGAGTCATTCCATGAATAATACCTGTTTCACTCCCCCAAGTATGTTACCATTCCCCTTGAATTCGAATTGGTCATAGAATGATGCCAAGTGTAGTGGGGAAATCTAGCCATATGTGGGTCCTACTTCCTCCATGTGTCTTCATGATCAAATGGCACTTTTATTTTCACTTGTATATATTTATTTAGGTCCTTTATTAAATATTTATTCCATTCTAATGTTCAAACATCATTTATTATCCCCATTATTCCAAATCCCAAAGCTTCCACCCCAAACCTAGGAAACTAGTAATTTTTCTCCTTGGCAATTATTTGAACTTTAGCATCAATTTGACAAACTCTACTGAATACGGACAATGTGATTAGGCCATTGTGATCCAATGCCAAATTTGGGACATTACAGAAACACACAAATTACCTACGTACTGGGAAAAAGCCCTAATGTACCTAAAGGAAATATGATGTAATGGGAGTAAGCCCTGATGTACATTGAGTGTTGGGCATAAGCTCTGGAGCACTCCAAGATTGATAAACGAATACCGTATCCGAGGCGACTTAAATATTCTAGATGTGCCTCACAACCACATTATAGCACTAGTGTTGAGCAAGGACTCAATAACTGCACTAGAGTAACACCCATGTGAGAGTGTTGAGTTGAAGGGCTATGAAGAGCACTCGGGGTTACGGATTTTTCAAAGTGTTGAGTCGAAAAGACTTTGAAGAGCACTTTTATCACATTTATTTAATTGACTAAATGATCCATTTTTCTATCCATCATCACCTACTGCGGGATCTACCATGTTAAACGAGGGAATCCAACATGCAAAGAGAGACTAGAGGTACCTAACCAAGATGACCACGACCGTCCAAAAGAAGTGGACCGTGCCCCTAAAAGTTAAAGAGAAAAGAGTGTCCTGTGATGACACATAACTAAAGAAAAGATAACTATTAGTAGTCGGCTATGACTAACCTGATTAAAGGCCTCCAAATTATTATTATTATTATCATTTTTATTATTAAGAGCTTCAAATAATAATAGGTGTTATTATTTAATTATGGGATATAATTAGTATATCTGATTTATGCACCATTTAATATTTTAAATGATGTATTAATAAGTTAAGTGAAATATATTTAATATAAGAATAATTATTAGTGTAATTATTGTTATTATCAAGAGTACAAATAAAAAATGACTTATAGTCAAATAGTTGGAAGAGTCCTAGTTCAAGAGGACAAAGTTATTTACTTAAATAATATTTTTTAAATTATTAAATATTGAATTTAAAGAAACTAATTACTTCAACAGTCCTAATACAAGATTTCCCTATTTAAAGAGGGCAGATCCCAAGTTTTGGGGATCACCTATCATTCTTGGTTATTATCATTCTCTTATGGTAGTCCAAGAAAGACTATTCTACTCCAAGAAGCTAAAGCAGCCTTACCTAAATATTCTCAGACTAAACCAAAAGTGGATCTAGGGCCTCTACATTTCATTGCATGTTGGAACCAAGCTCAAGAGGATCCATATAGATCCAGGAATGGTTCAGGGGTCAAGGTCGGGAGGAACACGGTATCCCCAAAGTCATCCATCCCAAGGAAAACATTCTAATAGGTTAGAAAGATACAACTGTAAAATTAGTCACAACAGATCTAATGAACAAGTAAATCAATCACAACAAATCAACATAGAAAATATGGTGTAAAGATGTGTAAAACATGCACAATGCTCAATATCCCAATAAGGGTGAATAATTACAATACAATACAGTACAATGAGTGAGCAATTCGAATTGACTAAGAAGGTCATTCGAATTACTAAATGGTGTATCTTGGCTCCAACTAGGAGTCCTCATCATCAATTAGTGGTGGTCATTAATGCACAAGAACCAGTCATCCAAGTGTCAATCTAAGTCTAACTGAGTGTAACTAGTGTAATTGAAGTGTGTAGCACTGATATACGGAAGGAGACTCAGTGGAAGGCACATGGGAGGCTTAACTGAAGTCAGAACAAGTCATCTAGTCAATCTGGAGGTCCAACGGAGTGAAACAGTCAGTCGGGAGTGAAACTAGCCTCAAATCAAGGAGAATCGGAGCTAATTGAGTGTAACTGAAGTGGAACTGTAGTGGTAGGTGAAGAAGTTCGCCCTTCTCTGGTAGTAGGTGAGAAGTGGGCGCCTTCTAGACTAGGAGGGATGAAACTCTGATGCAAGAAGCTCCTGGGTGCTAGAATGAAGTGGCTAAGGTGCTGGAGGCATCAACCTAGTGACTGGGATGCATGCAAACCCTAGAGTTTGCATGCAAACCCTAATTGCATGCAAGGTCCTGAAAATGATGATGTGGATATCCGAACAATAATAGGCTCTACCTTAACTATTGTTGAGTGTGCAGGTTGCTATAGGAAAGATTTCAAGTGCCAAGCAATTAGGCTTCTATAGGAAGGGACCACGTGCTCAAGCAACCAGGTATGGAACAGTTACTATTTCTCTTAATTAGATATTACAACATTATTTTCATTACCCATAATATCAAGTTCAAGATTCTGCCCACATTCAGTGGAGAGTCTAGCAAGCCTAGCGAAGCTAGCCTTTGCTAGACAACTTATATATATATATTTTTGTCAAGACATGTTCTCTTAGTATAGGTTAAATTATTATGTTTAAATCGTATCCCATTGTCTGTAGGGCAGGTTCACCTATACCTGATAGATCTCTTACTTCCCCACTCTGCACATACTGGAAGCAATACCAGATAACAATAATAAAAACCCGACATCAAAACTATCAATGATATTACACGTTTAAATTATCAAACATCTCTACAGGAGAAATCTTTAGTTCAGTTTTTAAAAACATAGCAAGTATTTACACAGAGATTTGTATTTCAAACATAGGTTCACATATCCAAACTTAGGTATTTACGTATTACAAAAATTGGATGTCAACTCCAAAACCCTTACGGGTCTACCTCTGAATTCGTGGATCGAATCCCATTCCCAAAACAAAGTGCGCTTCGTATCAAGCCGATAGTATCAAAAACACAGAAACATTAAATCTCTTCCTACGTCAGCCAATCCATTCACACTTATGTTTAGTGAAACAAAATTTCATAGGAGAATTTAGGAATTCCATTTATTCAAACTACTGAAGCCAAAATCGCAAATCATTACCACAAGCAGACTCCAAGCAAACACGAGTTGTTCCCATTATAAAGTCTAAAACTAAAAATTATAATTTAGCAGACTACGAAGGTCACGACTACTAAATTCAGACTCAACATTTATCTTGAATCTTGAAGACCCTATCGGGCACCTCCCCAATTCACGGCTGTTACTCGAACCTCATAATCTAAGATTAGGCACCCACACTCTTAACAAGGAAGCCATGGGTCTGAGTGTCAAAACCCTAGATTAAATTCATCATGCCCATACACCTTCACACTAACTCAGACTCAGGATAATAGTATCACTGGTAGTCAAACAATTACAAAACTACCATTTAATAACTCAAATGTTTAAAACTGCAGGATAAGACTATAACAGTACAACGTTTTTATAAATTGCGCCATAGGAAGAAATTCATAGGACAGAGCAGGATGAATATCATAGTCAACACGAAATCCATTCATTTAAACAAAACGATCTTTTCATTTGAATTTTATGCTGACGAAGGTACCATTCCAATAAATCTACAGTAACCAGAGTCTATTCATACAACCATTAAGACGCAGATCTTTTCAGTATTATAGACAGTACCCATGATTTCATATAGGCTGGAAGCACAAAAAGAAATACCCCTTCAAAATCCCATCTATTCTTCCAAAAGAAACTAGAAATTTACAAGTTATTTTCCAAATAGAGAACACAGATAGTGTTACGACTAAGTACAAACCCCATAACCATATAAAATGCAGAGTGTTAGATAGGGTATCAAACCCTCATAATTATTAAACAGAAGTTCAATCAAAAATCAAGTACAGAGAAAGATAACCAAAATCCATTTTTAGAATCCTCTAGAGTATGCACACGACCAATAATTACATCTTCGCATAACATTCCATCCAAATGGCAACTCTCAGGAACACGAAATGTGCCGATATGAACTCTACTAAGTTCACAGGTTCCCAAATAATTACACATCAACAGTAATCCCCACAAGGGTGAAAGGAGGAGCTATGATTTGGTAATTTATGGACTTACCATTGTCCAATGTCACCATCTCTATGCCATGATCACACAGAAAGAAATGCCCATCATCACCTGCAATCCAAACATGACAAACAAGTCAAACTCTGAATAATATACCACAAAACCTCTATCGTGCAATAACAAAAACGTAGGACTTAAGCCTGAGAGGATTTACCTTCGAGAGTTGGTAGTCACCATCGTTTTTCCCCAATGAAATGTTGAACATGAGCCACAGCTCAGGTCAGCAGAGAAACCCTCCTTTCATCCACAGTAGACAAGGAAAGCAAACCACGAAAATGCTCTTCATTGGTGCAGAACCCTAGGGTAAAACCCCCTCACAGCTGGCAGCATGGCCATGTGCTTTCATAGAGAGGCATTCGATGCCACTACCAACGATCACTAATTCGAAGAGTGACCCATTACTCTATAGTTTTAAGACGTTTGGAATCCACAATAATATAGATCACAATGAAACATTACAATGACCCCAAACTCTTCTTTGTGCCATTAAATAATTACAAATTCAAACAAGTAGTGAAGTTACGCAAGTATCACAAACCTAGTTGAGACTAGTATAAAAGTATCAACCTCAAAGATATCTCACTTGCAACTTAAAATAATGACTAGAAGGGTGGAGTAGGCATTCTCGATAGATGCCTCATAAAGTATACATGCAACCCGAAACAAATAGTTGTGTTAGCAATAATGCTAAGTAAGTCCGGAGTCTCCAATTCATATCCCTACCTCTCGGCAGCCCTGTTAGGGTACCTTTCCATTTCAAAGACCAAGTATCTCATCAAGAGCATCAACCGCCACGATTAAAGGATCCAAGTCACCTGAATTACCATTGAAACTTTAATACATATGCATTCAAACCTTTACAGCCGTAAGATGGAGATTCATGTTATAGCATTCACAAATTGGTACACATATGACACTTTATACATCCAAACTATTTTAGAAATACTTCCGCAAAACTGAAGAATCATATAACCAACAAACCATGATACTTGCGGCTATGACATTCCAAAGAGTGAGAATTAAATATCGATACAATAAGTACTTAACAGTTATGAAGTTAGTTTCACTATATCTCCTTATCAGTTAAAGCTAGTCTCGATTTTTTTTTTTTTTGTTATTTTAAGGGACATTACAAGTGGTATCAGAGCCTAGTTACAAAACTAAGTGACCTATTGGGCTCATTACAAACATCCGCTGCAGATACATAACAAACAAAAACATACATTTACATTCTATTTTGTTTTATGAATAAACTAACATAATTTTCTATTCTCTATACTTATATAACATTTCAAGTACAAACATTGTCTGAAAAATGAATGCAGAATAGGGCAGCAGTATTCACGGGAATCTGAACTCACCACCCCAAGAGCAGGAGGGGGTGGTCGAACTAAACTCAGATTGGAGACAGTCTATGCAAAACCTGTAGGCAGAGTTTTGAAGCTTCTGAGATGAAAATATGCAGGAAAGAAGAGAACAACAGCCATAAATGAGGCACTCCTTCAGACCTTAACAAAGGCTAACCCTCTCAGACATCCCTCACTCTCAGTCAACATGTTGAAAAAGGGAAATAGTCACACAAAAAGGACTGCCATCCCTAAGGGAGAAGAGCAGGGACAACACATACCTAAAACAATGGAAAGATATTGTAAGAGCTCTTCCAAGGATAAGGGTTCACCATCTCCTTGCAATAAAAGGAGGAAGAGTGACGACAGTCTGCAAGGAAAGTTTAGGAAGATAAGAGCCCCAACTTACAACGGAGAAATCAACTCTGGGGAGAAGGCTAAAGAGTGGCTACTAGGAATGAACAAATACTTCAAAGTTCATAATTACTCCAGTGAAATGCAAGCCTGACTCGCCATATACAACCTAAATGGTAAAGTTGCCAGATGGTGGCGGGACTTGAAACAAACCAAAGGACAAGAATTAAGAGACCTAACCTGGGATACTTTCAGTAGAATATTCTAGGACAAGTATATGTCTGAAAGATTCTTTGACAGGAAAATAAAATAATTCCATGACTTAAAGATGGGCTCCCTGACTATGGAAGATTTCATAAACAGATTCTTAGACTTGCTACACTATGTTCCGTACATCAAAGATGAAAAGGTCAAAATACAACAGTTCTTGGGAGGGATGCCACCAAAATTTAGACAAAAAATAGAGTTTGACATGCCCAAAACCCTTAACGTAAGCTTACATAAAGCAAGGTTGTGCTACGAGCATGGGAATCCAAGAAATGACAACATCAACCAAAATAGAGTTAGGTTCAGAACCTTCTCGGACAACCGCAAACCAAGTTTCAAACCTCCACCCTTCCGAAAACACAACAACAGTTTTCCACCTAATAGAGGTTTCAACCGACCTCAAGCATGACCAAGTGCACCCCCATCGCCTATCAACAGGCCAGCATTCAACAAAGGGACCAAAACTATCCCACCAACCGTTTCTTGCTGGAAATTCCAAGGGCCCCACTACTACAGAGATTGCCCTAGCAAAACGGATGGAGTTTCACACAACATCAAAATAGAGACTACTGTAAGGGACATGGTGAAGACACCAAGGATCTATGCTGCTCTCGACAGTCGACAGGTAGATCACCAAGCCACCATGGTGGAATTAGAAGGTAAGATCTCTAACACTACATTTTCAGTTTTAATAGATCCTGGTGCTTGCCGAAGCTATATCTCCCCTAAGTTAGTGGAAACTTTCAAGTTGAACCCAGAATCTCACGAGAAACTGTGGCTGGTACAGCTAGCTATTGGTACCAAATGAAAGATCTCCGAGTTAGTTAGAACGTGCGAGATAAACTTAAACAGTTTTCAAACAAGGTTAGATTTAAACATTCTTCCCCTAGGGTCATACGACATACTCATCAGCATGGATTGGTTGGAAAGACACCATGTCCTCCTAGACTGCTTAACCAAATCATTACTTTGCAGGGATGACCAAGGGATTCAGAAGACAATTCATGGCCTCCCTAAGAAAGTGTCGGTAAGACAATCTCCGCCTTACAGGAAAAGAAATGTATCATAAAGGGATGCAAACTCTTTGCTATCAACATCCAAAACATAGAAACTGATAGGGAACAAAAGATCGAAGACTTCCCATTCCTCATAGTATTCAAGGATGTATTTCCCGAAGAAATACCAATATTACCACCTAAACGAGACTTAGAATTTTCTATCGAACTGACAACTGGGTCAGTACCAACTTCTAAATCCCCGTACCGCATGAGCACACAAGAATTGGTGGAGCTCAAAATCCAATTACAAGAACTAATTGACAAAGGGTACATCCGACCTAGTGTGTCCCCTTGGGGCACATCAATACTCTTCGTCAAGAAGAAAGACAACACGATGTGGATGTGCATCGATTACCGCCAACTCAACAAAATGACAATTAAGAACCACTACCCACTCCCTAGGATCGACAACTTGTTTGACCAAGTCGGAGGGGCAAAGATTTTCTCAAAGATTGACTTACGATCTTAATACCATCAAGTGAGGATCCGTGATGAGGATATCAACAAAACCACATTTTGAACTTGTTACGAACACTACGAGTTCGTAGTGATGCCCTTTGGGTTGACGAATGCACCGGTCAACTTTATGTGCATGATGAACATTATCTTTAGTAAATACCTCGATAAATTTGTTCTAGTCTTTATTGACAACATTCTGATCTACTCCAAGAACGAGATAGAACATGAGGAGCACCTCCGAATTGTTTTATGGATACTAAGAGAACACGATCTTTACACCAAATTTAGTAAGTGCGATTTCTATAGACCTCAGATTCAATACCTAGGACATATCATTTCCGAGAAGGGAATAGTCGTCGACCCTGAAAAGTTTAAAGCTATCGAAGAATGGCCCACACCTACTTGCATATTCGACATAAGGTCATTCTTAGGATTAGTCGGATACTACCGAAATTTCATCGAGAAATTTTCATGGATTGCATGTCCCATGATCGTCTTACAGAAAAAGGAAAACAAGTTTCTCTGGATAGATAAGTGTGAAGAGAGCTTTCAAAAGATGAAACAACTACTGATTAGTGCACCGTTTCTGCGTATTGTGGATCCCAATGGGGACTTTGTCGTTTGCATGGATGCAAGCAAGGAAGGACTCGGGGGAGTCCTTATGCAAGACAATTTTGCCATATGATATGAATCGAGGAAACTAAAAGAACATGAACAGAACTACCCTACTCATGACCTCGAACTAGCCGCCATCATCCATGCTCTGAAGATGTGGCGACATTTTCTCATGGGGAAGAAATTTCTACTGATGACTGATAACATGAGCTTGAAATACCTTTTCGACCAACTTGACCTAAATGCTAGGCAGGCCAAGTGGCTAGCATTCCTTAGTGAGTACCATTTTGAACTAAAGCATATTAAAGGCAAGGAAAACAAGATTGCGGATGCCTTAAGCCGTCGAGCACATATGCTTTACGAGGTCACGGTAAGCCAAACCAACTCCGACTTACACCACAAAATTCGAACGGCATGTAAGAGTGACCGTTATTATACGGAAATCCTCGCAAAGATCCAAGAAGACAGACTTTTCCAATAGCAGAAAGAATATAATATAGATGAAACGGGACTACTGTGGTCGAAAGACCGACTTTACGTCCCTGAAAGTGGAGACATTAGACAAAACATTCTCATCGAGTTTCACTAGAAACCTTATTCAGGACACCTCGGATATCAAAAGATGATATCGGCCATAAATAAGCATTACTTCTGGCCTAAGCTGAAAGCTGACATCGCAATGTTCATCGCGAAACGCTAGGAATGCTAATTGGTCAAAGGAGAACATCAACACCCATCCAAATTACTTCAAACTTTACCCATACTGGAATGGAAATGGGAGGTAAAAAGTATGGACTTCATTACAGGCTTACCCAAGAGTAAGAAACTGAACAACTCCATCTTTGTAGTGGTAGACAAGCTGTTGAAAGTAGCTCACTTTATACCTGTAAAATCCACTTACAAAGCAGTTGACATCGCGGAAATATTCTTGAAATAAATATTTCGATTACGCGGGATACCCAAAGCAATAATTTTCGATCGAGACACGAAGTTCACTATCAAATTCTGGAGAGAATTGTTCTCCGGTTTGGAAACCCAATTACAATTCAGTACCGCGTACCACCACCAGACCAACGGACAAATAGAACGAGTAAGATCCTTGAGGACATGTGGAGGATGTATGTCATGAATAACCCCACCAAGTGGGAAGATTATTTGCACCTAGCAGAGTTTGCATACAACAATGGTTATCAAACCTCGGCCAAAATGAGTCCTTTTGAAGTACTTTACAATAGGAAATGTCAGACTCCCGTGACTTGGGACAGTCTAGTAGACAGACTTATGTTAGGACCAGACCTATTAAAGGACTTGGAACAGCTAGTCTCCAATGTGCAACTAAACTTAAAAGAAGCTCAATACCACCAAAAGAGTTATGCGGACAATAAAAGAAAGGACAAGGACTATCAAGTCAGCGAACATGTGTTCCTAAAAATAAAAGCAAAGCAAAGCTCATTGAGCTTGGGACGTTGCAGGAAACTAGCGCAAAGATTTTGTGGACCTTTCGAAATACTGGCCAAGAAGGGCCCAGTAGCTTATGAGTTAGCCTTACCCGCTCATATAAAATTTTATAATGTTTTTCATGCTTCACTATTAAAGAAATATGTATATGACACTAAACATGTTATTGATTAGTCCTTACTACAGGTGGAGCCCAAAGGGGAGTTCATGCCAGAACCCCTCCATATTCTGGACAAGAGAGAGGTCCAACTTAGGAGGAGGAGCATTACTCAACTAAAAGTGCAATGGACACACTTTGGACCAGATAAGGCTACTTGGGAGAATGAGGCCACCATGAAAGAGGCTTAGCCCGCCTTGTTTCATGATCTCATTCCTAGTCCCTAGAAAAACTGGGACGGTGTTGTTCTAAGCGGGGAGGGATGTAATATCCTGAATTTTGGACTGACTATTTTATGATGTTATATTGGGCAATGGCCCCATCACATATGATTTATTCTGATTATTGGGGATGAGCCATAGTGCATATGATTTATTCTTTTGTATACTGACATATGGGGCATGGACCCTGACTGAATTTCATTATTTGATTATATATTGGGCAAGGAAGCCCCAATGTTCTGATTTATGTTTTTACCATATGATGTGGGTACAAAACCTTAATATACTGAGATGACCTTTTCTTACATACTGTGCAGTGATGTGAATGACATAATTGAATTATATGGTGTGTTGAGCATGGACTGAGAAACACACAAATTACCTACGTACTGGGAAAAAGCCTCGATGTACCTAGAGGAAATATGATGTATTGGGAGTAAGCCCTGATGTACATTGAGTGTTAGGCATAAGCCTTGGAGCACTCCAAGCTTGATAAACGAATACGGATCTGAGGCGACTTAAATATTCTAGATGTGCCTCACAACCACATTCTAGCACTAGTGTTGAGCAAGGACTCTGAAATTGCACTAGAGTAATGCCCGTGTGAGAGTGTTGAGTTGAAGAGCTTGAAGAGCACTCGGGGTTACGGAGTTTTCAAAGTGTTAAGTTGAAAAGACTCTGAAGAGCACTTTTATCACATTTATTTAATTGACTAAATGATCCATTTTCCTATCCATTATCACCTACTGCGGGAGCTACCATGTTAAACGAGGGAATCGAACATGCAAAGAGAGACTAGAGGTAACTAACCAAGTTGACCACGACCATCCAAAAGAAGTGGATTGTGCCCCTAAAAGTTAAAGAGAAAAGAGTGTCATGTGATGACACATAACTAAAGAAAAGATAACTATCAGTAGTCCGCTATGACTAACCTGATTAAAGGCCTCCAAATTATTATTATTATTTTTATTATTAAGAGCTTCAAATAATAATAGGTGTTATTATTTAATTATGGGATATAATTAGTATATCTGATTTATGCACCATTTAATATTTTAAATGATGTATTAATAAGTTAAGTGAAATATATTTAATATAAGAATAATTATTAGTGTAATTATTGTTATTATTAAGAGCATAAATAAAAAATGACTTATAGTCAAATAGTTGGAAGAGTCATAGTTCAAGAGGACACAGTTATTTAATTAAATAATATTTTTTAAATTATTAAATATTGAATTTAAAGAAACTAATTACTTCAGCAGTCCTAATACAAGATTTCCCTATTTAAAGAGGGAAGATCCCAACTTTTGGGGATCACCTATCATTCTTGGTTATTATCATTCTCTTATGGTAGTCCAAGAAAGACTATTCTGCTCCAAGAAGCTGAAGCAGCCTTACCTAAATATTCTTAGACTAAACCAGAAGTGGATCTAGGGCCTCTACCTTTCATTGCATGTTGGAACCAAGCTCAAGGGGATCCAGATAGAACCAGGAATGGTTCAGGGGTCAAGATTGGGAGGAACACGGTAGCCCCAAAGTCATCCATCCCAAGGAAAACATTCTAAGAGGTCAGAAAAGATACAATAGGCTCTAGCTTAACTATTGTTGAGTGTGCAGGTTGCTATAGGGAGGATTTCAAGTGCCAAGCGGTTAGGCTTCTACAGGAAGGGACCGCGTGCTCAAGCAACCGGGTATGGAACAGTTAATATTTCTCTGAATTAGATATTACAACATTATTGTCATTACCCATAATATCAAGTTCAAGATTTTGCCTAGAATCAGTGGAGAGTCTAGTAGGCCTGGCGAAGCTAGCCTTTGCTAGACAACTTATATATATATATATGTTTTTGTCGAGACATGTTCTCTTAGTATAGCTTAAATTATTCTGTTTAAATCATATCCCATTGTCTATAGGGAAGGTTTGCCTATAGTTGATAGATCTTTTACTTCCCCACTTTGCACATACTGGAAGCAATAATAGATAACAATAATAAAAACTAGACATAAAAACTCTCAACGATATTACACATTTAAATTATCAAACATCTCTACAGGAGAAATCTTTTAAAAATGCAGCAAGTATTTATACAGAGATTTGTATTTCAAACATAGGTTCACATATCCAAACATAGGTATTCACGTATTACAAAAATTGGATGTCAACTCCAAAACCCTTACGGGTTTACCTTTGAATTTGTGGATCGAATCCCATTCCCAAAACAAAGTGTGCTTCATATCAATCCGATAGTATCAAAAACAAAGAAACATTAAATCTCTTCCTACGTCAGCTAAACCATTCACACTTATGTTTAGTGAAACAAAATTTCATAGGAGAATTTACGAATTCCATTTATTCAAACTATTGAAGCCAAAATCGCAAATCATTACCACAAGCAGACTCTAAGCAAACACAAGTTGTTCCCATTATAAAGTCTAAAACCAAAACTTCTAATTTAGCAAACTATAAAGGTCATGACTACTAAATTCAGACTCAACATTTATCTTGAATCTTGAAGACCCTAGCGGGCACCTCCCTAGTTCACGGCTGTTACTCAAACCTCATAATCTAAGGTTAGGCGCCTACGCTCTTAACAAGGAAGTGATAGGTCTGAGTGTCAAAACCCTGGATTAAATTCATCGTGCCCAGACACCTTCACAATAACTCAGACTCAGGATAAGAGTATCACTAGTAGTCAAACAATTATGAAACTACCTGTTAACACCTATATATTTTTCTACAATATGCAGTTGAATGGAAGGAATGGAGGGTCAAAATGTACCTGGTAGTGAAAAACGAGATAGCCTCCATGCTCCAGTACTAGGTGCTAATGGGAAAGACTAAGGGGTCCAAGGAGAGCCAAATGTGCAAAAGATAAGAAAGTGTTGAAGTATTGGTGTTAATGGACAAGAAACACTCTTTATAACCTATAGCCCACTGGTCAAATAATGGAAGACTAAACACCACCAATCTACGCTGTAGATAGGGTGCGGGGATCAGATCCATGGCCCTATGTGGAATACCACATAGTCAAGTTGCGAGGAGGATAGGAAAAGGGTGGATGCGATGAGTTTTCCCTGCCAGCCAGGTGTCAGTAGCAGAAGATGTCGCAAGGAGAGATGGCAAAAAACTTTATATAAGATTAGGCGCATGCGATGGCATGAGCTGGTAGAAAGATCCATGCTTCAGAATGCGAAAGGGATGTACATCAATGGATCTTGTAGTGGATCGCATGAAGAAGTAGCACACTAGATAGAGAAATAGCGAATGCGATGAAACTTTCCCGCCTACACAATGTCAGCCTCAGAGCCTCTCGCACAGAGGAGGAAAATTGTAGTAGGGACCGCTGGGGTACACGCGAGGCCATCCTATGGGGAAATGTGGACAGGAGGAATGACGTAGATGGAAAGTCAAACCAGATCCAACAGTAAAGAAGATTCGACGGTCAAATCAAGAGATAAAGAAGCAGCCGATCTGACGGTAGTGAATATGACACGTGAGAAAGCCGACGACGGAGATTAAAAGATAGTATGTGAAGAAGGGCCAAGGTTATGTTGGCATGGTTATATATATAAGAAACAACCACGAGGGTTGACATTTTCTCTCGAAGATTGTCGAAGTCTGGTGGTCCCTCAACGTGTGGCAGACGGTGAAGGTGACAGAACCTCCAGTGGCCTGCTCAGAGCTTCTAAATCGACAGGTAGGGTCTTGTAACCATCCTTTCTCTTGAAAAATTTGAATCTTTAAGTCATAAAATGGGAAAGGAACAGGTTTCTACCAGCGATAAAGCTAGGGTGGCCCTAGAAGATAGGGATGCAGATGTATTTGACCCATGCCTTCGGCTATCTATCCCAGAAATTAAAACAAAGTTAGATGCTTTGCATGAGCAGGGTCTGGACATACATGGGGTCTATAAGTCTCCTTTTATTTTCTTTTTCCTAGACCAAGTACCCTCTTTCCCTGAGTTTGTAACATGGTGCTCCATGAATTACTCTGAATCCACAAGGATAATCATGGATTCCCCCAGGTCTAAATTTGTTTTTGTTTCTGATGCGTCAGTTGTAAAGAATTCATTTTTTATCCCCAAGTAGCAGTTTCAAGAGTTGGAAAGCTTTTCAGAAGAATCTGTGGTTGCCCTATTCTGTCAAATTGCCCCTAAAATATGTTGAACCTTCCTACCCGCATGTCTAAAACCCCATTCCAAAGTTGCAGAAAAGTCATACCCCTTGGACGTCAACCTTTTTGATGACGATTCCCAGTTGGTCTTCTCACTGCTGGCTCAATTCTTAGGTTTAGATACTTACCAATGGGTAACGGAGGTCAAGCTGAGTCTACTCTTTAGGATTAGTATTTGTTTAGCAAGGTCTGACATTGGGCTCATCCCACCTCTTAAGTTTGATGAGTTTTTAGCAGAAAGAATGCATGTACAGTTGGAAAATTCCCAAATACTAGATTCTTCAAATACCAGACGCAGCTTATGAAGATGATACTATATAGTAACCTGGAAATCCCACATTTTCGCCCTTTGCTGGAGACAAATGCTTTGTTGGACAATGTGTTTGATTATTTTAACTGTGTTTTACCTCCTGTGTATAAAGTCATTTTTGGGGAGGGACTGCCGAGAGTACTACCCAAGATGAAGTCAATGATGCAGTTAAAGGATGAAGTAGCCGTGGGAGACTGGTTCCTTTCGAAAAATGCTACTGTCATTAGGCTGTATGGCTTTGTGAAAGAACCCTACATTTTTCCTTCTTTTCTAACCTTAAGAATCTTTTCCGTGGAATTTATCAGGCAGAAATTGAGCCCTGAAGAGGCATTGTTCCTGCAGTTCAAAAAGGGCACTGATATAAAATACCCTTGGAAGGTAGGCCCTTTTATTGTGGAGAGCAAGAAAGCTTTACCAAAGGTATAGGAATTGATGAGACTTCTAGGTTTCAAAAAGGACGTAGCTATTGAATATGACCCCCTCCATGTTATTTCTAGAAGAAGGAAGGAGTGTAATATGAGCGCCTTTGAACACAAAGAACCAGGAAGGGCACTCAGGGGATGGAACCTGCTACAATGGGGGCCCAAGGTAGAAGAATTACCAATTTTTTAGGAAAGGGATCCCATAATGTATGATGTTGTGATGAATACCGAACAAATTCTGGGCATTGGAGAAGTGGGCCAGAAGAGAGAACTGGAGGAAATTCGGGATATGGATACTGAAATGGGGAGTGAAGACAAATGACCCAGGATGATAATGCTAGTTGAGGTGTTTGATGAAAGTACCTAGGTAGAGTCATTGATTTCCTTCGATGAAGAAGAATTGGTTGGTGGGACACCTCAAGAAGATTTGACCATTTGGATAGATAATGAGAAAGCACATAATGAGGGGTCCCCAACCCCCGAAGTTCAAATAAGAGAATACAAGTTTCAGAATGATAAAGAAGGTGAAGGCAATGATAGATTCTGGTCTAAAGCTAATCTATGTGAGCAATATAAGCAAACTAGGCAAGCCTCAGCCTAGAAGCTTTTTGACCTAATGCCCAGAGCTATCAATTTGTCCAAAACTAAGACTTCCTTAATAGCCAGTAGAGATGAGAAGGATAACACTTTAAATCTAGCCATATCAACAGAGGCCGAGGTAACAGAAATGAAGCTCAGATGGGATGCGATACCAGTACCTGAGAAGATCCATTTTCATTAGCAGATTGGTGATCTTATCCATGTTGATCTTGCGAAAGCGGCAGTGAGAGGGGATCAGTTGGAAGTTACTGTAGGGAAATTAGCGAATCAGCGAAAACAAGAAAAGAGTGAAAACTGGGCCCTTCAGCAACTTGTAAAAAGATTAGAAACTGAACTTGTTGGAGTTGATGGGGGAGGAAAATCCATGAAGCAGCTACTAGCTAATAAAGAAAAGCTAATTTCAAACCTGCAGAAAAAGGCCAAAATCCCTAACATCCAGCTAATCCAGGCCCCCGAGGAAACCTAATTTGAAATACAAACGGAGGCTTTATCTAAGGAATTGGATGATTGCAAAGCAGAAATGCTAAACCTTGCTGGAGAAAAAGATAAATGGAAATAGGAGAAAACTAGCCTAGAAAAGCAACTTGAAGATCTAAGGAGTAACTTGTCCAATCTGGACATGCGGCCTACAAATGTGAATCAAGGTGGGGATGAAGACAATACCAATGATCTGGAACAAGCTATGTCACATGTCAGCTTGAAAGACAATGAGATTAGCGAGCTAAGAGAAATATTGTGGAAACTAGAAGAAGAGAATAAGAAGCAAGAGGAGGAGATAAATAGCCTCCGGGAAAAGCATAAAGGATCGATAGAGCAGAATAAAAAACTCACTCACCAAGTTGCAGGATAGGCTGCTATCCAGGGGTGTAGACATTTAGTGTGGGATAAGATATATAAAGAGGATGAAATTTTTTGGCCCTATTTGGAGTTCATAAGAGTCAAGGAGAAGACAATCAATGATGCTATGTCAGGATCTGTAGCCGCGAGAGAAACTTTGGCCAGAAAACCCAAAGAAACAACATTAAGTGTTGTGGCCTTCTTGAATAACTTGTTAGAAGAAGAAAGGATCAGATTAAACATTGGGAACCAGATCATGAGAATCGCTATGGCTCGAAGAGTTTTGGGAAAGTATGCTCAGGTGCAAAGTGTGGAGGCCAAAGCATAAGATATGAGAAGGTAGGTAGCGGACTTCAGAAGTTCATTTGGTAAGTTAAATGAAATGGGACTGCCTTCTTTTTGGGATGATAATCTAGAGCTAATCCCTAAAAACGCCTACAAAAAGAAGATCTCAGCTATAAGAATGGATCATTCGAAGTTCCAACATATGGAACAGCTACTCATAGGTAAAAATTTAATTGAAAAAATCCAAGATGAATTTGAAGTCCTAAACAGATTGATTGCCATCGGTGAAAGGCTTCCACCAGCCTCCTATTCTGACCACATTGAAATCTGGGTGATGGTGAAAGAGATGACATATTATGGCCTCCCTTCAGCTGAATGCTGGGCTACTGTTGATGCATATGCAAATATGAGATACACTCTCCCTCGGCTGCAGTAACTGTCTAAGTTTTTATGAGTTGTCAAATATTGTTTGAAAGATCCAAAAACACATAAGACATTTTCGATCTTTGATATAATTTGTAATGTTTTTTGAGGTGGCTAAAAGGATAGCCAACTGGAACTTATATCTTTACTATGTTTGTTTACTGTAAGATTAATCTCATTCAACGATAATATCGGCAGTTGTAAGAAATAGTTAGGCCAGCTCTACTTGTTTTTGTTTCAAAGCAGTTAGGACAAACATACTTTGATGAGGTGTCATTCTGTTGTAAAACATTTTTGGTTTAGAGGAGTCGAGCCTAGAGCTAAAAGAGATCTATAAATATGTTTGTAATCGAAGGCATAAGGGTTGAAAATCTTATTTGAAAGCTTTTGGTATTTTAAGGATTAGTCTGTAAGACATTTTTGAGCTATTTTTATAAAGTTTGTAGAGCCGAAGCCTGCGTTTTGACAGGGATTCCTGCGTAATTGGTCTGGTAGTCTGTATTTTCTCTCTTCCCATGTGAAATTGTGTTTTCTCTCTTTGTTATCCCATTTTGTGTCATTTCTTTCATGCTTGGATCAGGGTAATGATTGAGTAGAATTCATAGAAGTTATGCTCTGCTTAGTGTTTTTCAAGCATTTCACCAACATATTCTGCTAAAGTTGATGTAGGATTCATCTTGGTATAACTTACATTGATGGACTGTTTCTTTTCTCTTCTGTTCCACAAATTAAATCTCTTTGAATACTAGTTGCTTGCTACCTTGCCCTTAGGAATGCGTCTGCAGAATCTTTGTGAATCATGTTTCAGAGCCTGTTGAAGGTGACTCCATTGCCCAGACGAAGTTTCATACGTTTTCAACCAAATAACACTTGAATCATTTTTATTCCAAACAGAAAACTGATCTTCTGTATAATCATTGTAATTGAATATCTTGGCCATGAATGCTGGTGTTTATTTTTCATTATTGACAATCTTGATTATTTCAGTCATTTCATGAGATTTTAGAGAGAGCCCTCTCTTTCTATGTAGGGTTAGTAGCACAGGACAAAGGTTGGTTAGTAGTTACACTGAATTACCCTCTTTCAGCCTTGGGGGTCAATTTCGGTATTAACAAATTGGTGCCGTTGCCGGGGAACACGATTGTTTTATCAATCCCTAGGAGAATGACATATACGTCTGAATTTCAAAGAACAAGATAGATCCTTGTGGGAAAACAAAGGTTTCTACATTTTCAAGAAGGCTGAAGAATTTTTCCCTAGCGAATCCACTCACAAAGATTAGGCAATTCAGGAAGACTCCACTGGAGAAAGATCGATACGCCAAAACATACTAGTGAAGAAATTCCAAAGGAATCCTGGCCTCAAGAAAGATCCATACGAGAGGTAATCCTTGTCCTGAAATATTGCTCAGGAGTAGATAATCCTGAAAGTTTACTCAGACATAGGACTGTGAAAGATCGAGCTAGTGCTCCTATCATCGAGAATATTCCTTTCTCAGAAGATACATCTGTTTTCAAGAATTGGATCTAGAGATTGATATTAGCAAACCTTTGTCAAGAACAAAATCTGAGTCATACCTAAACCTAGGTGAAGAAGCTCTGAATAATTTTGAATCATATCTTTTAGATCCTGTGTGGTTTGATTCTAAAAATCTTGCCAAAGTTGAAGGGAATAAACCCATTTCTCCGCCCCCCCAAGCCCAAGCTGCAATCCCATGTAGTGATCTTGCTCAGAATACTTCCCCACAAGCTCGGAATCCACCTAGACTCATGGCTGCAAGATTTGCACCTTTGGTCCTACCTGCTGCTTTGCATGACCTCCCTCAGAACTACGCTTAAAGAATTGTCTCTTACAATGGAGAGGGAGACTGGTCAGCTAGCATGTTGATAGGTTTGAAGATTTTGTAGACCTGGAAGAAGTGGACCACAATGATGCTAAAATGAGATTGTTTGCCCAAAGCCTGTTTGGAGAACCTAAGAAATGGTTCAAACAGCTACCCAATGCTTCCATAGTAGATTTTACAGCTTTTAAAGTATTGTTTCTAGAAAGATGGGAAACAATGGGTAGTCCTTCCATAGTCTTATCCCAATATAATCACTTAAAGAAAGGTGGGTTTGAATCAGTCCATGAGTTTTCTGCCAGATTCATGAAGGCCTATAATTCTATTCCCGGTGATCTAAAACCCTTGGTAGGTGCTGCAAAGCTCCACTATGCAGATTCCTTTGATGGAGACTTCTCATGCACATTAAGATAAAGAAAATCCACCTCCCTGTCGGCTATGCTAAAAGACGCCATGGAGTTTGAGGCCAACATGATGGCTTCTGGGAAAATAAAGGGCAAACCTAAAGCAGATAAGAAGAAGCAAGAAACCCAAGCCTCTTCTAGTGACGCTAAATTTGATACCATGATGAGAACTATAGAAAAATTGATGGATAGGTTAGCCATGGAAAATAAGCCTTCTGTTAGGGAACAGCCTGAAAATCAGGTAAGGAACCCTAACTTTAGAAGGCCTCCTCCTCCAAGAAATCCAAGAAACCAAGAAGACCACAAGATAAGGCCTCCCTTTCCTAAGAATTTGATAGATGAAGAGGGACTTGAAAACCCTGCTGCTGACCAAATACATCTCTTCGACACCCTAGAACACGTGGTTCATTTGACTGAAAAGGAGCATGATTTTTTCACCAAGGGAAATGCTGATAAAGCTGCAGAATTCGATTCTAAACAGTATCAGATGCGCTACATGAATGATGTGGACGATATCTAGAGAAAGATGAGGTTGAGAAACAGAGAAATACCAATAACTAAAGGGAAGTATGCCCAGAGTCAGCCGCCTAAGACTCAACAGAATGTGGATAAGCTAAAGGAAAAACAACTAGAGGATCCTGCACAGAAAATATCAGAAGATAAGGGGTAGCATTCTAAAGAAGGTAGGCGTCTAGAAGTCACTGAAGTAGGGAAGCCAGCTCCAATATTCAGCTTGAAGGATGAACTGTCTAAGGTAAAGATCTCTATCCCCCTTAATGAACTATTAAGAAACAATGAATATAGGGAAGAGATAAATAGCCTAGTAAAGGGGCAGGCAAGAAATACACAAGACATGTTGGAAGTGATGGATGATGCCCCCACTATAATCTTTGGTTCCAAACTAGAGGAGCCAGATGATGAAGAAGTCCCTCCCTTCTATTTCAGTCTAAATATCCATAATAAGCTATTACACAATGTCGTGATAGATTCTGGAGCTTCGCACAACTTGATGCCAAAGTCGGTAGTGGACCAGCTGGGGTTAGAGGTCACTAGACCTTACATAGATCTATATTCTTTCGACTCCTGAAAGGTACCTTGTTTAGGACTTATTAAAGATGTGGTGGTAATCCTTTCCCATATTCTAGTGAAGAGCATCATGATGGACATAGTAGTGGCTGATTTACCTGCTCAGTTTGGGATGCTGTTATTGAGATCCTAGGTAAAAAAGCTAAAGGGAACAATGCAGATGGACTTATCTTATGCTACTATACCACTTTTTGCAAGCAATAGGAAGTTATACAGAGAGAAAATGATGGCTTATGTGGTCAGTAGTTATGACAAGCCTGAAAATCACCCTATATTCGCTGTGGATACAGACGTAGGTTCCTCCATCCTCTTCAATGATGGTCCACATATTGATCCTAGACCCCCATTTTTCCATGAAGTTGAGGAAGACAAAGAATTTGCAACAAGGCATGAGGCATCAGAGAGGCAAAAAAATGAAGAAGGACTGTGGAAGATGTACTTTGATGCTTCACTAAGTAAAAATGGAGCTGGGGCTGGGGTTTGGATTATACCTCCAGACCAAGACTCTAGGGCCCTATCCTATAAATTGACTTTTGAATGCACAAACAATGTGGCTGAATACGAAGCTCTACTTTTAGGACTGAGAGCTCTAAAAGATATGGGAGATAGAAGAGTACATGTATTTGGAGATTCAGAGCTGGTGGTGAACCAGGTAAATGATAGTTATTAGAAAAAACACCCCAGAATGAGAGCTTATAGAAACGAAGTTTGGGACATGTTTGGGAATTTTTTCGACAAACATAAGATTTGGGAAATTCCGAGATGCGACAATCAAGTAGCAGACTCCTTGGCCACTACTGCAGGTGGTTTTAAAACACCCATTTTTTCCTAAGAAAAATATGAGGTCGAAGTGATAAACAAACCCTCCATCCCAGACAACTCCAAGTATTGGCAAGTGTTTGAAGATGATCTACAAATTAGGAGGTTTTTAGAACTATCTCATGAGTTTTCTAATGCTCATATCGATACAGAAAACAAGAATGTAGAAGGTCTAATGGACCAGGAACAGTTAGAAAGTGAAGAGAATGAAAAGAAGGATTGGAAGAATACTTTGGGAGGCAAAGACATTGTTCAGCTAAAAAGCAACTATATTCCCAAAGGATTGATATCTCTAGAAAAGCTCTTTGATCAAAACGATGTGGCAAAGAATCCCAAATTTGAACCTCGCAAGGATACAGTAGAAGATCAGAATTTGGGTTCTATTGGGGAACCTTGGATGGTAAAATTGTCTAAAAAATTGGAGACTAGGAGGAAAAAGTAGTATGTCGATTTGATGAAAAAGTATGCTGCTGCCTTCTCCTGGAGCTATGAAGAATTAAAGGAGTATGACACCTCAATAATCCAACATTCTATCCCAATTCGTCCTGGAGAAAAAACTTTCAAACAAAAGTTGAGAAGAATAAATCCTAAGTTGGTACTGGTAATAGAAAAAGAAATCAAGAGGTTGTTTGAAGCAAAGATTATTGTCACTCTAAGATTCTCTCAATGGGTCGCAAACCTAGTTCCTGTAAGAAAAAAGAATGGAGAAATTAGAATCTGTATAGACTTCAGGAATCTAAACCAAGCCTCCTTAAAGGATAACTACCCTCTACCAAAAATGGAACACATCTTGCAGAAGGTAGTAGGAGCAGAAAGGATTTCCATAATGGATGGTTTCTCTGGGTATAATCAGATCAAAGTCAGTCCAAAAGATCAAGAAAAGAATGATTTTACCACTCCATGGGGCACTTTCATGTATGCAAAGATGCCTTTTGGATTGATGAATGCTGGAGCTACTTTACAGAGAGCGATGGACATTGCCTTTGCTGAAGAAAAGGATAAGTTCGTAGTGGTGTACATGGACGACTTAATGGTGTATTCAAAGTTTGATGACAAACATTTAAAACACCTAGAGCGATTCTTTAAGAAATGCATAAAATATGGTATTTCCCTCAACCCAAAGAAATCTCATTTTGCTTTAGAAGAAGCTAAAATCCTGGGACATATCATATCCAAAGGAGGTATCAAGATTGATCCTGAAAGGGTTAGTGCCATCCAGAAAGTTGGAGAACCAAGAAGCAAAAGAGAGGTGTAGTCTTTCATTGGACAAGTTGGTTTTCTGAGAAGATTCATTCCTAGTTTCGCTGAAATTATGATGAGTATCACTAATATGCTAAGAAAGGAAAGTCAAATAAAATGGATAGAGGAAGCTAGAGATTCTTTCAGGGGAATAAAGAGTGCTATCACTGAAGCCCCTGTATTAGCAAGCCCCGATTTTTCTAAAGATTTTTTTATTTTTTCTTATGCTTTTGAGCATATAGTCGCTGGGGTGCTGCTACAAAAGAATGACTAGAATGTAGAAGAACCAAATGCTTTTTTTAGTAGGGTGCTGAGAGATGCAAACTTGAAATATGACATCATGGAGAAACAGGCTTATGCCTTGATCAAATCACTAAATGATTTTAGGATTTACATACTGCACTCACACAACATCGCCCATGTACCAAATAGTGTTGTGAAAGGTATTCTTACCCAAGCAGATCCTGAAGATAGAAGGGAAAAATGGATTGCTGTATTACTGGAATATGACTTAGAGATAAGACCTACAAAACTGGTAAAAGGGCAGGGATTAGCAAAATTGATGACCAAGGCCAATTGTGATTCCTTGCAGATGAATTTTTTAGAAGAATGTTCTCAGTAGCTAGACACTAAAGTACAGATAAGTCCAAAATTTGTTGCATCCCCTTGGCAAGCCGACAATATTTATGTGTTAGAAAGGTTGCAAGCTCCTCCAGGATTAAGCAAGAGTAGGTCCCAGGCTGTGAAATTAAAAGCTGCGAAATATTGTATAATGAATCAGTTCTTGTACTGGAAGGACCCTGGAGGTGTGTTGCTAAATTGTCTACTGGAGGAAGAAGCTAAGAATACTAAGAAAGAATTTCATAAGGGGGACTGTGGTGGACATCATTCTTGGAAAGTGACAATGAATAAGATCTTGAGAGCCGGTTTCTATTGGCCTACCATGTTCACTGATGTGTATAAAGAAACTGTTGCTTGTCACCAATGTCAAATTTTTGAAGGAAAGAGGAAAGTTGTCTCACTACCCCTTCACCCAGTCATAGTAGAAGCTCCTTTTCAACAATGGGGATTATATTTCATTGGGGAAATAAACCTTAACTCTTCTGGGCAACATAGGTGGATACTGAAAACTACTGATTACTTTACCAAATGGATAGAATCTATACCTACCAGAAATGCAACAGAAAATGTTATTATGGACTTTCTGGAGGATAACATCCTATCTAGGTTTGGATGCCCCAAAAGAATTGTGACTGATAATGCACCTGCCTTTTGTTTGAACAAGATGATTAATTTTTGTCACAAATACCATATCAGTCTGAACCACTCTACAACATACTACCCATAGGGAAATGGACTAGCAGAGTCCTCCAACAAAAGCTTGATAAGAATCATAAAGAAATTGTTGGAAGAGAATAAAAGGATTGGCATACTAAGCTGAGATATGCCCTATGGGCCGATAGAATAAGCATGAAAAGAGCCATTGGAATGTCCCCTTTCCAGTTGGTATATGGAGCCAAAGTGGTGTTCCCAACATCACTAGGGTTGCCGGTTATGAGGTTGCTGCAAGGAATGGATGAAGAGCCGAACCATATGCAGAGCAGAATAAGCCAAATAATCGAACTAAATGAGCTAAGGACAAAATCCTACGACAAAGTGCAGGGGCACCAGGAAAAGATGAAGGAAGTTTTCAACAAGAAAGCCAAAGAAGATGAATTCCAGGTAAATGATTTTGTCCTGAAATGGGACACCCCCAAGAAGATAAACACGGAAAATTTGACCATATGTGGATGGGGTCATATGTTATCACAACAAATCGAGGGTTAAATTCTTTTATCCTAGAAAAGCAGGACTGATCCGCCTGGTTGGGAGGACCGATCAATGGAAGGTTCCTAAAGTACTATCTATCCTAGATGAGCTAGGCGACCCATGTACCCTAACTTGTATATATGTGTATTTTTATTGTTATAGTTGTTATGAAATTCTGTTGTGGAGCAAAACCAGAGAGAATTGAAGCCCAAAAATGAAAGCCCTAAGGTCGGGAAGGAGCCGCCCAATGGATTAGGCACTTAATCTATGGAGTTCTTTGCTACCTCACAGTGAGGATAACATCACCTTTGGAGCCAGTTTTTAACACCTATATATTTTTCTACAATATGCAGTTGAATGGAAGGAATGGAGGGTCAAAATGTACCTGGTAGTGAAAAACGAGATAGCCTCCATGGTCCAGTACTAGGTGCTAATGGAAAAGAATAAGGGGTCCAAGGAGTGCCAAATGTGCAAAAGATAAGAAAGTGTTGAAGTATAGGTGTTAATGGATGAGAAACACTCTTTATAACCTATCGCCTGCAGGTCAAATAATGGAAGACTAAACATCACCAATTTACGCTGTAGATTGGGTGCAGGGATCAGATCCATGACCCTCTGTGGAATACCACACAGTCAAGTTGCGAGGATGATAGGAAAAGGGTGGATGCGATGAGTTTTCCCCGCCAGCTAGGTGTCAGCAGCAGAAGATGTCACAAGGAGAGCTGGCAAAAATCTTTATATAAGATTAGGCACATGCGATGGCATGAGCTGGTGGAAAGATCCATGGTTCGGAATGCGAAAGGGATGCACATCAACGGCTCTCATAGCGGATCGCATGAAGAAGTAACGCGCTAGATAGAGAAATAACGGATGCGATGAAACTTTCCCACCTTCCAGATGTTAGTCTTAGAGCCCGTCACACGGAGGAGGAAAATCATAGTAGGGACCCCTGGGGTACACGCAAGGCCATCCTATGGGGAAATGTGGACAGGAGGAATGACGTAGATGGAAAGTTAAACTAGATCTGACGGTAAAGAAGATTCAGTGGTCAAATCAAGAGATAAAGAAGCAGCCGATCTGACGGTAATGAATATGACACATGAGAAAGCCGACGGTGGAGATTAAAATATAGTATGTGAAGAAGGGTCGGGGTTATGTTGGTACGGTTATATATATAAGAAAAAACCACAAGGGTTGACATTTTCTCTTGAAGATTGTCGAAGTCTGGTGGTCCCTCGGCGTGTGACAGACGGTGAAGGTGACAGAACCTCCACTGGCCTGCTCAAAGCTTCTAAACCGACAGGTAGGGTCTTGTAACCGTCCTTTCTCTTGAAAAATTTGAATCTTTAAGTCATAAAATGGGTAAGGAACAGGTTTCTACCAGCCATAAACCTAGGGTGGCCCTGGAAGATAGGGATGCGGATGTATTTGACCCATGCCTTCGGCTATCTATCCCAGGAATTAAAACAAAGTTAGATGCTCTGCATGAGCAGGGTTTGGACATACAAGGGGTTTATAAGTCATCTTTTATTTTCTTTTGCCTAGACCAAGTACCCTCTTTCCCCGAGTTTGTAACATGGTGCTCCGTGAATTACTCCAAATCCACAAGGATAATCATGGATGCCCCCAGGTCTAAGGTTGTCTCTGTTTTAGATGCATTAGTTGTAAAGAATTCATTTTTTTATCCCCGAGTTGCAGTATCAAGAGTCGGAAAGCTTTTCAGAAGAATCTGTGGTTGCTCTGTTCCATCAAATCATCCCTGAAAGTCGTTGAACCTTCCTACCCACATGTCTAAAACCCCATTCCAAAGTTGCAGAAAAGCCATAACCCTTGGACGTCAACCTTTTTGATGACGATTCCTAGTTGGTCTTCTCATTGCTGGCTCAATTCTTAGGTTTAGATACTTACCAATGGGTAACAGAGTTCCAGCTGAGTCTACTCTTTAGGATTAGTATTTGTTTAGCAAGTTCTGACACTGGGCTCATCCCACCTCTTAAGTTTGATGAATTTTTAGCAGAAAGAATGCATGTACAGTTGGAAAAATTCCCGAATACTAGATTCTTCAGATACCAGACACAGCTTATGAAGATGATCATGTATAGTAACACGGAAAGCCCACATTTTCTCCCTTTGCTAGAGACAAATGCTTTGTTGGACAATGTGTTTGATTATTTTAACTGTGTTTTACCTCCTATGTATAAAGTCATTTTTGGGGAGGGATTGTCTAGAGTACTGCCCAAGATGAAGTCAATGATGCAGTTAAAGGATGAAGTAACCGTGGGAGACTGGTTCCTTTCGAAAAATGCTACTGTCATTAGGTTGTATGGCTTTGTGAAAGAACCCTAGATTTTGCCTTCTTTTCTGACCTTAAGAATCTTTGCCCTGGAATTTATTAGGAAGAAATTGAGCTTGGAAGAGGCACTATTCCTTCAGTTCAAAAAGGGCACTGATATAAAATACCCTTGGAAGATCGACCCTTTTATTATGGAGAGCAAGAAAGATTTACCGATGAGACTTCTATGTTTCAAAAAGGACTTAGTTGTTGAATATGACCCCCTACATGTTATTTCTAGAAGAAGGAAGGAGTGTAACATGAGCGCCTTCGAACACAATGAACCAGAGAGGGCACTCAGGGGACGGAACTTACTACAATGGGGGCACGAGGAAGAAGAAATAGCAACTTTGCAGGAAAGGGATCCCATAATGTCTGATGCTGTGATGAATACCGAACAAATGCTAGGCACTAGAGAAGTGGGCCGGAAGAGAGATCTAGAGGAAATTCAGGATATGGATATTGAAATGGGGAGTGAAGACAAACAACCCAGGATGATAACACCAGTTGAGGTGTTTGATGAAAGTACCCAGGTCGAGTCATTGATTTCCTTCGATGAAGAAGAATTGGTTGGTGGGACACCTTAGGAAGATTTGACCATTTGGATAGATAATGAGAAAGCAGATAATGAGGGGTCCCAAACCCTCGAATTTCAAATAAGAGAATACAAGTTTCAGGATGTTAAAGAAGGTGAATGCAGCGGTAGATTCTGGTCTAAAGCTGATCTGTGTGAGCAATATAAGCAAAATAGGCAAGCCTCAGCCCCGAATCTTTTTGACCTAATGCGTAGATCCAGTAATTTATCCAAAACTAAGACTTCCTTAATAGCTAGCAAAGATGAGAAGGATAACACTTTAAATATAGCCATATCAATAGAGGCTGAGGTAACAGAAATGAAGCTCGGATGGGATGCGATACCAGTACCTGACAAGACCCATTTTCATCAATAGATTGGTGATGTTATCCATGTTGATCTTGTGAAAGAGGGAGTTAGAGGGGATAAGTTGGAAGTTACTGTAGGGAAATTAGCGAATTAGCTAAAACAAGAAAAGAGTGAAAACCAGGCCCTTCATCAACTTGTAAAAAGATGAGAAACTGAACTTGTTCGAGTTGATGGGGGAGGAAAAGCCATGAAGCAGCTACTAGCTGATAAAGAAAAGCTAATTTCAAACCTGTAGAAAAAGGCCAAAATCCCTAACATCCAGCTAATCTAGGCCCCCGAGGAAACCCGATTAGAAATACAAAGGGAGGCTTTATCTAAGGAATTGGATGATTGCAAATCATAAATACTGAAGCTTGCTCGAGAAAAAGATCAATGGAAACAGGAGAAAACTAGCCTAGAAAATCAACTTGAAGATCTAAGGAGTAACTTGTCCAATCTGGACATGCGGCCTACAAATGTGAATCAAGGTGGGGATGAAGACAGTACCAATGATCTGGCACAGGTTATGTCACATGTCATCCTGAAAGAAAATGAGATTAGGGAGCTAAGAGAAAGAGTGTCAAAACTAGAAGAAGAGAATAAGAAGCAGGAGGAGGAGATAAACGACTTCCGAAAAAAGCAAAAAGAATCAATAGAACAGAATAAAAAACTCACTCGCCAAGTTGCAGGACAGGATGCTATGCAAGGGTGTAGACATTTAGTTTGGTATAATAAATATAAAGAGGCTGAAAGTTTTTGGCCCTATTTGGAGTTCAAAAGAGTCAAGGAGAAGACAATCAGTGATGCTTTGTCAGGATGTGTAGCCGTGAGAGAAAATTTGGCTAGAAAACCCAAAGAAACGGCATTAAGTGTGGTGGCCTTCTTGAATAACTTGTCAGAAGAAGAAAGGATCAGATTAAACACTGGAAACCAGATCGTGACAATCACTTCAGCTTGAAGAGTTTTGGGAAAGTATGCTCAGGTGTAAAGCACAGAGGCCAAAGGAGAAGATATGAGAAGGTAGGTAGCAGACTTCAAAAGTTCATTTGGTAAGTTAAATGAAATGGAACTGCCTTCTTTTTGGGATGATAATCTAGAGCTAATCTCTAAAAATGCCTACAAAAAGAAGATCTTGGCTATAAGAATGGATCATTCAAAGTTCAAACATATGGAACAACTACTCATAGGTAAAACTTTAATGGAAAAGATCCAAGATGACTTTGAAGTCTTGAACAAATTGATTGCCATTGGCGAAAGGCTTCCGCCAGCCTCCTATTCTGACCACATTGAAATCCGGGTGATGGTGAAAGAGATGATAGATTATGACCTCCCTTCAGCTGAACACTGGGATGCTGTAGACGCATATGCAAATATGAGATACACTCTCCATCAGCTGCAATAACTGTCTAAGTTGTTATGAGTTGTCAAATATTGTTTGAAAGATCCAAAAACACATAAGACATTTTCGATCTTTGATATAATTTGTAATATTTTTTGAGGCGGCTAAATAGATAGCCAGCTGGAACTTTTTATCTTTACTGTGTTTGTTTACTGTAATATTAATCTCATTCAACGATAATATCAGTAGTTGTAAGAAATAGTTAGGCCAGCTCTACCTATTTTTGTTTCAAAGCAGTTATGACAAACAGACTTTGATGAGGTGTCATTCTATTGTAAAACATTTTTGGTTTAGAGGAGTCGAGCCTAGAGCTCAAAGAGATCTATAAATATGTTTGTAATCAAAGGCACAAGGGTTGAAAATCTTATTTGAAAGCTTTTGGTATTTTGAGAATTAGTCTATAAGACATTTTTGAGCTGTTTTAATAAAGTTTGCAAAGCCGAAGCCTACGTTTTGACAAGGATTCCTGTGTAATTGGTCTGGTAGTCTGTATTTTCTCTCTTCCCATGTGAAATTGTGTTTTCTCTCTTTGTTATCCCATTTTGTGTCATTTCTTTCATGCTTGGATCAGGGTAATGATCAAGTAGAATTCATAGAATTTATGCTCTGCTAGTCTTTTTCAAGCATTTCACCAACATATTCTATTAAAGTTGATGTAAGATTCATCTTGGTATGCCTTACATTAATGGACTGTTTCTTTTCTTTTCTGTTCCACAAATTAAATCTCCTTGACTACTAGCTGCTTGCTACCTTGCCCTTGTGAATGCGTATGCAGAATCTGTTAGGATATTCCTATACTCCATCCTAGTCCCACCAGTATGTTTATCATTTACATTTTCAGTCATGCATGTACCTTTAGGGTTTGCATGCATTCTAGGGTTTGCATGCATTTTGCATGCATCCCAGTCATCAGTCCAGCACCTAGCCCTCCATTGGCCAGCCCCTAGGAGCTTCTCACTATTCAGTTTTAGCCCTCCAGTTGCTTAATGCACCCTTCTTCACGTACTAGTCCAGTTGTCACTTAGTTACACTCAGTTACACTCAATTATAGTCAGTTACAGGCAGTTACACTCAATTACACCTACCAGACTCAGTTTGACTGATGGTTGACAATTACTTGAGCATTGATGACTCCACTGATGATGATGAAGACTTCCAATTGTGCTTCAATGATCATGAGGACACCTAGATGTGCTCCGATGACACTCTATTGATCTTATGATCACTTTGAGAGGCTAATTCGAATTGCCACCTTAGGAATTCGAATCCTCTCTACCATTGTACTATTTATTTGTCCATATTGTGATTAATTAACTAGTGTGTGTGAAGTATTATTGCTTCTATCTGAGTTATACTGTACCATATTATTCTGTTGCTCATTATACTGTATTGTTCACTCTTCTTCTATTTTCCTGCTTATTCATAATTACTCTTGTGAGGTATAAATCATCTCTTAGATTTGCTGTGAGGATATTCACATGTGTAATTATTCTGCCCCAATTAGAGTTTCTTTGGATCTAAGTTCTATTGCTTATCTCTTCTTCTATTATTCCTAAATTCTTTCATTGTGAGGTTTACATCATCTCTTTAGATCTTATGTGGGCAATTTCACATGGTATCAGAGCATGTTGAGAGTATTGTTTATCTCCATTCTTGAGAGTTTTTTGTAAGTTATTACCAAGATTTCGAGTGTAGCAGTTGCAACAGTTTCTACATTTTTGTAGTAGTAGTAGTTGCAATTATTCTATATTGTTTTTGCAGGTATTCTACAACTTCAATGAATTCAGAAGAAATCACTCCTCTTTCTCATTTTTCTCCTCTCAGCTATGATGATTGGAAACCAAAAATGATAGCATACTTGAAGAGCCATGATCTCTTTGACTGCTGTTTTGAAAGAGAGTTCGAATCTTCTGAAGAGAAGATTGATTGGTTAAATAAAGTTGATGAAGCCTTTGGATCAGTGTTGGATGCTATGTCTGATTGGATGTTATATGACCTCCCTGATTTTTCATCACCAAAAGAGCTATGGGCTCACATGGATGAAATATTTGGCAGAGAGAATGAAGGACTTGGTCCCAACCCATTTGAAAGCAAACAAAGTGATGCATTTGCTCCTCTTGAGGTCTCTCAAATCATGCACTAGTATCATCTCATATTGAAGTTATTGACAAAGAACTTGCATATTCTCCACTCATGCTAAAACTTTCTTCTCTTTCTGTGCTAGCTCACACTCTACATATTGTAGAAGGTCCTAAATCCTCTCTTGCACCAGAGTCTATTGGTTTGCATCATGATCACATGATTATTTTGGAGGTCAAAAACAACTATTGAAGGTAATGCATTCGCTCCTCTCTAGCTATCTCCTCTTTTCTACTACTATATGATCATAATTCCATGCTTTCAGAAGGTCATTGAAGAATATGGCCATTTCCATTCGCTTGGGATAATTTCTCATGCATCTACTGGTTTTGATCTCACCTCTCATGGTTCAAAGGAGATCTCAAGAAACCATGATTCAAGTCTTGTATCTAATTTGGGTTCTAAGCAATTACTGCTTGGGATAATTTCTCATGCATATGATAGTTTTGATATCACCCCTGGTGGTTCAAAGGAGATCTCAAGAAATTGTTTTTTAAGTCTTAAATCTGATTTTGATTTAAAGCAAACATGTAATAGTTATTTTTGGCATAATCTCACCCATGGTGGTTCGAAGGAGAAGACAAAAGACTATATGCACTTTCATAGATTTGATCCTACCTCAGCTGATTCAAATCACAGGTTCAAGGATCATTCTCATATTGTTGGATTTCTTCTCATCACATTCAATCTGAAGAGCAAGTACAAGCACACGCTTTTTGAGCATGATGCACTTCTTCCCAAGAAGAAGATACCTCCAGATATATGACCAAGCATCACACCTGCTTGAGTTTGGAGCATTTACTTTTATGTGTGCCTTACAGTCTATTTTTTGAGGAGGGGGTATGTTTCCCATGAAAGTTTCCCACTTCCTTGGTTTATTGACTGTTATTATTCATTGTATTGGGTGACCTTTGGTCTTAGTTACCAGGGCCCAGGATGGATTAATGGGGGGTGTTAGGATATTCCTATACTCCATCCTAGTCCCACCAGTATTTTTATCATTTACATTTTCAGTCATGCATGCACCTTTAGGGTTTGCATGCATCCCAGTCATCAGTCCAGCACCTAGCCCTCAGTTAGCCATCCCCTAGGAGATTCTCACTATTCAGTTTTAGCCCTCTAGTTGCTTAATGCGCCCTTCTTCCTTGATTTTAGGAAGCAACTTGCCCTTCTTCACCTACCAGTCCAGTTGTCACTCAGTTACACTTAGTCACACTCAGTTACACTCAATTACAGTTAGTTACAGTCAGTTACAGTCAGTTACACTTAGTTACACTCAGTTACACCTACCAGACTCAGTTTGACTGATGGTTGACAGTTACTTGAGCATTGATGACTCCACTGATGATGATGAAGACTTCCAATTGTGTTCCAATGATCATGAGGGCACCTAGTTGTGCTCCAATGACACTCTATTGATCTTATGATCACTTTGAGAGGCTAATTCGAATTTCCACCTTAGGCATTCGAATCCTCTCTACCATTGTACTATTTATCTGTCCATATTGTGATTATTTAACTAGTATGTGTGAAGTATTATTGCTTCTATCTGAGTTATACTGTACCATATTATTTTGTTGCTCATTATACTTTATTGTTCACTCTTCTTCTATTTTCCTGCTTAATCATAATTACTCTTGTGAGGTATACATCATCTCTTAGATCTGCTGTGAGGATTTTCACATGTGTAATTATTCTGCCTCAATCAGAGTTTCTTTGGATCTAGGTTCTATTGCTTGTCTCTTCTTCTATTATTCCTAAATTCTTTCATTGTGAGGTTTACATCATCTCTTTAGATCTTATGTGGGCAATTTCACATAATCTTTGTGAATGATGTTTTAGAGCCTGTTGAAGGTAACTCCATTGCCCAAATGAAGTTTCATACGTTTTCAACCAAATAGCACTTGAATCATTTTTATTCCAAACAGAAAATTGATCTTCTGTATAATCGTTGTAATTGAATATCTTGGCCGTGAATGTTGGTGTTTCTTTTTCATTATTAACAATCTTGATTATTCTAGTCTTTTCATGATATTTTAGAGAGAGCCCTCTCTGTCTATGTAGGGTCAGTAGCACAGGCCAAAGGTTGGTTAGTAGTTACTTTGAATTACCCTCTTTCAGCCCTGGGGGTCAATTTCGGTGTTAACACTACCATTTAATAACCCAAACATTTAAAACTGCAAGATAAGACTATAAAAGTACAACATTTTTATAAATTGCACCATAGGAAGAAATTTGCAGGACAGAGCAGGAGGAATATCACAGTCAACACGAAATCCACTCATTTAAACAAAATGATCTTTTCATTTAAGTTTTATGCTAATGAAGGTACCATTCCAATAAATCTACAGTATCCAGAGTCTATTCATACAACCATTAAGACACAGATCTTTTTAGTATTACAGATAGTACTCATGATTTCATACAGGATGGAAGCACAAAATGAAATACCCCTTCAGAATCCCATCTATTCTTCCAAAAGAAACTATAAATTTACAAGTTCTTTTCCAAATAGAGAACACGAATAGTGTTACAACTGAGTACAAACCCCATAACCATATAAAACACAGAGTGTTAGATAGGGTATCAAACCCTCATAATTATTAAACATAAGTTCAAGCAAAAATCAAGTACTGAGAAAGATAGCCAAAATCCCATTTTAGAATCCTCTAGAGTCTGCACACAACCCATAATTACATCTTCACATAACATTCCAGCCAAATAGCGAATCCCAGGAACACAAAATGTGCCGACATGAACTCTACTAAGTTCACAAGTTCCCAAATAATTACACATCAACAGTAATCCCCACAGGGGCAAAAGGAGGAGCTATGAGTTAGAAATTTCTGGACTTATCATTGTCCAATGTTGCCATCTCTGTGCCATGATCACGCAAAAAGAAATTCCCACCATCACCTACAATCCAAACACGACAAACAAGTCAGACTCTGAATAATATACCACAAAACATCTATCGTGCAATAGCATAAATGTAGGACTTAAGCCTCCGAGGTTTTACCTTCGAGAGTTGGTAGTCGCCATCGTTTTTCCCCAATAAAATGCTGACCATGAGCACAGCTCAGGTCAGCAGAGAAACCCTCATCGCATCCACAATAGAAAAGGAAAGCAAACCATGAAAATTCTCTTCGTTGGTGTAGAACCCTAGGGTAAAGCCCCCTCACAGCTGGCAACGTGGCCATGTGCTTTCACGGAGAGGCATTCAATGCCACTACCAACTACCACTAATTCAAAGAGTGACCCATTACTCTATAGTTTTAGGACCTTTCAAATCCACAATAATATAGATCACAATGAAACATTACAATGACCCCAAACCCTTCTTTGTTCCATTAAATAATTACAAATTCAAACAAGTAGTGAAGCTACGCAAGTATCACAAACCCAGTTGGGACTAGTATAAAAGTATCAACCTCAAAGCTATCTCACTTGCAACTTAAAATAATGACTAGAAGGGTGGAGTAGGCATCCTCGATAGATGCCTCATAAAGTATACCTGCAACCCAAAACAAATAGTTGTGTTAGCAATAATGCTAAGTAAGTCCGGAGTCTCCAATTCATATCCCTACCTCTCGGTATCCCTGTTATGGTACCTTTCCATTTCAAAGACCAAGTATCTCATCAAGAGCATCAACCGCCACCATTAAAGGATCCAAGTCACCTGAATTACCATTGAAACTTTAATACATATGCATTCAAACCTTTACAGCCATAAGATGGAGATTCATTTAATAGCATTCACAAATTGGTACACATGTGACAGTTTATACATCCAAACTATTTTAGAAATACTTCCACGAAATTAAAGAATCATATAACCAGCAAACCATGATACTTGCAGCTATGACATTCCAAAGAGTGAGAATTAAATATCGATACAATAAGTACTTAACAGTTATGAAGTTAGTTTCACTATATCTCCTTATAAGTTTAAGCTAGTTGATGGGTCCATTTTTCAGGTATTTGATAACCCCTTTTCCACAGTCCAGCTCAAGCAATGGTAAAGAAACGCACTCAATTGTGGGAAAAGTGTTTTACTTTAATTATTTAATGAAATTGTTTTTATGATTAATCTTGTATGTTAGAATGTGTATCAAATAGACTGATTATATGGAAACCAAGCGTGATTGAGCAGGTTTAGGGTCATTAAAGGATGGACGTGTAGAAGACTAAAGGATCACCAAGCTCGGTACCCTGTTTCCTGATTTATAGAGGATCATAGTTAAATCGTATAAATATGGACCTCTCGGGTAGCGAGAGGCCCCTGCTGTTATTTTTGGGAAAGACATTGTTTTTAACGTTTTCTACACTATTGAGATACTGAGAAGTACAGACTTCTATTTTGACATGGATTTTATATATTACTGAAATATTGATGATTAATTCCAGTGAGCATTTCTGAGTTTTTATTCTCTCCTGAGTACGGGTTGGAGAGGGCCCCTCCAACACGTAGGTCAGGAGATTTGTATTTGTAGCTATTTTTCCAACTATGCATTTTACATTGATGAACAGTTCTATGATATATGGGAGCGTTGAATGATTCATTATTTCTGTAGTAGTTTAGAATGCATTCCATAGTACAGTAAAACGATTTCAGTAGTCCTGTAGGTTCTTTCTTTCAATGCATATTTTTATCAACGATTACAGGTGTAATAGATTTGCTTTCAATGTCATGGTTTAGATCTGGAGTTCACTGCAGTTTCTCATCGTGATTAGTTTCTTTTGACTTCTTAGTAATAGATGGGTAAGCATAGAATGATCGTATTTCAATTCTAGATTGGTAAAACAAGTTAGATCAAGACTCCAATTTTGTGCACAGATAGTAGTTACAGACTTTGTTTTCCCAATAGTAGAATAACTCTGTTATGATATTTTCATTCTCAGCATTTAGTTATTTCATCATTTTAGTTATTTCAAATAGATTTACTGTTTTTGTATCTTCATTTCTTAGAATAGATCAGCATCTAATTACTTCAGCATTTTAATTATTTAAAATAGATTCCCTGCTTTATTTCTCAGAACATATTTACTGCTTTCAGCACTTTAATTCTTTTAATTAGATTTATTGCTTTCCAGTATTTAATTCCATAGCATAATCAGTTTTCACATTTAGTAGACAATCCTTAGAACATAAATACCGACATCCAACTGTGACAAGAGATTATCCTATAAGAGCATAGATAGCGCATGCATCTCTCAGTTTTGTACGTTCCCCGAGTTGACATTTAAAGTAGACTCTTGGTATAGCTTCCCTCATTAGGCATCCACATTAGGAGCTCACCACTTTTTGTTGCCGTTTCTAGGGAGGTGCTAAATCTTTTAAGAGGCATCACTTAAAAACCACAAAAAGAAAACAAAAATTACATAAAACAAAAACATAAATATCTTCTACCAATGAATGCCTCGTCAGCAAAGGGATAGGTTTGGCTGCTTTCTGCCCAAGCATTCCACGAGCAACAACGGTAATAATAGTTCTAACCATTCTCAATTTGAATTTCTACACTCCGAAAACAAGACTAACTCCACATACAATCCAAACAGAAGCAACTTCACTACTAGTTCCAGCTCAAACACCTCAATGGAAAATGAAGAGGAAGAACCTAGGGAGCTTTTCACTTTTCCCATTAGCATACCTCTTTGAGATGCCAGAATGAAGAACATCAATCCTAATAATCTGCCAAACTTTCATGGATTGACTTCAAAAGATTCTGACACATTCCTTTTTCAATTTCAGGTAGTTTGTAGATCATTTGAGTACACTACTGATGCACAAAAGCTTAAGATTTTTTCTTCCACACTGAAAGACCTATCACTTCGGTGGTTCATGACCCTTGAAGGAAATAGTATCTTTAGCTGGGATCAAATGAAACAATCATTCTTAGAAAAATATAGGGACTACTGCAAGGCCAAAGATACTAGGGATGAAATCTTTAGGATGCAACAAGGAGATAAAGAGTCATTAGAAGATTATGCCCAAATATTTCAACTCAGCTACAAACGAGCCATCCATTGTACATTCGATCCTGAATCACTAAAGCTTGTCCTTCTCAGAGGTGTAAAAGAGGAGAATTTTGAAGTCTTAAATCTCCTTGGAGATGGAGACATATTCCAAAAATCTTTTGACCAGATCCTGCAAATCTTCAAAAACTACTCAAGATCTAGGAAAACTAAGAATGGGACGAGGGATACACATACAACCACCAGTGGATCATCATCCTCAACACCAACACTTACAAAATCTGATTTAGGAAACCTGCTGGATGACATGAAAATTGACATACTGCAATCCCTAGCCATGCAACTTGATGCTCTTCAAATAAAAAAGAAACATGATGAATTTAACCAAGCCTTGGCAGTATTTTGTCCTTGTTGTAGGAAGAAGGATGAGAAGGGGCAGTGCACCTTGAACACAATAGAAGTATGTGGTCTCTGCAACGATTACCATTACACTGATAAATGTCCCCTCTTACCCTCATGTAAGGCAACTATTCAAGACCTAGCAGCTGAAGGAACTATAGAACAACTCTGTTTTATAAATCAGAGGAGGAATAATTTTGTTAGGCCATATCAGAGGAGGAATAATTTTGTTAGGCCATATCAGCAGAGCAATAAAACTTACTATAATCAAGGATAGCCAAATTGGAACTCTGCACCGACTCCATGGCAAGCATAGCCAAATCAAAACCAATAGAAACAAAAATAGCAAGCATATCAACCATCCTATCAGCAGCCATATTATCCACCATCTTATCCTCAATACCCCCCACCATTTCCATCCACCACAAATTATGCAAACAAGTACCCACATCCATCAAATTAGAGGGAGCCATTACAACAGCCACTCACTATGCCACCCCCACAATGTCAACCACCCCCCAGACCCCCACCTATTCCAGCCCAACCAATTCCAAATCCTAATAATAATAGACCCCCACCATAGCAACAGGCTTATAACACTGATATCATACAATTCCCAACTTATGTTGTAGACACCATAGAAATAAATGAAATAAACCTACTGTTTGTGTCAGAAATTGTTACTAAGGCTAGGGTAACAAGCCAACACAATCTCAAGAGTTGAAATCAATTCAAACTAGGTTTTTAGGGTTTTGTTTTGTAGGTTTTGGTTAGAAACTTCAAGAGCATAAGGGAATACATTCAGTAGATAAGTAAAAACTAATTCATACACATATATATCTCAGGAATCCAACAAAAGATTGCAATGAAGTTCATACAATAAAAGACAAGCATCACTGGAAATTACACATAAAACCAGAAATGAAATTGTCAATCAAGAAACTATATAAGTTCAAAATGAAGCCAATACATATCAGAAGTGGGATAAGGAGTCATATATTCATAGTTTCATCAAAAATGCATATGAGAGTTTGCAATACTTAGCAGTGAACAAGTCTGGAAGAACCAACAGCTTGCAGACCTCCTAAAGCTCTCCAAAAATTCGAACCCTTACAATCTCTTTTCTCCCTCTTTAAATAGTTTTTTATCTCCCAAAAACAGTTAGGGTATTTCCTACTAATCCTCCATCGAATGACTAGATTAGGTAAAATAACATTTACATTTTTACAATTTACAACTTTGCTAAAAATAGCAAATCTTTAACAAAAAGCTTTAAATTAACCTAACTGCCCTAGATCTCTTTTGATGCCTCCACTAGAAAAGCTATGCCATCTGGACTTGAGGATCTTTTCTTCACTCTTTTGTGCTTTTGCTCCAGCTCAGCTATCCTTTTGTGTAGGTGTTCATTTTCATGCTGCAAGGTTTGAACTGTCTTTTCTAATTCTGAGCAATTCCTGTCAGCAACCCTTTTTCTTCTGAGTGCCTCTTTTGCATCAATCACCAACTCCTGAAAATTATCATGAGTATCTTGAAGATCTTCTCTCAATCTTCTATTTGCCAACATTAGACCATCATTAACTTCCTGCATGTAGTTCATTTGATGCTTGTACTGTTTGACAGTCTTTTTCAAATTCTCCTTGTCAGAATTAACCAGTTTTTCTATTGCAGCATCCTGATCTTCACTTGGTTTCCAAAACATGTCAAACTTTTTAAACATTAATTCCTCTGTCAATGGCTTTACAGCAGTATTTTCAATGATAGGGTTTGAAACACCTATTACCTGTGCTGATTTAATGTCTTCTATTAACAATTTTCCAGAATTGTTTTCAACAATGGATTTAGAGCTTTCTTCACCTGTTACATTTATAGCCCCAAAATCCTCTCTTTTAACTGAATGCAATTCATCTTTCTTTGATTGCTCCTCCATGGATTCTTCATCAGAAATGGTCACCTTATCAGTTTTCAATTTTGGATTTAACAGCTTTTTCATGCTTAATCTTAATTTGTTTTTAGACCTAGTTTTAGGTCTCCATAAAGAAGCTGCCTCTGCCATCATTTTAAGTTTCTTCCCTTGATATTGGATAGATGCTAACTCTACCACTTCTAGCTTTTTGATCTTCTTCTTAGGCTTGGTAGTTTTGTCCTCTATAGCCTGATTTTCTTTAATCTCATCTTTAACCTTGATCTCAGGAATGAATTGCTCTTCCTCTAACATATAGCCCTCGTCATCTGAGAGGACTGTGATGGGGCTTTTGGGCCGATTCTGGACTTCTTCCTTTGCTACAGGAATAACTTTGATATCAATTTTCCTCTCTTCTTGAACCACTGTTATAGATGGTGACTTCTTTTCAAGAATTTCCTTTTCCTTTTTGTCATCAAATAATGAAAATTTGACTTTATTATGCTATGAAATTTCCTGAGGCTGACTGTCAGTCTGTCCTTCATCTGCTACCTACTTTGTTTCCTTTTTAGCTTTAATGCCATGTTTGTTTGCAGGTTTAGCTGAATACCCCAACTTTTGTACCATTACTTTTCCCTTATCAGTTTGCCTTTTGGGTTGTTGGTCTTCTCCTTTAGAATGAATCCCTGACCAAAACAAAAAAAAGTCCCAAGTTTTTTCCTCCTGCTGCAACACTGTAGAGATGATTAACTTGATGAGACCATGATGAAACAATGATTGAGAAGTATGATCATCCTGCTGTTTAATTTTGCTAGACATTTTCTGCAAGCTTTTGAAGAAAAAGAATGGCAAATTCATTTTAGACACCCCTGCCATGTGCTGTAGGAACCTGAGATGGTATTTGAACACTAATGAGTACCTCCCTTCACAAGTTATATAACTCTAAAGAATCCTTATAGGTTCAATCCATTCCCTCTTGAAATTATGTATGATAATACCTTTGTTCCAGTCAGGAACAACATTGGGCAATAAGTATCTTTGAGGATCAAACTCAAAAGGAGACTTCTTAAACCAGAGCTCGCCCTCATTACTAATTTCAGTGGCTTCTGAAATTAAATCTACAGTCAATTTGAATCTTAAAGGATCCATTATGATCATTTCATTCTTAAGTCCTTTGGCAAAATTGCAGGATACTTGAGCATTAAAACCATCTATCTTTTTGAAGAATTTCAACCATCCTTCCTGTTGGAACAGCTCTGCACAATCTGGAAGTTTTTGAATCCATGTCAAGTCTGTGGGTTCAGCCCTATTAACCTTACCACTTTTACTGTTTTTTCCCATATCTTTCTTTTCAAGGAACTGGAACAGTCTAGTTTTAGGTTTCAAAAATGTCTTATAAGCTGTTTTCTGGGCAAATAATATTGCAGGTTATAACAATTTCAATGATATTTCAATCCCCTGCACAAATTTACAAACCTCCCTGTGTAACACCTGTATCAAGCTAGCAGACTTCCCTCTGTGTAAACAAAAACTGAGTTCTACAGACAATTCTGTGAGTTTTTTCGACGCCCTATTCTGATTAGGTCATAAAAGAAACAGTCATGCAAATTCCTCCTATCATGCTTCAGGTAACTATTTGAATGACGAATTCTTCATCCTTTCATTCTATTACATCCTTCTCAGCAACCAATTTTTTTCAGAAGAACACGCAGCAGCAAAAACCCAAATTCTCCAGCTATGAGGGTTATACGTAATACCTGTCAATTACTCCTCCATCGTGGCGTAATGTCTTCAATTTGGGGTGTCAATAATGTTCTTCTTCGAGCACAGGTGTCCTCCTAACGATTATTTGGCAGCAGGTGAACGAATTCAAAAGCCCTAATTTCTGCTGGCGCCAGAATCACAGCTGTCTCCTTCCACAGCAACGTAATCCAACGTTCAACAGTGAAGTCTCCTTCTCAAACACTAACTCCTTAGTGATGATGCGTGTGACAAGGGAAAATTGACAGCTAAACCCGGAACTGGCTGGTCTCTGTGCAACTGAACCCGCATAACCTGTAATGATGCCCTTGTCTTCTCTTCGTGATTATCAACCAACTAACATCATGCTCAAAATGCTGCATACACGTGTTAAACACTTCACACAATGCGATTAGATACTCACACTCTTCATGATGATTGAAATCAGATCGAGAATTTACAAAAAACTCATGCCACGATATTCCTGTAGCGCACTCTGTGTTAAACTTTGGTGTAGCGCTACAAGAATATCTTTTAACCAAAATTTAGCAATTTTCTAACTTTTTGCCAACTTGTCGGAGATTTTGGCAGCTATTTGGTTTAGGACATTAGTTTAGCTACTCTCTAAAGTCATTATTGATTCTCCTTTTGAATATATAACTCACACTGACCCACTTTCAATATAAAAATGACCAAAATCAAATGAAATCTGAAAGGACTGGGCTCAAACTTTATTCAAGCATTCATAAGGTTCTTAAGAAGGCAAAAAACCAAAAATGAAAACCAACAATTAACTAAGATAAACTCAAAAAACAAACCAAAATTTAGAGAGAAAAAACTAAAAATGCAGAAAAATTTACTGACTTAACATCTGGCTCCAGCTGCGGGATGAAGTCCTCCCTGTGAGGCTTCAAGAACCTGTAGACTAGTGCCTTCAGTCTTCCATTGGGCTATGGAGTCTTTATTCAATCTCACTCACACCGGTATATACAATGAAAAGTGACCATGATCTTCATTTAACTGTAGAAATGCTTGAGGAATCGCCCATTAACAGGGCTGAGCAATTCCTCTCCTTCCAAAGACTGCAATATGAAAGTATTATTTTCCAAAACCTTAGCTATGAGAAAAGGGCCAAACCATAAATTATCAAATTTTCCATGTTTCCCCTTCTGTTCCTTTCTTGCATCCCATCTTAAAACCATCTCACCTTCTGAAAAAATGTGATCTTTGATATTTTTATCAAACCTGGTTTTCATTTTAGCTCTATACAGCTGGGCTTCTTTATCTACCTTTTCCTTGTTCTGTTGCAACTCAATCATTTCAAAAATTCTCCTTTGCAAATCATCCGGTTCCTCTTGAGAATTTTGGAGGAACTTCATTACTGGGATTCCCAATTGTACTGGAAATACTGCTTCTGTTCCATAAACCAGCTGAAAAGGTGAAGTACCAATGGCTTGTTTTACAGTAATCCTATCTGCCCATAATGCATATTTCAACATTGAATCCCAAGATTTTTTATTTTGTTTGAGCAATTTTTTGATGCACTGAATGATATTTTTGTTAGATGATTCAACCTGACGATTTCCCTGAGGATAATAGGGAGTTGAATGTTTTAGCATAATACCATTTTTCTCACAAAAGGCCACCATTGCCTTGGATTTGAATGCTTTGGCATTATCAGTAATTAATCTTTGTGGACAACCAAACCTGCTCAGAATATTATTTTCTATGAAATCCATTATTACCTTATCTGTGGCATTTCTTGTGGGGATAGCCTCCACCCACTTTGTAAAGAAATCTGTGGCAGTCAAAATCCAATGATGCTGGCCTGAAGATGCTGGGTTTATTTCTCCAATAAAATCTAGTCCCCACTGCTGAAAAGGGGCATTGACTATAATAGGCTTCAAAGGTAAAGACAACAACTTCTGTTTACCTGCAAACTTTTGACAAGGTATGCAAGCTCTTACAGTTTGATAAACATCTGTGAAGAGTGAAGGCCAATAGTAACCAGCTCTTAAAATTTTATAAGCTGTTGTTTTCCAGTATTTATGTCCTCCACAAGCTCCTTCATGTGATTCAGAAATTACCTCCTTTATTTCAGCTTGATCTAAACACCTTAATAATATTCCTGCTGGATCTTTCCAAAACAATTGACCTTCTATCAAGCAGTATTTAGTAGTTTTCAATTTCAAGGACCTGGCAGCTTTTCTGTCTAAATGTTCTGGACATTGCAAAAATAACAGAAAATGGACAATGTCAGCATACCAATCTGAAGATGAATAAGAATCCATGATTCTTTCTTTTTCCAGGATTACTTGATTTTCTTCAAGTGCTGATTCTTCTGTCACATGTAACCCTAATGCCTGACAATTTGAGTCAGCCAGCAGTTTGGCCAATCCTTGTCCTTTGACCAGCTTAGTAGGTCTGATTTCCACTTCATATTCCATAATTTTGGCAATCCACCTTCCCCTCTTTCCTTCACTATCAGGCTGTGTCAAAACATCCTTCACTGCAGCATTTGGAACAAATGAAACAACTTTGGAGTGTAAAATATAAATTCTGAAAAATTTTAAAGCCTTTACCAGAGCATAGGCTTGCTTCTCCAAGATACTATATTTCAGCTCTGAATCTCTAAGTGTTTTGCTAAAAAAGGCAATTGGTTGTTCCAGTCCCTCTTCATTCTTCTGAAGTAATACAGCAGCAATAGTGTCCTCTGAGGCAAAAGAAAATGTAAGAAATTCTTTGTCAAAATTTGGACTTACCAAAACAGGTGCTTCAGTCAGAGCCACTTTAATTTTTTCAAAAGCTGTCTTTGCTTCAATAGTCCACTTGACTTCTTGATCCTTTTTTAACATGCCTGTAATCTGCTTAATGGTCTCAGCAAAATTAGGAATAAACCATCCAAGAAAATTGATTTTGCCAATAAATGATTGCACATCCTTTTTACTCCTGGGAAAGCTAATTTTCAGTATTGCTTTGACTCTCTCAGGATCAATCCTGATACCATCAGCTGATACCAAGTGACCAAGCAACTTACCTTCCTGTACAGCAAAATGTGATTTTTTAGGGTTCAAGGATAAGCCAAATTTTCTGCACTTTATGAAGGTCTGCTCCAAGTGTTTCAAGTGTTCATCATCAGATTTGGAGAAGACTGTAATATCATCCAGATAAATAACCACAAACTTATCTTTTTCACCCACGAATGCAATATCCATGGCTCTCTGAAAGGTTGCTCCAACATTCATCAAGCCAAAAGGCATCTTGTCATACATAAATGTCCCCCAGGGGGTTGTAAAAGCTGTTTTTTCTTTATCATCAGGGTGCATAGCAATCTGATTATACCCTGAGAAACCATCTAGCATTGAAATCCTTTGAGCTCCAACCACCTGCTGCAAAACCTGTTCAATCTTGGGTAGGGGGTAATTGTCTTTTAATGATGATCGATTCAAATTTCTGAAGTCAACACATAATCGAATCTCTCCATTCTTCTTTCTAACAGGAACCAAATTTGCCACCCAAGAAGAATACCTAAGAGGCACTATTATTTTTGCATCCAACAACTTCTTTGATTCTTTTTCAATTACAGGGAACAGTGCTGGATTGATTCTTCTTAATTTCTGCCTGAAAGGTTTAACATTAGGTTTCAATGGAACTTTATGCTGAATAACTGCTGTGTCATAGGTTTTCAGCTCCTTGTAAGACCAAGCAAAAGTATCTATATATTTTCTCAACAGCCTAATATATCTACTCCTTTGCTCAGCTGTTAGGTTTTTAGATAATTTTACCATTCTGGGCTGTTCTGCTGAGCCAATATTGTAGTCCTCTACATTGTCTTCTGAAGACTGAATTACTGGTCTGGAAGGTGTATCATCCTTAGTGAATATTCTTTCCAGAGGTACTAGGCCTTTCAGAATGAAATTACTCTTCAATTCAATAATCTTATGTCCAGCAATCTCTTCTGCAGTAAATTCATCCAACTGTTCATCCTTTTCATCCATTTCTTGATCAATTTGATTGTTTGAAAATTCATCTACCAGCTCGAGAAATTTTTTTATTTCAATATCATCTTCAAAAACCCTCCAATGTTGCACATTATCTGGAACACATGGCCTATATCTCACTTCTATTGGATACCTTAATTGAGTGGTTTTTGGAATTCTGAAATGTGTGGCAGCCAGGGCTAAAGAATCTGCAGTTTCATTATGATTTCTGGGAATATAAGTGATATTAAATGCTATAAAATAATTTTCAAGCATATCCCATATGTTAAATATTGTAACTTCAAAGAATATTATATTTGTACTTTATTATTCCGGAGATGTTTCATCCCTCCGAGGTAATCCTATTATGTATCCGGAGATGTTTATTCCTCCGAGGGTTAGTATTAACTAGGGTTATTAGACCCACCATGTGTGGGTCGGCCCTGTAGTTATATTTTAGGGGTTATTAGACTTCTCCAGGTGAGGTCGGCCCCAACAGGTCTTTTAGTCAGTTGAGAGTCAAGTATAAATAGATGAGGTGAACTCCTCATTAGATCATTCACTCACTTGTGAAAGGGTGCGCACTAGTTGAGGAGATCTGCTAAGGAGTCAAGAGGAGAAGGAGCACATCTTGTATTTTGGTTGATCATCTTATTGAGGAAAGCTTTACTGGGTTTTCTACCCCATGAGGGTTTCCCAGGATATATTGTGTGTTATCTTGTGATTGTGTTTCTATCAGAGATCTTGCTTGTCTATTTGGTTTAAATCTAACATGGTATCAGAGCCAAACTGAATAGGACATCTTTCACAAGGTAAGAATACCTCTTTCTCTCTCTTTGGTGAAGTTAGGGTTTCAGCCCAAAGTTGATATTATTGATTTTTGGTTGCATGGCTGGATAGCCCTTTTCAATACCTTTCTTTTGAGCTATAGATCGAACTTTTTGGTTGGGTAGAACTCCGGGAAATCCAAACCCTAATTCTACCAAAAGTGCGATACGTCAGATTTTGGTTTCAGAAAAAAGTTGTAATTTTTGAATTCTGATTATATGGCTGGGTAGCCCTTCTCAAGAGCATTCTTTTGAGCTATAGATCGAACTTTTTGGTTGGGTAGAACTCCGGGAATTTCAAACCCTAATTCTACCAAAAGTGCGATAAAATTCTGTTCCAGATTCCGGAAAAGTAAAAGGTAACATTCCAGGTAAGTCTACTCTGTCTCTTGGACTCCCCCAAGAGAAGATGGCTCCAAATACTAAGCTTGAAGACAAGCTAGAAGGCATAGAGAATTTCCGAGCATGGAAATACAGAATTGGTCTAATTCTTGAGGAGAATGATCTTGCTCATTATATCAAGGAGGAAGTTGCAGAACCAGAAGAAGATGAAGCCAAAGAGAAACACAGGAAGGATCTGATTAGGGCAAAGAGAATCATAGCTGATTCCATTAAAGACCACTTGATTCCCCAAGTGTCTTCCAAGAAGACTCCAAAGGAAATGTATGATGCCCTAGGAAGAATGTATGAAGGAAAGAACATCAATAGGAAGATGAATCTAAGGACTCAGTTGAAGAGCACCAAGATGAACAAAGGAGAATCCATTCAAGACTACTTCTCAAGAGTCCATCAAATCAAAGAACAACTAGATGCCATTGGTGATACCCTTGATGAAGATGAACTTGTGATGACAGCTCTAAATGGTCTCACTAGACCTTGGGAGTCATTCATTCAAACTATGTGTGCCAGAAAAGAAAGTATGAAGTTTGATGTAGTTTGGGAAGATTGTGTACAAGAGGAGGCTAGGGTTGCAAATAGAGAAGCCTTGCTCAAAGAAGATGACCAAGCCTTGGCCACTCATACCAAAAGAAGAAGGAGTCAATCCTACTTCAAGAAAGGTGGTCTCAAGGAGTCTCATCCTCCTCACAGATTTCACAAGAAAAGAGGATCTACTCAAAGAAGGGATTACTCTTCTTTCCAATGCTACTCTTGTCACAAATTAGGACACATTGCTAAAGATTGCCCTCTACAGAAGAAAAAGGGTAATCACTTCAAAAGACATCAAGCACATCTTGCAGAGGATGATAGTGAAGAAGAAGAAATAGAGGAAGAAAGGTCTCACAATAAAAGGCCTAGAGATGAAGGGGAAGAAGAAGAAAGGACCTTCTTCAAAAGGAGGTCAAGAAGAAACACAGAAGAAGATGCAGAAGAATATGTTCTATTCTCCGCACTCTCTGGATCCATAACCCCTGGTGAAGGTACATGGCTTATTGACAGTGGTGCTTCAAAGCACATGACTGGACAGAAGAGGACCCTCTCAAATCTTGAAGAAAAGAACTCTCCCCAAAAGGTATCTCTAGGAGATGACTATCAATATCCCATTAAGGGAATTGGTGAAGCAAACTACAAACTCGATTCTGGAACCCCCATGAAGATGAAGGAAGTTCTATATGTTCCAGGATTAAAGAAGAATTTGCTTTCAATCTCAGCTTTAGACAAGAAAGGCTATAGAGTTGCATTCATTGATGGACAAGTGTTAATGTGGTCCAAAGGCAAATCCATTAAGGATGCAATTGTTATTGGTGAAGAGGAAGGAGGTTTATATAAACTCAAGGGTCATCCAGAAGCTGCTCTTGTTCATGAAACCTCTAGCCCCAGTGAGCTATGGCATAGAAGACTAGCTCACATTAACTACAAAGCCTTACCTTATGTAAGCAAGGTGGTCATAGGACTACCAGATTTAAAGGTGGATCATAATGGCTCATGCAAAGGATGTAAGAAAGGCAAGAATGTCAAGAACCCATTTCCAAAGAGTGAAACAAAGACCAAAGGGATCTTGGAGTTAATACACTCAGATGTGTGTGGTCCAATGCCCACCACCTCTCTAAGTGGGTTTGAATACTATCTTTCTTTCATTGATGATCATTCAAGGAAAACTTGGATATACTTTCTAAAGGGTAAGAATGAAGTTTTTGGGAAGTTCAAAGAGTTCAAGGCTCTAATAGAAAATCTCTCAGAAAAGAAAATCAAGGTTCTCAGAACAGACAATGGTGGAGAGTATACTTCAAAAGAGTTTGAAGAATTCTGTAAGGAAGCTGGAATCAAAAGAGAACTAACCACTCCCTACAATCCCCAACAAAATGGGGTTGCAGAAAGGAAAAATAGAACCATCATGGAAGCTGTGAAGACTATGATACATGACCAGGATCTTCCCATGTATCTGTGGGCTGAAGCAGCCAGAACAGCAGTATATGTTCAAAACAGATTATCTCATAGTGCTCTTGATTTCAAAACTCCAGAAGAAGTGTTTTCTGGAAAGAAGCCCGAAGTAAGCCATCTTAAAATATTTGGGTGTCCTGTGTACATCCACATTCCAAAGGAAAAGAGAACCAAGTTGGATCCTTCTGGTAAGAAAGGAATATTTGTTGGCTATTGTGAATCATCCAAAGCCTTCAGGATTTACATACCAGGTTTTCATCATATAGAAATAAGTAGAGATGTAACCTTCGATGAGGAAGCAGCTCTTAAGAAATCTAGAAAATGTCAACTTGAAGAAGTTTATGAAGAAGATACATCTCCCAGAGTCTCAGATACTGTTCACATCCCTGAGGAGGACATAACAGAGGATCATGACATGCTGGAACCACAAGAACCCCCTGTTGCAGAATTATCTAGGAAAAGAAGACCAGCATGGGCTAGAGATATTATACAAGGAGCTGAAAGATATGGTGCTCCTGAAGGCTCCACTAGAGAAAGGAAGAAACCAAAGCTAGTGTCCAACTATATGGCCTTGATGTGTGATCTTGTGGATCAACTACCTACTAGCTATGAAGAAGCAGCTCAAAAGAAAGAATGGGTAGAAGCAATGACTGAAGAATATCAGTCAATAATGAAAAATGATGTTTGGGATATAGTCCCCAAACCAAGAGATAAAAGTGTGGTTTCTTCCAAATGGATTTTCAAAATAAAACATGCTGCAGATGGAAGCATTGAAAAATACAAGGCAAGGTTTGTAGCCAGAGGATTCTCTCAAAAGGAGGGAATTGACTATGAAGATACATTTGCACCTGTTGCTAGGTATACTTCGATTAGAACTATCATGGCACTTGCATCTATGATGAAATGGAAATTGCATCAAATGGATGTTAAGACAGCCTTCCTGAATGGTGTAATTGAAGAAGAAGTATACATAGAACAACCTCAAGGTTTTGAGGTCAAAGACGGAAGGACCCATGTATGCAAACTGAAGAAGGCATTATATGGTTTGAAGCAAGCTCCCAGAGCTTGGTATGGAAGAATTGACAGCTTCTTATTAAGCATGGGCTTTACCAAAAGTAAAGCTGACCCCAATCTCTATCTTAAGGTAATGAATGATGAACCTGTTATATTGCTATTATATGTAGATGATTTATTTCTAACAGGAAATGAGAAACAAATCATTGAAAGCAAGAAGAAGCTTTCTTTAGAATTCGAAATGAAAGATCTCGGATTAATGCACTACTTCTTAGGCCTAGAAGTATGGCAAGAGCAAAAAGGGATATTTCTAAATCAAGGTAAGTATACTGTGGAGATCCTCAAAAGGTTTGATATGTTGGAGTGTAAAGCTATGGCCACTCCCATGGACTCCAACCTAAAACTACTAGCTAATGATTCATCAGAACTAGTGGACATAACCCTATATAGACAAATCATTAGATCTTTGATGTACTTGACAAATACTAGGCCTGATATATGCTTTGCTGTAAATACCCTAAGTCAGTTTCAAGTAGAACCTAGAAAGGTTCACCTTATAGCTGCAAAGCATATCATGAGGTACCTAAAAGGTACAGTGGACTATGGTCTTTACTATCTTAGAGAAAATGAACTCAAGTTGCATGGTTTCTCAGATTCTGATTGGGCAGGTAGTGTCTCAGACAGAAAAAGTACTTCAGGTGGATGTTATGGTCTTGGATCTGCCATGATCTCCTGGTTCAGCAAGAAACAATCTAGTGTGGCCCTCAGTACCGCTGAAGCAGAATATATAGCTGCTTGCTCTGCCAGCTGTGAAGCGGTGTGGCTTCGGAAACTCTTATCTGGAATCTTTGACTTAGAAATGGATCCTACTGTGATTATGTGTGATAATCAAAGCTGCATTAAGATGACTGAAAATCCTGTGTTCCATGATAAGTCAAAACACATTGAGATCCGTTACTTCTATATACGAGACATGGTGCAGAGAGGAGCCATCAAGCTCGAGTACATAAGCACTGAAGATCAGGTTGCCGATATCTTGACTAAACCTCTGTCTCGAGTAAAGTTTGAATACTTCCGAGACAAGCTTGGTTTAGTCCAGAAGGACCCTCCTCGAAAGGGGGAGTAGCATAGTATTTCTGTCACTTATTTTTTTTGTTTTGTTAGCTACTTACAATTATTTAGATTTAGAACTCTTACATATCGTTTATACATGATTTGATATGATGTATTAGTGAGAATACATACATGTTTTGATGTACACATGTTTTGATGAGATGTGTACATGTTTTGATTAGTGATGTATACATGTTTTGATGTACACATGTTTTGATGTGATGTGTACATGTTTTGATTACTGATGTATACATGTTTTGATGTACACATGTTTTGATGTGATGTGTACATGTTTTGATTAGTGATGTATACATGTTTTGATGTACACATGTTGTGATGTGATGTGTACTGATGTATACATGTTTTGATGCACACATGTTTTGATGTGATGTGTACATGTTTTGATTAGTGATGTATACATGTTTTGATGTACACATGTTTTGATGTGATTGTTGATGTATACATGTTTTGATGAACACATGTTTTGATGTGATGAATACATGTTTTGATGTGATATATGATTGTACCTGTATGGATGAAGATACAGTTGAGGGGATTGAATCATCCCTGGACTTTCAGTCCTAAAGAGAACCGTAGACGTAAGGTCTCCGAAAATGAAGTCCTTAGTGGACAGTTGAGGGGATTGAATCATCCCTGGATTTTCAGTCCTAAAGAGAACCGTAGACGTAAGGTCTCCGAAAATGAAGTCCTCAGTGGACAGTTGAGGGGATTGAATCATCCCTGGACTTTCAGTCCTAAAGAGAACCGTAGACGTAAGGTCTCCGAGAATGAAGTCCTTAGTGGACAGTTGAGGGGATTGGATCATCCCTGGACTTTCAGTCCTAAAGAGAACCGTAGACGTAAGGTCTCCGAGAATGAAGTCCTTAGTGGACAGTTGAGGGGATTGGATCATCCCTGGACTCTCAGTCCTAAAGAGAGCCGTAGACGAGAGGTCTCCGAGAATGAAGTCCTTGGTGGACTTGAGGGGATTGGATCATCCCTGGACTCTCAGTCCTAAAGAGAGCCGTAGACGTGAGGTCTCCGAGAATAGAAGATAGGACTGCATCGTCCCTGGACCTTAGTTCAAAATGTACGTGATGGGGATTGCATCATCCCGGAACTGATAGTTCAAAATGTACGTGATGGGGATTGCATCATCCCGGAACTGATAGTTCAAAATGTACGCGATGGGGATTGCATCATCCCGGAACTGATAGTTCAAAATGTACGCGATGGGGATTGCATCATCCCGGAACTGATAGTTCAAAATGTACGTGATGGGGATTGCATCATCCCGGAACTGATAGTTCAAAATGTACGTGATGGGGATTGCATCATCCCGGAACTGATAGTTCAAAATGTACGTGATGGGGATTGCATCATCCCGGAACTGGTAGTTCAAAATGTACGTGATGGGGATTGCATCATCCCGGAACTGATAGTTCAAAATGTACGTGATGGGGATTGCATCATCCCGGAACTGATAGTTCAAAATGTACGTGATGGGGATTGCATCATCCCGGAACTGATAGTTCAAAATGTACGTGATGGGGATTGCATCATCCCGGAACTGATAGTTCAAAATGTACGTGATGGGGATTGCATCATCCCGGAACTGATAGTTCAAAATGTACGTGATGGGGATTGCATCATCCCGGAACTGATAGTTCAAAATGTACGTGAAGGGGATTGTATCATCCCTGGACTTCGGTCCCTGAATTGATCCGTAGACGAATGGTCTCCGAGAAAGTAATGGTATTTATGATGTGGTTACTTGTATCGGTAGGATACTTGTATTGATGATGTGGTTACTTGTATCAGTAGGATACTTGTATTGATGATGTGGTTACTTGTATCAGTAGGATACTTGTATTGATGATGTGGCTACTTGTATCGGTAGAATACTTGTATTGATGATGTGGTTACTTGTATCAGTAGGATACTTGTATTGATGATGTGATTACTTGTATCGGTAGGATACTTGTATTGATGATATGGTTACTTGTATCGGTAGGATACTTGTATTGATGATGTGGTTATCTGTATCGGTGGGATACTCATATTGTTGTGTAGGATACTTGTATGATCGTATGATGACGATGCTACTGATCGTGTGATGACGATGCTGCTGATCGTGTGATGACGATGCTGCTGATCGTGTGATGACGATGCCGTTGATTGTGTGATGACGATACTGTTGATCGTATGACGACGATGCAGCTGATCATGTGAAGACGATGCTAAAGATCGTGATGTTGATATTGATGTACCAGTAACTGGTTGAGTTACTGATGAAGTCGAATTGAAGAAAGCTTCCGATGATTTATAGATGTATCATGTGTAGTGACTCCTTGCTCCTGCAGATGCTGTTATAATATCCTTCTCGTTAAGGGGGAGTGTTAAATATTGTAACTTCAAAGAATATTATATTTGTACTTTATTATTCCGGAGATGTTTCATCCCTCCGAGGTAATCCTATTATGTATCCGGAGATGTTTATTCCTCCGAGGGTTAGTATTAACTAGGGTTATTAGACCCACCATGTGTGGGTCGGCCCTGTAGTTATATTTTAGGGGTTATTAGACTTCTCCAGGTGAGGTCGGCCCCAACAGGTCTTTTAGTCAGTTGAGAGTCAAGTATAAATAGATGAGGTGAACTCCTCATTAGATCATTCACTCACTTGTGAAAGGGTGCGCACTAGTTGAGGAGATCTGCTAAGGAGTCAAGAGGAGGAGGAGCACATCTTGTATTTTGGTTGATCATCTTATTGAGGAAAGCTTTACTGGGTTTTCTACCCCATGAGGGTTTCCCAGGATATATTGTGTGTTATCTTGTGATTGTGTTTCTATCAGAGATCTTGCTTGTCTATTTGGTTTAAATCTAACACCATACCTCATTTCGATATACTTTCAACAAACCCTGCTTTACTTGATATTTGTTCTTCACTTGTTGAACAACTAGTTCGGAGTCGCCAAATGCAGAAATCTGTTGAATTCCTAAATCTTTTGCAGCCTTCAATCCCAGTAGCAGGGCCTCATACTCAACAGTATTGTTGGTGGTAGCAAATTCTAACTTATACATAAGTTTCACCATTTCACCTCCAGGAGAAATCAATAAAACTCCAGCTCCAGCACCTTCTTTGCATGAAGACCCATCAAAATACAATTGCCACAATACATCCTGCTCTTCTCGACTGTGTTTTACAGGATGATCTTTTTGTACTTGTAACACACCAGCAGAATTCTCTTCTTCACTAAACTGTAGTATGCATTAACCAAGGTCTTTATCCACAGAATACATTGGGTGATTTGTAGGGTTTTTCTCATCTGTGACTATGTAAGCCAACTGTAACTCTCTATAAAGTCTTCTATTTTCCCCACCAAAAACAGGAATAGTTGCATAAGAGAGGTCCATCTGTAATGTTCCTCCAACTTTCTTAGCCCATGACCTAGATAGAAGTAAGCCAAATTTTGGTGTGATGTCAGCTACCACAACATCCATTATTACACTTTTCATGGGTAACTGAGTAAGATTGACAACCATATCTTTTATCACTCCTAGACATTTTACAGCTCGAGAATCAAAGGCATATAGATCATGGTAAGGCTTAGTGACATTAAGGCCCAGGGCTTCCATCACAGATTTTGGCATCAAATTATGAGATGCTCCTGAATCTAGTAGACAGTTATGAATCATCTGCTCATGCACAGTCAAAGTTATATAAAATGGAGGAGAAGCACCAGCTTCATTTTCAGTCTTCTCAGCTAAAGCTGATCCAATAAAAATTCTAGGGTTTTCTTCCTGAAGATTCACTGTATCTGAAACTGGCTGATTATTTGGCATATTCATTACCTTCAAAACTGTATTCTTGTATGATGGATTTTTTATAAGCTCAGAAAATGGCACAGGAATTTTGAGTTTTCCTAATTCATTTTCCAAACTAAAATGTTGACCTGACTTGTTTACCTCTTCAATCTCTGTATTTTTCTTGGGTTTTTCTACAGGTTGCTTCTTTTCTGCTACAGGATCAACAGTTGGTTTATCAAGAATAACTGGAGCAGGAACAACAGTTTTCTTCTTAGGAGCTTGAACTACTTGTTTCGGTCCAGTTCTGAGATTAATAATTTTCTTAACTCCATTCTGATTGGTAGCAGCATTTACAGCAGTTTTTTCACATTCCAAATCATCTTCAACCTCATATAAATCAGCATCATAATATTCAGAATTTAGAAAATCTTGCTCAGTAACAAAGCCTGTAAACATTTTATCTCCAATGTGATTCATGTCCTGATCAGTCTCAGTTTCTTCAAAAAGCAGCTGCTGATCAATTTCTTCTTCATCAACCAAATTATTTTGGAAAGGAGGGGGCACTTTCTGATCTTCATTTTCTCTCCTTTCTTGCTGGATGTCATTATTTCTTCGTTCCCTTGGCATGAATCTAGGTGCAAATTGTCTTCTAAACTGATTTTGATTGTTTGGATTCCTCTGAGCTTCTGGAGCAGGTTTAGCAGAATTCTTTTCAAGCTCTAGTTTATTCAACTTTGCAGTAAGGATCTTAACCATTTTGGCCATCTCATCTATCTTGGCCTCAGCAAATTGAGAAGCAGATCCTGCTGTGACAGCTTCTTTCTTTCCTTTTCTTTCATATAGCTGCTGAGATGTTTCATTCTTAAGTCTATTTGAAGCTAACAAATTAGACTCTACCTCTAGGGCTTCATCTTGCATGTTCAGCAGGGTGATAGGTCTCCTCTCTCTGAGTAATAGAGAAAATTCATGATCGAAAGCATTGGCATAGGTCAATTTGGCCGATGTTTCAGTGGGTTTAATTTCTGCTGGAATTCTACTATACATCTTATTAAACCTCTTGGAAAAATTTGCAACAGTCTCATCTTTCTTTCTTCTGAGAGCTCCAAATTCGGTTATGTAATATGTGTGATCTTTTGTATCTCCCCATTGTCTCATGAAAAGCTCATGGAGTTCTTCAATAATAGTAATGGAGTTAGCAGGCAAATCTCTAAACCATTTTCTTACATCACCATCCAGACTCTGAACAAAAACCCTCATCCACACATCTTTAATTTCAATATTCTGATTGTCAGCATAACTCATAAAAGCCTCCCAATGTTCCTCAGCAGTATTTTCCCCTTGGCCATTAAATCTAGGCATATATTTCTGATAATCCCCTCCGGGCAAAGCATGTAGAGGTTGAGGTAAAACTAATGGTGCATACCTAGCTGCTACCATCCTGTCCATCATATCCATAGGTGGATTTTGGGCTGCCATCGTGGACTGAAGTTTAGACTGAAGTTTCAAATTAGGTTTTGAAAAGGAAGGAATTTGACTGGACCCTTTTTGAAAGATATTCTTTCCTAGTTTCAACTGAAAGATTGGTATTTTATCAGGAGAGGAGGCTTTAGATTTCAAGAAACTTTGAGGATTAGTGAAAACCTGGAAAGTGTTCTCAGAGAAGATAGGTTTTAAACACGGTGAACTTTCAACTGAGTCTAATAATTCACCCAACTGATGAGAATCACAGAAAGTTGGCAAAGATTGAGATTTTCTGAGTTTGTTTGTTGTTTTCAAAATCTGCTCAGGGTCTGTCACACCCAGATTTAATGGAGAAACAGGCTTATTCCTGGTCCCAATCCCTTTAGAAGCCAGTGTGACTTTTATGGTGAAGATAGCCTTCAAAAATGCTGGTTCAAGTCCACCTCTTAAACCAGGAAAAATGATGAGTATCCCAGGGAAGATATGCTTCAGTTTCGTCCCCGGCAACGGCGCCAAAGATGTTTGTGTCAAAAATTGTTACTAAGGCTAGGGTAACAAGCCAACACAATCTCAAGAGTTGAAATCAATTCAAACAAGGTTTTTAGGGTTTTGTTTTGTAGGTTTTGGTTAGAAACTTCAAGAGCATAAGGGAATACATTCAGCCGATAAGTAAAAACTAATTCATACACATATATCCATGAAGATGCATATATATCTCAGGAATCCAACAAAAGATTGCAATGAAGTTCATACAATAAAAGACAAGCATCACTGGAAATTACACATAAAACCAGAAATGAAATTGTCAATCAAGAAACTATATAAGTTCAAAATGAAGCCAATACATATCAGAAGTGGGATAAGGAGTCATATATTCATAGTTTCATCAAAAATGCATATGAGAGTTTGCAATACTTAGCAGTGAACAAGTCTGGAAGAACCAACAGCTTGCTGACCTCCTAAAGCTCTCCAAAAATTCGAACCCTTACAATCTCTTTTCTCCCTCTTTAAATAGTTTTTTATCTCCCAAAAACAGTTAGGGTATTTCCTACTAATCCTCCATCGAATGACTAGATTAGGTAAAATAACATTTACATTTTTACAATTTACAACTTTGCTAAAAATAGCAAATCTTTAACAAAAAACTTTAAATTAACCTAACTGCCCTAGATCTCTTTCGATGCCTCCACTAGCAAAGCTATGCCATCTGGACTTGAGGATCTTTTCTTCACTCTTTTGTGCTTTTGCTCCAGCTCAGCTATCCTTTTGTGTAGGTGTTCATTTTCATGCTGCAAGGTTTGAACTGTCTTTTCTAATTCTGATCAATTCCTGTCAGCAACCCTTTTTCTTCTGAGTGCCTCTTTTGCATCAATCACCAACTCCTGAAAATTATCATGAGTATCTTGAAGATCTTCTCTCAATCTTCTATTTGCCAACATTAGACCATCATTAACTTCCTGCATGTAGTTCATTTGATGCTTGTACTGTTTGACAGTCTTTTTCAAATTCTCCTTGTCAGAATTAACCAGTTTTTCTAATGCAGCATCCTGATCTTCACTTGGTTTCCAAAACATGTCAAACTTTTTAAACATTAATTCCTCTGTCAATGGCTTTACAGCAGTATTTTCAATGATAGGGTTTGAAACACCTATTACCTGTGCTGATTTAATGTCTTCTGTTAACAATTTTCCAGAATTGTTTTCAACAATGGATTTAGAGCTTTCTTCACCTGTTACATTTATAGCCCCAAAATCCTCTCTTTTAACTGAATGCAATTCATCTTTCTTTGATTGCTCCTCCATGGATTCTTCATCAGAAATGGTCACCTTATCAGTTTTCAATTTTGGATTTAACAGCTTTTTCATGCTTAATCTTAATTTGTTTTTAGACCTAGTTTTAGGTCTCCATAAAGAAGCTACCTCTGCCATCATTTTAAGTTTCTTCCCTTGATATTGGATAGATGCTAACTCTACCACTTCTAGCTTTTTGATCTTCTTCTTAGGCTTGGTAGTTTTGTCCTCTATAGCCTGATTTTCTTTAATCTCAGCATTAACCTTGATCTCAAGAATGAATTGCTCTTCCTCTAACATATAGCCCTCGTCATCTGAAAGGACTGTGATGGGGCTTTTGGGCCGATTCTGGACTTCTTCCTTTGCTACAGGAATAACTTTGATATCAATTTTCCTCTCTTCTTGAACCACTGTTATAGATGGTGACTTCTTTTCAAGAATTTCCTTTTCCTTTTTGTCATCAAATAATGAAAATTTGACTTTATTATGCTGTGAAATTTCCTGAGGCTGACTGTCAGTCTGTCCTTCATCTGCTACCTGCTTTGTTTCCTTTTTAGCTTTAATGCCATGTTTGTTTGCAGGTTTAGCTGAATACCCCAACTTTTGTACCATTACTTTTCCCTTATCAGTTTGCCTTTTGGGTTGTTGGTCTTCTCCTTTAGAATGAATCCCTGACCAAAACAAAAAAAAGTCCCAAGTTTTTTCCTCTTGCTGCAACACTGTAGAGATGATTAACTTGATGAGACCATGATGAAACAATGATTGAGAAGTATGATCATCCTGCTGTTTAATTTTGCTAGACATTTTCTGCAAGCTTTTGAAGAAAAAGAATGGCAAATTCATTTTAGACACCCCTGCCATGTGCTGTAGGAACCTAAGATGGTATTTGAACACTAATGAGTACCTCCCTTCACAAGTTATATAACTCTAAAGAATCCTTATAGGTTCAATCCATTCCCTCTTGAAATTATGTATGATAATACCTTTGTTCCAGTCAGGAACAACATTGGGCAATAAGTATCTTTGAGGATCAAACTCAAAAGGAGACTTCTTAAACCAGAGCTCGCCCTCATTACTAATTTCAGTGGCTTCTGAAATTAAATCTACAGTCAATTTGAATCTTAAAGGATCCATTATGATCATTTCATTCTTAAGTCCTTTGGCAAAATTGCAGGATACTTGAGCATTAAAACCATCTATGTTTTTGAAGAATTTCAACCATCCTGCCTGTTGGAACAGCTCTGCACAATCTGGAAGTTTTTGAATCCATGTCAAGTCTGTGGGTTCAGCCCTATTAACCTTACCACTTTTACTGTTTTTTCCCATATCTTTCTTTTCAAGGAACTGGAACAGTCTAGTTTTAGGTTTCAGAAATGTCTTATAAGCTATTTTCTGGGCAAATAATACTGCAGGTTATAACAATTTCAATGATATTTCAATCCCCTGCACAAATTTACAAACCTCCCTGTGTAACACCTGTATCAAGCTAGCAGACTTCCCTCTGTGTAAACAAAAACTGAGTTCTACAGACAATTCTGTGAGTTTTTTCGACGCCCTATTCTGATTAGGTCATAAAAGAAACAGTCATGCAAATTCCTCCTATCATGCTTCAGGTAACTATTTGAATGACGAATTCTTCATCCTTTCATTCTATTACATCCTTCTCAGCAACCAATTTTTTTCAGAAGAACACGCAGCAGCAAAAACCCAAATTCTCCAGCTATGAGGGTTATACGTAATACCTGTCAATTACTCCTCCATCGTGGCGTAATGTCTTCAATTTGGGGTGTCAATAATGTTCTTCTTCGAGCACAGGTGTCCTCCTAACGATTATTTGGCAGCAGGTGAACGAATTCAAAAGCCCTAATTTCTGCTGGCGCCAGAATCACAGCTGTCTCCTTCCACAGCAACGTAATCCAACGTTCAACAGTGAAGTCTCCTTCTCAAACACTAACTCCTTAGTGATGATGCGTGTGACAAGGGAAAATTGACAGCTAAACCCGGAACTGGCTGGTCTCTGTGCAACTGAACCCGCATAACCTGTAATGATGCCCTTGTCTTCTCTTCGTGATTATCAACCAACTAACATCATGCTCAAAATGCTGCATACACGTGTTAAACACTTCACACAATGCGATTAGATACTCACACTCTTCATGATGATTGAAATCAGATCGAGAATTTACAAAAAACTCATGCCACGATATTCCTGTAGCGCACTCTGTGTTAAACTTTGGTGTAGCGCTACAAGAATATCTTTTAACCAAAATTTAGCAATTTTCTAACTTTTTGCCAACTTGTCGGAGATTTTGGCAGCTATTTGGTTTAGTACATTAGTTTAGCTACTCTCTAAAGTCATTATTGATTCTCCTTTTAAATATATAACTCACATTGACCCACTTTCAATATAAAAATGACCAAAATCAAATGAAATCTGAAAGGACTGGGCTCAAACTTTATTCAAGCATTCATAAGGTTCTTAAGAAGGCAAAAAACCAAAAATGAAAACCAACAATTAACTAAGATAAACTCAGAAAAGAAACCAAAATTTAGAGAGAAAAAACTAAAAATTCAGAAAAATTTACTGACTTAACACCTACGATCTGGAAAAATGTTGCAGGATACATCCCCACACAACATCCAACAAACTATACCTGAAGTTCAAGACCACACATCAGAACCCTATGTTCAGTATCCTGATGAACCAGAACCTCTTGAGGAAGAAATTATACCACTCACACGAACTAGAAACCCTCCATTTCTAGAAAAACTTGTCCGCAATACAAAATAAGAGGAAGAGAATATAATCTTAAACGAATTCAAACACTTAAACATCCAAATCCCAATCTTACAAGCCATAATGGATGTCCCCATTTGCAACAAATTCATTAGAGAAAATTGCCTAAAGAATCCAGGAAGGAGGAAGCATGACCCACCAACTATTAATGTAGTGGGACAATTGGCTGATTTGATGCTAGGTGTCATAATAAATCCTAAATATCTTGATCCTGGTAGTCCTATAGTAAGCATCACCATAAATAACAAGCAAATAAATAAAAGCTTAATCGATCTAGGAGCTGCGATCAATGTCATGACTAAAGAAACCATTTTATACCTAGGACTCCAATCAATGGTAAGACCAACCACAACAGTGCTCCAACTAGCAGACATGTTCACTGTGAAGCTTGAAGGAATGCTAGAAGACGTTATGATCAATATTGAGTCGTGGGAATACCCAGCTGATTTTATAATAATCGAAATCAAAAGCAAACTTAGTGGCTATCCAATTATCCTGGGTAGACCTTGGTTAGCAACTGCGGACGCTTACATAGGTTTCCGATCAGGAAATATGACAATCACCAGTGGACATACTAGGAAGAAAATAACAATCTACCCACCAGCAATGAAATCCTCAGAGTTAGAATATCAAAATTGGACTGATGATTACCAAAACACACCAAATCAAAACCTCTGACCTATCCTAACAATTGATGCTACAATATCTTTAAAGGCAATAGATGAAGATGGCCATATAGATAGATTTATACAAAATATATCTCCTAAAAATCATGTTATTCAAGAATTTTTTTCTACAGAAACAGGTGAAAGTTCAAAACAGAACATGGAAGACTTATGGACGGAAGTGTTGCCAGAACAGATTGAGAAGGTAAAAGTCGTGGAAATTAACCTTGGCAAAACAATCAACATAAATTCCAATTTAGATCCAGAGCAAGAAGAGAAATTGATGAAGATACTAACACAACAAAGTAAAGCATTTGCATGGACATATACAGATATGAAAGGAATACATCCTGATATCTGCAAACACTACATTTACATCAAAGAAGGTTCTACTCCCATCAGGCAACCACAAAGAAGGCTGAACCCTGCACTAAAAGACATAGTCAAATTGGAATTACAAAAGTTATTAGACGCGGGGTTCATCTATCCAATATCTGATAGTGAGTGGGTCTCACCACTAGTCATACTGCCCAAGAAAGGAGGCAAATGGAGAATTTGTGTGGACTACAGGAAGCTGAATAAAGAAACAAAGAAAGTTCATTTTCCACTTCCATTTATAGACCAGGTGCTGAATACATTATTTGGAAACAAGTACTTTTCATTCATAGATGGTTTCAGTGGTTACAACCAAATTTTAATACACCCAGCTGATCAAGATATGACGACCTTCACATGCCCATGGGGAACTTATGCCTATAGGGTCCTACCCTTTAGTCTATGTAACGCCCCAGCAACATTTCAAAGAGCCATACTGAGTATTTTCTCTGATTTTCTGAATAACAAAATGGAAGTATTCATGGATGATTTCACACCTTATGGACAAAGCTTTGAGCAGGCATTGGAAAATCTTGAATTAATATTAAAAAAATGTATTGAGATGAGCTTGTGCCTAAGCAATGACAAATGCAGGATGTTAATGGAAGAAGGAATTGTTCTAGGACATCATATATCACAGAGAGATATAGAGGTGGATCAATCCAAAGTATCAGTAATCAAGACACTGCCCCCACCGTCAAACAAAGAGGTGTGAGAAACTTCCTTGGACAGACAGGGTACTACAGAAGGTTTATTGAGAATTATAGTAGAATTACTGCCCCCATGTTTGCACTTCTCACAAAAGACAATGAGTTCATATGGACAAGCAACTGCATGTTAGCCTTTGAAAGTCTTAAATAGAAAACCATCACAGCACCAATACTTCAAGGACCAAACTGGGAAATTCCATTTCACATTCACACCGATGCATCAGATAAAGCAATCGGATCTATGCTTGGGAAAGAACAAGACAGGAAACCCTATGCCATATACTATATAAACAAAAATTTGGCTGGGGCAGAACTCAAGTACATAGTCACAGAGAAGGAATTTCTGGCAGTCATACATGCAATCAACAAATTCAGGCATTACATTATAGGATACCAAATTTTTATCGATACTGACCACTCAGCGATCAGATATCTTATGAACAAGCCTAATACTAGTGCAAGAATGATTAGATGGATTCTACTTCTATAGGAATTCGACATCAGTATAATAGATAGACCAGGAAAGCATAATGTCATAGCAGACTTTTTGTCAAGAGTAACACATGGGACAGATAATGAATTGGTCCAAGATAACTTCCCTGATGAGCACCTTTTTTCCATATCAATAAAAAGTCCATGGTTTGCTGACATAGCAAACTATTTGGTATCCGGGAAGTTTCCAGAACATTACAGTTAGAAAGAAAGGACAAAAGTAATAAGACAAAGTGCCACATATACATGGATAGAGGGCATGCTTTTTAAACAGGGACCAGATCAAGTACTTAGAAGGTGCACTAGGGAAGATGAGGTACATGACATAATGCATGCCACCCACAATGAACCCTGTGGAGGACACTACGCTGCAAAAAGGATAGCCTACAATATCTTGCAAACAGGGTATTATTGGCCAACACTCCACAGAGATGTTTATGAGTATGTGTCCCATTGTGACGATTGTCAGAGAATGGGAAAGCCAACACAAAAACAAGAAATGCCACTACATCCACAAATCTCTTTAGAGGCATTCGATAAATGGGGATTCGATTTTGTTGGCCCATTCAACCCATAGTCCAATCAGAAGAGCTGCATCCTTGTATGCATTGATTACCTTACAAAATGGATAGAGGTAGCAGCATTAGCTGCTGCAAATAAAACCAGTGTGGCCAAATTCTTTACTGAGCAGATCTTTCACAGATTTGGGTTGCCAAGAGAAGTAGTTTCAGATCAAGGACCACAATTCACATCAAATTTAATTGAAGACATGATGAAAAGAAACAATGTAAAGCACAGACAGTCATCCTCCTACCACCCTCAAGGAAATGGTCAAGCTGAGGTAACCAATAGGGAATTAGAGAGAATCTTGACAAAAACTGTCCAACTTCACAAAAGAGATTGGGCTAACAGACTTAGTGAAGCAGTTTGGGCTTACAATACTACATGGAAAACAACAACAGGATTCACACCTTATGAACTGGTCTATGGGAAAAAGGTCATGCTACCAATCGAATTTGAAGTAAAAACATTAAGAATTGCAGCCGATCTAAATATGAACCTATCAGACATTCAAAAAGAACACATGCTACAGCTAAATCAACTGGATGAACGCCACCAACAAGCACGTACACATATTGAAATCATCCAATAGCAAAGAAACAAATGGCATGACCAACATTTGAAGGATAAGAAATCCAAAGAGGGCGATTGGGCACTACTCTACGACTCCAGATTTCACACATTCAAAGGAAAGCTAACCACTAGATGGCTTGGACCTTACAGTATACAGAAAATTTATGACAATGGGGCTGTGAGAATCATTACAATTGATGATGATGAGTTCCCCATGATAGTGAATGGGCATCACCTAAAACTCTACAAACAACCAAAGTCCAAAGAATAATTTACACAAGTACTCTACCGGCAACAATTGATGCTGATAGAGCATGCTGTAAATCAATAAAATTCAACACATATCATAAAAAAAAAGAGAAAAAATATATAAAACAAGAGAAAAGAAAAAGAAAAAAGAAAAAGGTAACAGGAAGTTTACAGGGCATCAACCTATTCAAGCAAGCTTGCACAATAATTCAAGTGAGGCTACCATCAATTCAACCGAGCTTGCAAAATATATCAAGCGAGGTTGCCATCAATTCAACCGAGCCTGCAAAATATATCAAGCGAGGCTACCTATAATTCAAGCGAGGCTGCCATCAATTCAACCGAACCTACAAAATATATCAAGCGCGGCTGCCATTTATTCAAGTGACCCTGATATCAATTCAAGCCAGCCAGCCACATCTACATGCTGAAATCAGTCTTCATCTACTACAGAATACTTCAAGACACACCATGCCAACCTTTTTCAAACATATTCAAGAGAGCCTGCAAGTTATTAAAGGGAGCCAATCACATCCAACCATGCAATCATCCAAATATAAAAGCACGATCACCTGAGTCGTATCAACAACTGGCACAATTTTCAAAAGCACATATTCAACAAATTCAAAACGCACAAAATGGAAAAAGTAGCCTATGCACGTAACTACTGACATGTAGAAATAGACTACAGACACCGCCACGATATACTACAGAATCCACCACGCATAAAAAACGCACCAGATCATCAATGCAGGTACACATACATACCAAGGTAATCTCTAAAACGATTTTATTTGATTTTTACAGTAAAGCACTTTCCCACAATACATTCGTTTCTAGTCAATTGAGGACAGCTTCCATTTCAAATCGGTGGCATGGTGGAATGACCTTCATAACTCATGATTGCTACCAAAGTCTCGTCACCCTCAGCAAATCATGATCGCAACCTTCACCACATGAAGTACAGAGGTCGACCATGAGAAGGCAGAAATTGATCATGAAAAATAGGGGATTAAAAGTGCAAGTATAGGTATGATGAAAAGAATAGGTGCAGAAAGGTAATGAATTAGGGTGCAGCATATTCCATGATTTTGCATATAAGTAACCACCCAGAATTCCCGAGAAGCAACCACCATTGTATTCCTTGAGCCTGTAGGCAGAGCCCGACCAAGTTAAAAGTATAAAACTGCATTCTAAAACTCCTGGTTTGTTTGGTTATAAAGAAGATTCGAAAAATGACGAAGGGTTTTAAAAAGAGTGAACCGGAAGATCACAGTGCCATTTATCAAAGCCCGAGAGTCCTGCAGATCATTCGCAACTCAGACTAGATGCCATTTATCCTTGGATTGAGAGGATACCATACAGGGGTAGCCCAGGAGTTTGAAAGAAAATTCAAGCATATAAAGGATGAACAGTACATCACCCGGGTGAAGGGGTTACGCATAAACGTGGATGAGGACATGATCGCCAAACACACTAGTTTTCCAATGGGCCTGCATTGGAGTAGCAACGACTAGGAGGCAAACCACACAGCAAAAGCAGCATTATTTGAGCATGGAGAAGTTTATGATGAAAACAAAAATGCAGTCAAAAGACCCTCGATGCCAGCACAATGGGATGAAATGGATACAATTGTCCTAAGGTATATTACATGCACTGGAAGATCAAGCTATGTTCCCATTTTCCATTTTCGTATTTTAGAGCTTCTCAGGCACAGAAGTCACATTTCATCAAACAACAATATTAGCATTCCATTTTACCTGCTCCAATCCCTAACAGAGATGAGCAGGAAGGTGGATAAGGGAAAAGAGGATGCTTTGGCCCATCATGGGTTGATCAAACTAATAGTTGGTGAGGAGCTAAAAGTTCATATTCCAGATATCTCCTGGGAGGAGTTCATCATGGTGTCTACTGATGATGTTCAGAGAATGAGGACTACGCCCTTGCCACCCGAATCTAAAAGTAAGACCACCTCTGTATCAAGGGAAAAAAGAAAAATTGACTTGGACAGTGTGGCCGACACCTTGGTCAAAATAAAACAATCCAAATAGGACTCCCCCAAATCAGACCCAGATATTCCTACTAGTAGTCAGGGGTGGAAGAGGCGCAGCAAGAGATTCACATAGGTATCTAAAATCCGAGTCTCCAAGGAGAAAGAAAGGGAACCCAGCCCCGTGATTACCAATGTGTCTGATGATGACATTGATCCTTTAATAGATCAAAAGGATCCCACTATGGATGAAGAAGAGGACGAAGAAGACAAAGAAGAAGAGGATGAAGATGAGAAAGGGAATGAAGAGGAAAAACAGGATACAGAAGAAGAAATGGATAAAGAAGAAGGGCAGAGCTTACACGAGCAAGGCAACTTTCAGGAAAACCCTCCAGAACGTAATGAAGACCCCAAGGTCGTTTCCCAGCTCGCTAAAGCACAAGCAAAATTGGAAAGGATCAGAAATGAGTTGGCAACATTAAGAATTCGGCCAGGAAGCCAAGCCACACCTCCCCCATTCTCAGCCGAGAAGACACAAATCCTAAATATGCACCATGTAGAAGAGCTCTGGCTAGCCGAGCAAAAGAATTTAGCACTGCAAGAAATGTTGGCCAAAGCACAGAGCGAATTAGCAAGGAAGGACCAGGAGATTATCAAAATTAAGGACGTTTTTGCCACTACTATCGGCATATATGGGAGACTGCATGACCTCAGACCACCGTCGACGGTCTATGTAGTTTATTTACAAGAGAAATGGGGCAAATTCCAGCTCCAGAGGTTGAAGAAAGATCTCCCTATAGAGGTAAGCACTCCTAAAGAATTCATTGATGCATCTTTGAAATCCACAAAGCTGGAGAAAACCAATTGAGTGAGTTCTTCTTGCACAATTTCGTAGTTTCTGGCTCGCCCAACTGGTCGCCAGACCCATATGTGGGCGATTTCCAGTTAAGGGCATTGTGTTCGTGGATGAACCACGAAATTGAGCGAGCCCAGGAGTATCATATCTATGTTGCATCCAAATGGAAAACCACATTAATGATCAGACCTGAGCCAACTCACCCTGAGGGAATAATCTATAATCACAGGATCCTCACTCATGAAAAGGAACTAATACCCATTCTCCTCGCAAAACAACAGGAGGCGGCGAGTCATTTTGATATTACACTCCACAACACACAAAAGGAAGTTAATGAGTCCATCAGGGAAAGGTGGAGCAGGGTGGAAAACTATCTAAAATGAAGAGAACTCCACTCTCCCCTCAGGATTAAGGATGCTCTCTTCAAAACCATACTCTACAAAGAATCCCTGGCAAGAATCCAACTCAGGTGGATTGGGATGAGACTGAATCCCCCATTGTTACTTTCCCCAGTCCTCAAAGAACAGATTAATGAAGAGGAGGAGAGGAAGGCATGGGCCAGGGAGGATCAGAATTTTGGATATCTCAGGCAGGCAGGGGCACCTAAGGTGGTAGCATGGGATATCAGGGAGGTCATCGACGAATGGAATAAGTTACCCAAGGATGGGTGAATCCTTCAAGTAGGGAAGAGAATGATGGGTCCATTTTTCAGGTATTTGATAACCCTTTTTCCACAGTCCAACTCAAGCAATGGTAAAGAAATGCACTCAATTGTGGGAAAAATGTTTTACTTTAATTATTTAATGAAATTGTTTTTATGATTAATCTTGTATGTTAGAATGCGTATCAAATAGACTGATTATATGGAAACCAAGCCTGATTGAGAAGGTTCAAGGTCATTAAAGGATGGACGTGTAGAAGACTAAAGGATCACCAAGCTCAGTGCCCTTTTTGTTGATTTATAGAGGACGCACTCCCACTTTCAAGATGAATCGACATTTTGACAATCAGTTAGGATCAGAGTTAAATCGTATAAATATGGACCTCTCGGGTAGCCAGAGGCCCCTACTGTCATTTTTGGGAAAGACATTATTTTTAACGTTTTTTGCACTATTGAGATACCGAGAAGTACAGACTTCTATTTTGACATGGATTTTATATATTAATGAAAGATTGATGATTAATTCCAGCGAGAGTTTCTAAGTTTTTATTCTCTCTTGAGTACGGGTTGGGGAGTGCCCCTCCAACACGTAGGTTGGGAGATTTCTATTTGCAGGTATTTTTCCAAGTATGCGTTTTACATTGATGAACAATTCTATGATATATGGGAGCGTTGAATGATTCATTATTTCTGTAGTAGTTTAGAATGCATTCCGTAGTACAGTAAAACGATTTCAGTAGTCCTGTAGGTTCTTTCTTTCAACGCATATTTTTATCAACGATTACATGTGTAATAGCTTTGCTTTCAATGTCATTGTTTAGATCTAGAGTTCACTGCAGTTTCTCATCATGATTAGTTTCTTTTGACTTCTTAGTAATAGATGGGTAAGCATAGAATGATTGTATTTCAATTATAGATTGGTAAAACAAGTTAGATCAAGACTCCGATTTTGTGCGCAGATAGTAGTTACAGACTTTGTTTCCCCAATAGTAGAATAGCTTTGTTATGATATTTTCATTCTCAGCATTTAGTTATTTCAACATTTTAATTATTTCAAATAGATTTACTGTTTTTCTACCTTCATTTCTTAGAATAGATCAACATCTAATTACTTCAGCATTTTAATTATTTAAAATAGATTCCTTGCTTTATTTCTAAGAACATATTTACTGCTTTCAACACTTTAATTCTTTTAATTAGATTTATTGCTTTCCAGTATTTAATTCCATAGCATAATCAGTTTTCACATTTAGTAGACAATCCTTAGAACATCGATACTGACATCCAACTGTGACAAGAGATTATCTTATAAGAGCACAAATAGTGCATGCATCTCTCAAGTTTGTACATTCCCCGGGTTGACATTTAAAGTAGGCTCTTGGTATAGCTACCCTCATTAGGCATCCACATTAGGAGCTCACCACTAGTATTGGAATTTTTTATTTTTTTTGTTATTTTAAGGGACATTAGACTCGGCGTCGTCACATACCTCTCCCGTCTATCCTGAAATCCTGGTTAGACACATTCCATGTCAACTCAGACCTCAAGCATCATTCATACTCGTTTGGGAGGTCCAGTCGGGCAATCATGGCAGGAGTGATTACGCATGGCTACTATCACTTTCAATGTCGTTATAGGTAGGGGTCCCTGCGTGTGCTGTTCATGATCGATGCATGAGAAAGGTGCTGACCACAGAAGCTTTGGTATATTTAGGTTAGGATTGAGTCATGGAGAAGGAACAAGGAGCCGAGGTGTTCTTCATGTCGGATCAAGAATGGTCTGAGGTGGAGGAGGAGCACGTTCCTTCATCTCAATAGTTTTTGACCATGTAGAGGAGAGTTCAGCAAGTGAGCCCAAGGTGTAGGAAGGCCGACACGTGTGCTGGAAGAATCAAAGTCGAAAGAGGAGGAAGGAGGCCCGGAGAAGAGAAACAAGACACCCACCAAGGCATGGAGGTTATCAAAGATTTCATCCTCTCAACTGAGGAGGTGACACCTTCTCCTCCAACAGAAGAAGCATAGGTGGAAGAATCCCTAAAGGTCGAATACTTCTTCGATGAGCTTGGCCAAGAGAAGGTTCGGGAGTGAGGTGGCAGCCTGTTCGTGGGGTTTATGTTTTTCCCCATCGTATCAAATCCGGTCTGGGTTTGGTGTATATGTAATATTTCTCTTCTTTTTAAGCAAATTGGGGCTGTTATAGTCCAGAAATCCTGGAATTGACACCTGCAGGATTAGTTGTAGCTTGTCTATTAGTGGTCCTTTTCATTTTGTAACTTGCTATCGAAGGTGGCGGCGTAGCTGTATTTGCTTTATGTTAGATGGTTTGAGCCTAAAGGGCCTATAAATACATATGTAATAGAGACATAATAGGTTGGAAAATCAATGGGTTGAGGCCTGGGAGAAATGAGCTCTGTTTTTGAAACATCATCCTTAATAGAATCATAGTATTTGAAGCTGGTTATTTAACAGAGACTCATGTGTCATTTAGCTTATAGTATGTTTTCTTCTTCTTGTCATGTGAATGTGATTCTTGTTATTTACTTGCATTATGTTTTATTTTTCATATCCGGAATCAGTGCATAATTCTTGTTCACAAGCTATGGCTATTGTTTCAGAGATTCATTGACTATTTCCTTTAAATTTGACATTGAATTCATCCTTTCCAGATGCTCATGTCAATGGAATGTTCATTTATTCTCCTTTTATCACCAGACAATAGCATTTGGATGGGAAGCAGGTGGATATCTTGCGTCTATTCTGATATCCAATGCAGCAGCACTATTGTTTGACTTATGCGTTATGTTTTGACTCCATTGCCCAATGTTTTCTCTCCTGATTATCTGACTGAAGCTTTGAAAAATTGTCCCGCCAGAACTATGAGCTTTTGAATGCGCTTTGATTGAATATATTTAGTAAGGATACTGTGTGCTCCCTGTTGATTATTTTCAAGTCTTTTATAGATTTAAGAGAGATCCCTCTCTGATTGAATTGGGTCAGAAGTGCAGTCTAAAGTGGTTTTGTGGTTACCCCATCTTGGCTTTCTCCCACAGCCTAGAGGGTCAATTTGGGTGCTAACACATAGCTTAACGGAAATGAGATCAGATATGGAGGCTTATATAACGAGCTAAAAGTGTGGAAGCTAGCATCAAGCTCATTAGCACAAGTGGGATAAAAATAAATGCACATGCAACTTAAACAAAATAGTGTGAGCCTTATAAGGAATGGTGAGAAATATATGAGGAAGAAAGACATGAGGCTTCTTCTCAACATCGTGGTAAATCTAGAAAGGATCCCAAGCCTAAAATAAAAACTCAACATGGACACCAAAATGGCATAAGGGTGCTAACTACGGTGACCCATGTTAGGTAGGCTCTGAGTCGGACTGGTGTGTAATGCATATAGAGATGGTTAACACACCAAGTTCCAACAGGTTCAACCTTATGGCGAATTCAGATGGAAAAAGGTTCGAATGCATCCTAATAGCGGGGATCCCTAAACCTATATGAAAGGTTCTGAATATACCTAACATGATCAAACAAAGGGTCGAAAAGGACCAGTAAGCAAGTATAAGTTCAGCTAAGAATCCTGTCTCCAAGAAAAAATAGTACTAGAATCATATCTAAAACATTTGTAAAGAAATATATTATACAAGTCATTGTGGTAGAAATGCTTTCAACTTCACTATCATCAACAACATGCATAATGCATGCAGAGCTGACCAATGAAGATTCTATAGTACCAAATCCTGAGGGATTACAATCAAAATGATCAACTTCATGATGAATATCAAAGTTGAAGGGTTGTCATGGAATATGCAAGAACAAATTCATCATCATGGGAGTTGAAAATTCTAGAAGCAGAATCAAACTCAGCAGGAACATCGATTTGTGAGTCTATGGGAGAGTCCAAAAACTCAACAATAGGAAGATGAGACTCTAAGGTAAAACCGAGGCTAGACATAAATACAACTGGATCAACATCAAAATGAATGGAAGACTTCATTATAGACTCTAGTAAAACTTCATCAGAAGGAAGTATATCATCCCATATAGAACACATATCTAAACATTTAGATGGATGTATCACCTAGTCAACTGCCATGACCCTGTCTTGAGAAGGTAAGCATGAATTCGAAAGCTTCTTCTCAGTAGCAAGTGTACTCAAGGAACAATATGCCACATAATTTGTTTGTGACATGGTATTGCCTACTAACAAGGGATATACTTTGTCTACAGTTGGGTAATAAGAGGGATAAACAAATGCAAGCTAATCAATAGTTACAATGCTTTCATTATGAGGAAAATGCATCCTACAAAGGAGCATAGACACCACAGCATGCATAGTATATACATAATCATGCCCTAGGATCATTTCACAATCCATAGGGTCCTTTAAAGCCATAAAATCAACTAAGACTATTTTTGCACCCAAAGTAATAGGTACCCGATGGAGGAATCGCATCGGTTAACTAGGTCTTCTATCAAAGGTCAATGACCAAATAACATTTGGAACAGGGTTTAGGAAACCTAAATATCTCCAAGCATAAGGGGATAAGATACTAATAGAGGCTCCTTCATACAATACATCTATAAACTGTATGGTTTCCAATACAAGGCCCAACTAGACTATTCCAAAGTAAGGAAATGATCCTAGAGCTTGGTACAGGTTCACTCAGCACATATGAAGTGCCCCCTTTTTCAGAAACATCTGAACTGGTAATGCAGAAGACTTCAAGGGTAGGTGCATTAGGGTCTAAAGGATTGATGAGATCGATTGAATATTGCATCGATTCGATCACTTCACTCTCCAAAGGAAGAGTGGGGTTGACCAAAGAGTGTTTTGGTTCAACCACTTTATCAACCAAAGGTTGATGAGGCTGTTGGGAATCTATAGACAATTCAGGAGAAGAGGATCCTTCAGACATACACCACACTCTCTACACCTCTGGAATAGCATGGCACAGGTGAGTAAGGTGATCTCCCTTACAAATTTTACAAGGGAACTTTGGCTTGCGTCCTATAAGCTTAGACTCCTTTACAACATAAGTACTCTCATCATGACTAGCATTGGCTGACAGCTTTCCCCCGACATGACTTGTAGTGGCTGGTTTCTCAGAAGTTTAATACTTTTGAACTACACACCAATATTTTTTCACTTCTAGAAGTACAGGGCACAAATAAGTCAGGTGGTATCCCTGGAAAAACTTAGAAGGGAACTTAAGCTTTTGTTTATTAGGTTTGTCAACAATGTAAAGTTTCTCAGCATGACTTGCAGTATTTGATTTAGTGTCTCCAGTATGAATCCCAGTAAATGGTGACTTTTTATTAATATGACTAGCAGTGATCAATGACGCATCCTCAACATGACCAACAATGGGTGAATACATACTTTTTATTAGTGACTGAAAGTTTGCTCCAATTGTGACTTACAAAGGCTGGTTGCATAGGTTCACTATGATTTACAGTGACTGAATGGTTTCCGCCAACATGACATCCAGAGGCTGGTTAGGTTCCCCCAGCATGACCTCCATAGGCTAGGTGGGTTCCCCTAGCATGACCTCCAGACACTGGGTGGCTGCCCCCTTTCTTTGTCATCTCCTCGCTATTCTTCCTTCATCTATTATTTTTTGACTCCTGGTTACTAGTATTGCTACTTTTGCCACATGAGGTAGAAGGAGGATGATAATATGTTACTGGCGAAGAAGGAATAGGGTTCTGATGCTCTTGATTTGAGGTGCTTACTTGAGAAGCATCAAGAGAATGCAAGGAATTCAAAGTGCAAAACAACCAAACCGGTAGCCCTTTAGTGAATCCTGGAAAATTCAAGGTAGCCATTAAGGGAGTAGCAACACTCCCAATTAATTGAAAAGCACAAGGATCCCCTTGAACATGGGTCCCTTGATTGGTGCTCATAGGAATTCTAGCCATAATCTCTAAATCAATGAGCAATAAATATCTAAGTCCAACTAAGAACGAGTAGCACAAAGAACACACCACTAGAAAGGTCCTAGGTAATCCAAACCAGGAAAAAAGATGCCTTCCAGAGGGAAGTATGGGATGGTTAGGGCCCAGAAAAAACCAGTGAAGGATGAAGAAGAATTACTCGGCGTCCACAACACAGAGTATTCGGGTGCAAGCGTTTGAATCACCAACCCCCCTCCCAAATAACTGCAATGGATTTCCTCCCACATCTGGCCTAGGTACAGTGGAAATAGGCTTCCACTATCGCCTGTGTGTGAATCCTAGAGTCTATATACTAAGGATACCAACCTTGCAGAGAGGGTTCGGGGGGATAGTCACAGGTCAAATCAATGCGCATAGGTAGGGTAACAAAGCCCGAAACTCAAAATCACCAAAAGGTACTAATAAGTCCCCGTACGTGCACCAATTATGGTAGATGCTCAAATTAATATTGGAGGGGTATCCCCTCTACTCAATCTTGCATGACCTCGTCCTTGACTTCGGTGTGAGTGGAGCTTCCCGGTTCACCTTCTACAGAGATGGATTTTCTCCCTAAAAGAATGACACTTATGTTTTGACAAGTTTGAGTGATCGTGAAGGATTTAACTAACAACTCCCTATCTCCAAAATCCTACTTAAGCTATAAGGTGTGTTTCTAAACTAGAAGAAAACCTAATATCCTATCCAAGTTACTGATTGTTTGCTTTAAAATGTACTTCAAAAACTTTAAGAATAAGTAAAACGAGTGCAACTAAAGAAAGATATCCTTTAACTGAAACATGAAGCAATTAATCACCACAAATATGCACTCACCCACTCTCCATTTATTTTCAATGCAAGTCCTAAAAATATATTCTCGAATGCATATGCAACTTTTTTGTATCTAAAGAAATTTTTTGTCTTTTCGAAGGCAGAAGGTAAAAATTTAAAGTCTAATGTGCAAAATCAAACTTAAAACCTAAGCATGCAACTACTCAAACAAATAGCTATGCAAAATAAAATTTCTTGTTTTTTGATGCAAAGCACTCCTAAATCCTTTAAGTGACTTGCAGAGTATTCTACCAATACTAACTTATAAAATGCACCAAATTTTTATTCTTTTTCAAGGTGAGAACAAAACTGAAATTCAAAGTAACACACTACCAAAGAAAATGAAAAAGCTTTCAGATCTCCTTATTAAATAGTGAAAGCATCCATAAACCCTCATATTCTTATCATGTAAGCATGCAAAAAATGGGAAAATAATACACCAAATACTTTTATACCCAATCAAAGCAAATGAACTACTAAGAAATATGGTTTGGTAAAGCTAGGTTTGCACACAAACAGTGCAATCAAGGTCCTAAACAACAGAAAAGACACTTGATCTTTCACTACAAAAGAAAGACAAAAAGCACAAGGAAGGACAATAAACCAATTTAAAGAGGAAAATTACTCAAATAGATACAAATAGGGTCAAATAGGCTCAAAAGGTTCCAAATCCAGTAAAATTGGAGCAAGTAGATTCCAATAGACTCAAATTAAGGTAAAAAACACCAAACTAGTTCACAAACCCCCAACTTGGGTCAACACATAGGGGCTTCACTAGGGGGGCAATATAATATCATGTTCATTCATATTGGGGGTATTAAATAAACATGAAAACCCAAATATTATATTGTTATATATTAAGGGGCATTAGGTTTTTTTATTTAATACACCAATACCCAAATACTTTGGGGTATATTTTATATCGTCAGGCTTCCAAATATCCCCCGAAATGGAAATGAGAGAAATGAGAGTTGCAGGGAAATTGTGTCGAGGGTAGGGTGTGAAGAGGCAAGGGCTTGCAGGGAAATCATGTCAAGGGAGAGAAACGCACATCGAGGATAGGAGGAGATCTCTGAAATCCTGTCGAGGGAGAGAAACGCGCAGCGAGGACATGAAGAGATCTCTGAAAGAGTCGCTCTTCTACATTTATGTCATTTGTGTTTTTAGTGTTATGGAACTTCAAAGTGAAAAAACTATCTAGTGGAATCCAATGCGAAGTCAAGGAAGATATTATTTATAATGTACATTTTCATCTCAGACATTGAAATATTGTTGGATACTACCATGGGAGTTTTTTTATCTTTTGAAAAAACAGAAGAGGTTATGAAACATTATAAACCTTAGTCACAACTATGGATAGGTTAATCTTGGTCACGGATTAACCTTATGGATAGGCTAAGCTTGACATCCAAGATGGCTTGTCAGGGTTTAGAATGTGATCAAATAAAAAACTGGAATTTCATGTTAAAGAGAAATTGTGTTGTGTGTGCCTGGACCATAGGTATGTTTGATTACCTCGAATTTCTTGATAATCAATTTTTATTGCAAATGAAAATTGTGGGTGGCTGCAGATAAGCTAACGCCACCAATGATTTGATTCCCTTGCATTCCTTTTCTTCATGAGAATGTGTATATAGGACTTTTGCTCAACATCTATAAGAAAACGCTGATATTACTAATGATCCAATAGTCTAAGGTTTAAGCTGTGTTTAGTAGGAATGATATTTAGCACTTTTGTGCAGATTCTATATTAAGCACTTTCTATAAAAAATGTGGTTGGACAGTCTTTGAGGTTGAGAAAGATTCATTGTATGAAACAAAATAGGGGTATGGAATTGAGATTGGTAGTTACAAATCTTATCTCTACTTGTACAAATCGTTCCTTTCTTCTATCTCAAATTTTGGAGACTTCTTTCTTTTTTACGTCTTACTAACATTGTAGCAGCTTTGTTCCCGGAATACATAGCTATAGCTTTTGGAATCAGGTTTTGGCAATCTTTATCCTCCTAGGTTGGTTTTTGGCATTGAAAGCATGCTTTTGGTAGCATGACGTACATAGCCTTCTGCTGAATGGCTTTCTCAAGAAACTTAAATAGATTCAACAAGATATGGAGATAGGTTGACAGTAATGCATATTTTCCTATTCTGTTGCAAAAAAAGCACTGGGTTGCTTTACACAGAATATCACCCAAAGGCTTTGCAACCTATTCCATGCCACCTCACATGGGTATGGAAAGGTGAACTCAACCCTTTAGGGAAGTAAAGTGTATCATAAGGGTTAACGTATCAAACATCATAATGTAAGAAAACAGTGGGATTAAATTTGCAAATCCATGGGCCTATGGTGGTCACTTTGATCAATACTATATGGAAGTGAATTGAAAGAGTAGGTATCCTGGTTTGCAATGGAATTTGGAGAAAACCAGGGATGATTTTAATGGTGAAATTAGAGGGGTCTCAAACATATGGTGGGCAAATTTTTAATATGAAAAGATTTTTTTTAAATTTAATAATTTAGCCCCAAATTTATTTGATCCACATCAATGGGAAATCGAATCGCCAAGGCTAGATAGCTGCGTGATAGAGGTAAAATTGAATGTCGCCCTGCCAAATATGGTTGAAACTAGTGGTTCGCCCCATATTTTGGGTATGAAGGCAACATAATATTGAATTCGCCCCGATTTTTCAGTATTGTAGCCACCAAATGGTGAGTTAGCTCCAATTGGAGGATGATGGAGTAGGTCTATGTCTAATATATGGACTCTATCAGCTAATATGCCCTCGATTTGAGTTGGGCAATGGGAAGGCTCACCAAATAAGTTACCATGCCCTGGATTTCAAGTTGGGGAATGGGTAGTCTCCCCGAGTTGACAAATCAGTTACCATGCCCTGGATTTGAGGTTCGTAAATCTCATCGATTTGCCCATCGATTTTTGTTGGTTCGAAGTAGAAGTTTCTATAATGGTATTGGTTACTGGTTTCAGCCCCCAATGTTTTTTGGGTGAAGGGTTTTTAACTCCAAGTCCAAATTGGTCCATATATGAGTAAAACGTAGTAGAGCCATCCAACTTGCAAGGAGTTTATCCCTATATAATGTGGCAAGAGTCAATAGAAACCCACATCATCAAAGTTCAAATTTCCTTGGGGTTTGCAGTTTTCAGAGGTTAGTTTTGATAGAACCAGATACTGTGCAATGGACATTATAATTATGTGTTTGTAATTCTAGAATCAAATTTAAGTTTCTCTTGCAATTCAAATTCATGTTACCCAGGTTGTTGAATATTTTTCAATTCCAACCATCTTCTTTTGTTTGATCATGCACATATGGGCTTAGATTTTTTTTCATTTGGTTTAGAAAATTATTTAAATTTGCTAGCATTCACCGTGCTAAGAGACTAAATCCATGAAGCTCTCCATGAATCTTATTATGAGTGATATTCTTTGTTTAAAGAGTAAGAAGAAACCATTTAAGGAAATTATGAAGGTTCAATTAGTAGTAATGGGTTGGTAGCATTGCATACTTAGTGAGAGAGACGTTGGTAGAGTACAAATGTAGTTATTCTCCAATGATCTGATGCATGCATATCCACCCAGTAGTTGCATAAGCTGAACATTGTATGAGTTGTCACAATTTCAATCTCTATTTGGGTTATTGTGTCTAGAAATGCACTAAAATATCATATGGGATGTGTGGCATGCTGATCCATCTTGATTCTCATGTATCCGCTAACACTTTTAGGTGTTGAAGGGAAATGTTTGAAGGCTATAGGAAGTGTGGAAAAAATCTTTGAGAGATTGGTGAGTTCTTGAGAAGTTTGAGTTTTGCAACACTCGTTATAAGAGAATTTGGGGTTGACATTTATTCTTCCAACCATGATATCATCCTCCCCAAGGCCTTCTTGAGTGATATGCCAAGAGGCTCTATAGAGTGGTTTTCAACATCAGCTTGTCTATCTTGCTCTGTTGGCAACTTAAACAGTAGGGCATGATGTTTTCTATAAATAAGAAAACATATGAAGATACATCTCATGATTTTGTGACAATTTTGTGGTTTAACTCTATGTTGATATTTTCTTGAATGACCATTAAATTATTAAAGGAAAACACATATACATCAAGTTTTCTACTAGATATTCAATCTCCAAAGGTTCAAGCTAGCCCAACACTTTAGTATTAACTTCACCAAGGTTAATTTTAATATTCCTTCTTCTCTTTGTTGCTAGTTCAAATTCTCGAATACTCATACCAGGGATTGGACTATCTCTTGTATACTTTGGTCTTAGTGGGGTACTCAGTCCTTCCTTTCTTCTCAACTCTGTCTAGATTTAGCCAACATGGAATGTTTATGTTTCCATGCCACAAGTATAGCAATGTATATATCTAACATAAGTTTCAGTGTTCAATTGATTTTGTGAAAATGTTTGGAATACTTGAGACACTTCAATCTTCCCATGCATGCTTTCTATTCGCCCTACTCCTTATAATGACTTGAAACAAAATTGGAAAAAGAATGGACAGATCCCATAGACAATGTGTAAAATCAGTCAAGGAAGTCAACATGAAGTGTATTTAGGGCTATTTAGCATATTACCTTGTATTGTTGGGATGTCTTTTTTAGTATATATCAACTTTGTCTAGTTTTTAGTTTACTAGTAATCATCAATTCCATCATTGTGATGGTGAACATTGTCATCCAATGTCTAGTTAATTATCTTCACTTCCTTCTGTCAGATCCTTTATTGCATCCATAAGCCTTTGGTTATGTTGTTACTCCTTTGCAACAACCTCTTCTACTTCCCAATCTGAGTTTTGTGATTGCAGAAGCACTTGTTCTTCCTCTGCCTTTGAGGTTGTCAGGTATCATGGATTGGAATGCTTATCGATTTTTCCGATTGCATTTTATTATTATACATTAAGCATGCATGCACTAAAAAAACTATCCTTATCAAACACAAATTCCATCTATGCATATGTGTAACATTGTAACCTTCTTTGAAAAGAACATAAAATCATCGATTAAATGATACACTTCCAACTTCATATGAAAAATTTATGATTGTCAAAAGGTGTGGGTTAAAATATCATACAATTTGTACATTTCTCTCAAGATGGAGAAGAACTCAAGCAATTATGATGGAAATTTTCATCAAGTGTAGATTATCATGGTCAACACCTTCCTCAATCTGTTTTGACTAACTCTCAAAATATTTTAAGTGATTTGGTCGCTTTTAAATTTTATATTATTCAAAATTTCCATCCTTAAAACAATCAAATTTAACAAAACTTGCCTTCATTTAATCTTTTGTCACTCCATGCCAAGAAGTAAAATTCAACTATCTTGGAGCCAATATCAACTCTCTTTTCAATGATCATGATCACACCTCCAGCTTAGTATCAATTTAATTCCATGTCAATTTATATCAATTTGACTGGTATCTCTCTTTGACATATTTGGAACATCAACAGATAATGTATGGGGTAGGGGATTCTCTATATCCAATCCTGAAGTGTGAAATAGGTTAGCAGCTTATGCATATGAGCTGTAACCAAATCCATTACATTCTAAGCTCGTAAAGGCTGAAGGGTCAGTCAAGGATATATCTGTTCTTTCCAACTCGACTGTCTGTGATGTATCCAAGTCTTTGAAGAATGACGAGCTCATGCAATAAGCTGAAGTGAGGGAAATTTCAACTTTTAGGACATGAAGGTCATGATCATCTGGTTTTCTTTATTATGGTATGTATGTTGAACGTGAAGAAGGGACTATTTGTCACAATGGATGAAACCTAGCACCGAATTTGTACAGTTAAGCATCCCATAGCATAGGAAAATAATTGCACACAAAAACAAGAAATGTTCAGTCAAAAAAATGTCATATTAGGTTATATTTTTTTTCCTTAGAACAAGAGGTTTGCAATTTCATTATTATTAAAAATAAAATTACATTCAATAGATTCCTGTAGGCATTCCTTTCATCATTCATATCATCTTGAATCCAACTACATACTTCTACCATATTTCATGTAAATAAACCTATAATTTTTAGTACCAACATATCCTAGCAGGCTAGCACATACCAAAATAACTATTACAATATGATATATGTTTATGTCTATAAAACGTCTTCATAAACATACCCCATTTTTTGAGATACTACATAATCAAAACTGAGCAAAACAAATGGGTATTATCACTTCAAGGCTAATACAAATAATGACTCCATGAACTCCATACAAGAAAATCCACACAAGAACGATTGCAATAGCTTAAGTATGATGTTATTATCATCAAAGGAAGGAACCAAGGTCATTTTTTGCTTGTACACCTTCTTGACTCACCCAAAAGTTCTGCTTTGATGTTTGAACTAACAATTCTATTTTCTTTGAACTTAATGAAATGTGTCTCCATATTTCCCCATTCTAGGAAGAGATCCCCATGAATACCTACCTCTATTATTGTGATGTGTGCAATCCCTTGAAATCTGGTTGTCTCTAGGCATCTTTTAATTGAAACTAGGGACATAACACTTGCACCATATTGAAATCAAAACTTGAGCTGAAATCTCTTGGTGGTCCATATCTTGTGACATTGATAATAACATTTCAAAAATATTATTGGCCTCGTACATATCTTATGAAATTGATAATAATATTTCCATATTATCATTGGCCCTATTGGCCCTACTCCTTAAAATGACTTGAAACAAAATTGGAAAAAGAATAGACAGATCCCATGGACAATGTGTAAAATCAGTCAAGGAAGTCAACATGAAGACTATTTAGAGCTATTTGGAATATTACCCTGTATTGTTGGGATGTATTTTTTAGTATATATCAACTTTGTGTAGTGTTTAGTGAGCACTGAATAAGATGTTTGGTTTACTAGTAATCATCAATTCCATCATTGTGAGGGTGAACATTGTCAACCAATGTCTAGTTACTTATCTTCACTTCCTTGTGTTAGATCCTTTATTGCATCCACAAGCCTCTAGTTATCCTGTTTCTCCTTTGCAACAACCTGTTCTAGTTCCCAATTTGATTTTTGTGATTGCATAAGCACTTGTTCTTCCTGTTCCTTTGAGCTTGCCAGGTATCATGGTTGGGAATGCTTATCAATTTTCCTAGTTGCATTCTATGATTATACATTAAGCATGCATGCACTAAAAAAACTATCTTTATCAAACACATATTCCATCTATGCATGTGTGCAACATTGTAACCTTCTTTGAAAAGAACATAAAATCATGGATTAAATGATACACTTCCAACTTCATATGCAAAATTTATGATTGTACAAAGGTGTGGGTTAAAATATCATCCAATTTGTGCATTTCTCTCAAGATGGACAAGAACTCAAACAATGATGATGGAAATTTTCATCAAGTTTATATTATCATGGTCAACACCTTCCTCAACCTATTTTGACTGACTCTTTTAGGGTCTTATGTTCATAAAGATCCCTTCAATCACTTCTAGTTGTTATTATCATCTGAATAGAGGGAAGGGAATATTATCAGAAACCAGTGGTACAACCAGGATGCACAAAATCTAGCATATCTTGAAAAAGTAACTAGAGAGATTTTGAACAACACAACTAGGGATTGCATTGTTTATCTCTAAAAAAATGTATCAATATAATATATGTCATAAACATTTTATAAGATGCACTTTATTGGTATTATGAAATTAGCATGATCCCTAGGGTCTTATCTTTGTAAAGATCCCTTCAATCACAGCTAGTTTCTATTATCATCTAAGTAGAAGGAAGTGAATCTTCTCAGACATCAACAGGACATCATCATTGCCATCTTTAATGCATGTCTTCAAAAAAATTAGTTGTACATATTGTATTGTTTTAAAGTGGGAAATGACAACATAGATTTTATGATCATGTCCCATTCAAATTATATAGTTGACAACCAATTTGAGTTGTTGCTAGAAGTCTCTTTTCAGAGAACCTTGTTTAGATGAATAGAAGGTATTGATATATGTATCACTTTGTGATAAGCGCATGACAATTGAAAATTGATCTGAGCCATGTCAATTGTAAATTGTAAGCATTATGCCTCCAATTATACTAGTACTCAAGCAAAATCAAATATTAAGCATGGGAAGCTTTTTCTACCTTATCTTAATGATTGGATTAGGAATTTTCATCAAAATTGTAGGGAGTTGAGTTGTTGACTAATGTCCTTGGAGGATCAACTTGAGATTCAAGTTAGAGGCAAGGGATAAATCCTAGATCAAGGAGGCATAGGGTGCTATTGATGACTAGGATCCCAATATAGGCAATGATGGGGATCTAAGCTCATAAAGGTTGAAGTGCCAGTCAAGGATATATCTTTTCTTTCCAACTCGAATGTTTGTGATGCATCCAAGTCTCTGAAGAATGACGAGCTCATGGAATATGCTGAAGTGAGGGAAATTTCAAATTTTAGGACATGAAGGTCATGATCATCTGGTTTTCTTTATTATGCTTTTATGTTGAATGTGAAGAAGTGACTGTTTGTTAGAATGGATGAATCCGAGCACCTAATTTGTACATTCAAGCATCCCATATCATAAGACAATAATTACACACAGAAATAGGAAATGGTTAGTCAAAAAAATGTCATATTAGGTTATATTTTTTTTCTTCAGAAAAGAGGTTTGTAATTTGATTATTATTAAAAATAAAATTACATTCAATAGATGCCTGTAGGCATTCCTTTCATGATTCCTATCATCTTGAATCCAACTACACACTTCTACCATATTTCATGTAAATAAACCTATACTTTTCAGTACCAACAATGAACATATCCTAGCAGGCTAGCACATACCAACATAACTATTACAATATAATATATGCTTATGTCTATAAAATTTATTCATAAACATACCCCATTTTTTGAGATACTACATAATCAAAACCGGGCATAACAAATGGGTACTAACACTTCAAGGCTAATACAAATAATGAATCGATGAACTCCATACAAGAAAATCCAAACAAGAATGATTGCAATAGCTTAAGTATGATGTTATTATCATCTAAGGAAGGAACTAGGGTCAATTTTTACTTGTACACCTTCTTGACTCACCCAAAAGTTTTGCTTTGATGTTTGAACTAACACTTGTACTTGCTTTCAACTTAATGAAATGTGTCAACACATTTCCCCATTTTAGGAAGAGATCCCCATGAAGTCCTACCTCTATTATTGTCATGTGTGCAATCCCTTGGAAGAGATCCCCATGAAGTCCTACCTTCGATGTTGTAATCTCATGTGTGCAATCCCTTGAAATGGATCGCGTGCTTATTTGGAGAAGGTAGCTCCGACTTTGAGATTACATCATCGAAGGTTGTTGGATATATACAATAGGTACAAATCACATGGCTAGTTGTTGTTTCTTAATATTTTATCCATTTTCAAATACAAAATGTAGAAAGGATGCATGCCCTTGAATGATTTGGTTGTATTCTATGGTAGTGACTGGTTGATGGTTAGTCAGAGGCAGGGTTGCCACTTTCATGCCTAACCTTGCCACTTTCATGCCTAGAAATTTTCCAGAGCTAGAGATTAAATGTTTCTTCATGGTGGAAGTGAGCCCAAGAGTGCCAAGAATCATTTTCAATGTTGTTTGAAGGGTCAAACAGGCTGTTGCTATGGTGAATCATCTCATACTTTTCCCAGATTAGCTCAGATCTAGTCTAAAATTAAATTCAAGGCCATTTAATGTTGTATTTACCACATAAGTTTTTTTTATGGTTGTTGGGAGGTTGATCCCATCCATATGCATGCCTAGAATTAAGATTTAGTTCCACAGAACTCATCAAATTTGGATTTGTTGCTACTGTTGTCTTAATCATGCCTAGACCAACTGTTTCCATGCCCAGAATTCATGGTTTAGGGCTTCTTACTTTTCCTAGAACACAGATACAAGGCTGGTTACTATTGATTCATGGCCCAGAACAACTTCTTGGTCCACAGAAGTACCCAAAGATGGTGAAAATATTAAGAAACAACCCCTCCTTATGGCCAAAATATTAAGAAACAACAATCAAAATTGATTTTCTGTAACTGCACTTTTACCTGGACTCATCCATTTGAAACTCATGCCATGTGGCTGGAGTAAAACACAGTGAAAATGAAAATATGTGGATCTCATGAGTGAACCAGTGCTGAGTTGGCCAAAATTGATATTTTTAGTGAACAAAACTATGAAATAGCAAATAAATTTGAGCATTCAGCATTCATTGATATTCTATAGAACATTTTATTTCTATATTGAAGGCTCATACTAAGATTGTCTCTAAACTGCACCTTTGGAGGATATGCCGAACAATATGCAAACATAGCAGCTTGCCTTCCATCGCTCTGCCCAGATATGCCTTGATTGTCTCATGCTAGATGGACAAGTGCAAAGTCTATCAAACAACCTTCCATGAATCTGAATGCCTATACTTGTTTGCTACAAGTCATTTGATGTTTGAAGCATTACTGAGTTATAATATTTCCAATTGAAAATGTGGGCGAGAGGTGTTGAAGAGAACCAACATTATTTGTCATATTTGACTGTGTGTCTCAGACCTTCACATAACATCCAAATTCCATCAGTATTTTTTTGTAACTTTGTTCCTTAAATTATTTTGGTACCATTTAGCGCTGCTATGCTTATAAAATTTGAGAAATCACAAATTTCTATTTCAGTAATGGACATTCTGCAATTGGGATGTAATATCATTTCTGACTAATTTGCTGCATTGTTTAGGAATACAGACCGATTTCTAGGGTTTGGGAGGCGATTATGGTTTGTGCGTAGAGTCATGTTTGGAATTGAGGAGAGAAATATCTGAGATCAAAATATAGAACTTCAAAAGTGTTAAGTTTAGCCTAATTTGACTATCAAGATCACTGAAAGAAACACAATCACAAGATAGACAAATATTTACCCTGGGAAACCCTCATGGGTTAGAAAAACCAACAAAGCTTTCCTCAATATAGATAATCAACCAATACAAAGATGTAGTCCAAGACTAGAGCTCCTTCTCCTCCTATGCAAACCTCTCTCTCTCTCTTGTGTGCTACTCACAAGTGGATGAATGAATGAGATAAGTGAGGAACATACCTCCTCTACTTATACTCATCTCCCGAATGACCTTTTACCCTAATGGGGCCGACCTCTCCTAGGAGAGTCTAATAACTCCCAATTAGTAAACTCAAGGCCGACCTCATATGGGAGATCTAATAACCCTAGTTACCACATTCTCTCAAAGGAAAAAACATCACTGGATATACAATAGGGTCGCCACGGAGGAATGTACCATCTCCGAAATAATAAAATACAAATATAATATTCTTGGGAGTTACAATATTTCAACACTCCCCCTTATCGAGAAGGATATTATAACAACATCTGCAGGAGCAAGGAGTCATCGACTACATGATACATGATACATCTATAAATCATTGTAAGCTTTCTTCATACATCATAATCAGTAACTCAAATAGTTGCTAGAACATAATCAATATTGGAACTTCAACATCTTCACTACTGAGTCTTCATCTTCTACAGCACTTGAACAACCACAGTAACATCATCACTTGGATCTCTCAATCAATAGTCTCATCATCTGGATCTATTGATCATCATCATAATAGCATCAACAACATAACATCATCAACTAGAGCCTTTGATCAACATCATTGTCATCATGATCAGCAGCATCATCATCTAGACCATCACGATCAGCAGCATCGTCATCTAGATCATCACAATCAGCAGCATCATCATCTCGATCATCACGATCAGCAGCATCGTCATCTAGACTATCGCAATCAGCAGCATTGTCATCTAGATCATCACGATTAGCAGCATCATCATCTAGATCATCGCGATCAGCAGCATCTGGAGAATCTCGATCTACAGCATTTGGATCATCTCGATCTACAGCATCTGGATCGTCTCGATTTATAGCATCTAGATAATATGCAACACACATGATCCAATTACGGGATGATCAATCCCTCTCACTTTAAGGCACCTCTCATTTCTATGGACGATGAAATCCAGATCCAATTCCCAGGATGATCAATCATGATCCTTTTAAGACAAATCCATGTCTAGGGATGATGCAGTCCTTGATCCATTTAAGACAAATCCATGTCTAGGGACGATGCAGTCCTTGATCCATTTAAGACAAATCGATGTCTAGGGACGATGCAGTCCTTGATCCATTTAAGACAAATCCATATCTAGGGACGATGTAGTCCATGATCCATTTAAGACAAATCCATGTATAGGGACGATGTAGTCCTTGATCCATTTAAGAAAAATCCATGTCTAGGGATGATGCAATCCCGACCAAAGTGCTAGTCCTTTTTCATACTGGATGTGACCTAGATCAAATATAGGATTTACCACCACAAAGCCAGTCCTTTTTCATACTAGATGTGACCTAGATGAAATCTAGGATTTATCATGTACATTTTGAACCAAACATTCAGGGACGATGCAATCCTATCATCAATTTTCAGAGACAAATGTCTATGGATCAATTCAGGGGACCGAAGTCTAGGGATGATGCAATCCCTCTCGTCCACTAGGGACTTCTTTCTCGGATACATATGTCTACAAATCAATTCAGGGGACCAAAGTCCAGGGATGATGCAATCCCTCTCATCCACTAGGGACTTCTTTCTCGGAGACATATGTCTACGGATCTCTTTTCGAGCATGTGTCCAAGGATGATACAATCCACTTGTCAACTTAGACCCAGTCTAAGTACCATTCACCGACCTCACTATTGGTATCACCAATATAGGTATCCACATCATCGACCTCATTGTCGATGCAGGCAATCTCATCATTAGTGACCACATCACTCCCCCTTTCGAGGAGGGTCCTTCTGAACTACACCAAGCTTGTCTCAAAAATACTCAAACTTTACTCAAGATAGAGGTTTGGTTAATATATCAGCAACTTGTTCATCTGTGCTCACATACTCGAGCTTGATAGCTCCTTTCTGTACCATATCCCATATATGAAAATATCGGATCTCTTTGTGCTTTGACTTATCATGGAACACTGGATTCTCTGTTATCTTGATACAACTCTGGTTGTCACACATGATCACAGTGGGGTCCATCTCTAAGTCAAATAGTCCTGATAACAGTTTTCGAAGCCATACTGCTTCACAACTAGCAGAGCAAGCAGCTATATATTCAGCTTCATTTGTGCTAAGAGCCACACTAGATTGTGTCCTGCTAAACCACGAGATCATGGTAGATCCTAGACAATAACATCCTCCCGATGTACTTTTCCTATCTCATACACTTCCTGCCTAATCAGCATCTGTGTAGCCATGCGATTTGAAATCATGATCTCCAAGATAACATAGACCAAAGTCTATCATACCCTTTAGGTACCTCGTCACATGCTTTGCATCTATCAAGTGAACTCGTCTAGGTTCCACTAGGTACTGACTCAAGGTATTCACGGCAAAGCATATATCTAGTCTGGTATTTGTCAAATACATCAATGACCCAATAATCTGTCTGTACAGAGTCATATCCACCAACTCTGATGAGTCATCAGCTAATAGCTTCAGGTTGGAATCCATGGGAGTGCCCATGGCTTTACATTCCAACATGTCAAATCTCTTCAAGATTTCCAAAACATACTTTCCTTGGTTGAGAAAGATTCCTCTTGGGCCCTTCCATACTTCCAGACCTAGGAAGTAATGCATCAATCTGAGATCTTTCATCTCAAATTCTAAAGAGAGCTTCTTCTTGCACTCGATAATCTGTTTCTCATTTCCAGTCAGAAATAGATCATGCACATATAGCAACAATATGACAGGTTCATCATCCATAACTTTGAGATAAATATTAGGATCAACTTTACTCTTGGTAAATCCCAAGCTCATCAAGAAACTGTCAATTCTTCCATACCAAGCTCCGGGAGCTTGTTTCAACCCATACAAATCCTTCTTCAGTTTGCATACGTGGTTCTTCTATCTTCAACCTCAAATCCTTGTGGTTGTTCTATGTACACTTCCTTTTCAATCACACCATTCAGGAAGGTTGTCTTTACATCCATCTGGTGTAATTCCCACTTCATCATGGATGCAAGTGCCATGATGGTTCTAATGGAACTGTACCTTGGAATTGGTGCAAATGTTTCTTCATAGTCAATTCCCTCTTTATAAGAGAATCCTCTGGCCACAAACCTTGCCTTATACTTTTCAATGCTGCCATCCGCAGCATGCTTTATCTTGTATACCCATTTGGAGGATACCAAACTCTTATCCTTTGGTTTGGGAACTATATCCCAAACATCTTTCTTCCTTATTGATTGGTATTCCTCCATCATTTCCTCCACCCACACTTTCTTATGAGATGCCTCTTCATAACTGGTGGGTTCTTGATCTACAAGATCACACATCAAGGCCACATAGTTGGAGAATGTCTTTGGTTTCTTGCTCACCCTAGTGGAGCCTTCAGGAGCTCCAACTTTCTGCTCCTAGTATAATGTCTCTTGCCCATGCTGGTTTTCTCTTCCTTGAAAAGTTCATGACAGGGGGTTCTTGTGGTTCCAACATGTCATGGTCTTCAGGTGTTGTCTCTTCAGGAGTGTGTGCAGCTTCTGTGATTCTGGAAGGTGCCTCTTGTAATGTCCTCAGTTTGACCCCATGGCATTAAATTGTAAATGATGTAATATTGTTATAAAATCATTGTGAGGAGCTCAAGTCCAAGGCCCCACCATCGATTTAGTGATGCATATGGTTTACGTGCTAGCCAGGCACATTGAAATTGTAAATATGCATTTTAATAAATACCCACAACTAGCTATGTAATGCAACAAGAGATGGGGGCATGATTTTACAAGGAATTAGGAGGGAAAACATTCAAACCCTTGAGCCACTCAAGTCAAGCTAAGTGTCAATGAGAGAACCCATCAAACCCTCAACTACCCATGTTGACTTTTGTACCCAATCATTGATTTCTCCCAAGAGTTGGTTGAGGTAGTTAATGCCTTGGGGAATGGGAGGTATGGCTGTCCAAAATTTGGGTATGGGCAAACCAACCTGCATGGGAATTCGCATTTCTCTTTTTGGGCAAGAAAAGAGCCATGAATTTCTCCCCCAAGCCATTATCCATGATCATTCCTTCTCTCTCACGAGTATAGAGCTACCTGGTCGTTTTCCAGGCATGTTTGCTTTGTTTTCCTTCATTCTCCCAGTAGAGAAGGGCGTTTTTGTGTTATATACCAGTGGGGAAGAAGGGGAATGGAATGAGGGTTCCATAGAGACCGTTTTTGTTGTTAAATGCTGAGAGAGTTGGGGAGAAAGCGTTTTTTTCTCCCTGTGAATGCATTTCCCTTCCCACAGCTCGTTTTGGGTGAGCCACGATTTGGGGAAAATCCATGGCCATCTTGTTTGTGAATTCCATTGCTCGAAATGTGTATCTATGCCCAATGTTTGTGCTTGTTGTGTGAGAAATGAATATGTTGGGGTATGGGTATGGGTATTCATTGCTTTGGGATTGAGCTTGAGAGTAAGCATCTAGGGTTCAATGGTAGCCTGATAAACCTAGCTATGGACTGGCTTGGCTCAAATGGAATGATTAATTGGTTATGAGAGAGTGAATGTCCCCTTTTCCTTGTGAGAATCATGCCCAGCTCGGGGGTGGCCTTTGGACGGACTCAGTATAAGCTGTCGAAGAGCCTATGGTTGGGTGGAACATTGTAGCGACATAGCTAGTTGCCTGGGACAGTTGCAAAATGAAGATAAGTGTTTTTATGTCTATGTATTTACTTCTGCAATGTATTCATTTGATGACTGTTGATATGCTGGATGGGCATGAATTGTGTGTGTGGATGTTGTTTTAATTCCGTTGTGCATATTGCCTAATGTGTATCTCCACACCAATGTTTAAATTCTTATGATTCTAATTAGTGGGCAGAGTTTTTATGAAATGCCTAGATTTTAGTGCCATGTTCCCTTCCTTGCATTGGGTCAGCAGGTGGGTACATTACACCTCTTCCTCATATACTTCTTCATGCTGGCACTTCCTAGATCTCTTGAGGGCTGTCTCTTCATCAAATGTCACATCCCTACTTATTTCAATGTGATGGAATCCTGGGATGTATATTCTGAATGCTTTGGATGATTCACAATATCCAATAAATATTCATTTCTTCCCAAAAAGATCTAGCTTAGTCCTCTTTTCTTTTGAAATGTGAATGTATACTGGGCATCCAAATATCTTGAGGTGACTTACCTCAGGCTTCTTTCCTGTGAACACTTCTTCTGGGGTCTTGAAATCAAGAGCACTATGAGATAGTCTATTATGCACATAGACTGATGTCCTGACTGCTTCAACCCATAGATACATAGGTAGGTCTTGATCATGTATCATTGCTTTTACTACTTCCATAATAGTTCTATTCTTTCTTTCCACAACACCATTCTGTTGGGGATTGTAGGCAGTGGTTAGTTCCCTCTTGATTTCATCTTCTTTACAAAAGACTTCAAAATATTTTGAAGTATATTCTCCACCATTATCTGTCCTGAGTATCTTAATCTTCTTTTCTGAATGGTTTTCTATCAAGGCTTTGAATTCCTTGAACTTTCCAAAGACATCATCTTTTCCCTTCAGAAAATATATCCAAGTCTTCCTTGAGTAGTCATCAATGAAAGTAAGATAGTATTCATATCCACTCAAGGATGTGGATGGCATTGGTCCACATACATCTGAATGAATCAAATCCAATGTACTCTTAGTCTTTGTATCACTCTTTGGAAATGGGTTCTTGACATTTTGTCCTTTTGCACACCCTTTGCAAGTGCCATCATGATCAATCTTTAAGTCTGGTAATCCTATGACTACCTTGCTCACATGAGGTAGTGCTTTGTAGTTAATTTGAGCAAGCCTTCTATGCCATAGCTCACTTGGGCTAGTGGCTTCATGAACAAGGGTAGCTTCTAGATGGCCCTTGAGTTTGTATAGACCTCCTTCCTCTTCACCAATAACAATTGCATCCTCAATTGATTTTCCTTTGGACCACATTAGTACTTGCCCATCTATGAATGCAACCCTATAGCCTTTCTTATCCAAAGCAGAGATAGAGAGTAAGTTCTTCTTCAAACCTAGTACATATAAGATTTTCTTCATCTTCAATGGGGTTCCAGAATCAAGCTTGTATCTTGCTTCACCAATTCCCTAGATGGGATATTGATAGTCATCTCCTAGAGATACCTTCTATGGAGATGTCTTCTTTTCAATTCTTGAGAGAGTCTTCTTTTATCCTGTCATGTGCTTTGAAGCACCACTATCAATGAGCCATGTATCTTCTCCAGGTGTCACAAACCCATAGAGTGTAGAGAATAGAACATATTCTTCCACATCTTCTTTTTCTATTTTAGTTCTTTTCTTTTGAGGTCTTTCCTCTTCCTCTTCTTCACTATCATCTTCTGCCAAATGTGCTTGATGTCTTTTGTGAAGATTCTTCTTCTTCTTTGAAGGACAATTTCTAGCAATGTGTCCTAGTTTGTGACAACTATAACATTGAACTGAGGAGAGATCTCTTTCTGAGTTTACTCCCCCTTTCCTTTTAAATCTATGAGGAGGTTGTGACTCCTTGTGACCATTCTTCTTGGAGTTGAAATGACTCCTTCTTCTTCTTCTAGTGTCAGTAGCCAAAGCTTGGTCATCCTCCTTGAGAAGGGATTCTCTATTGGCTACCCTAGCTTCTTCTTGAATGCAATCCTCCCATACCACATCAAACTTCATACTTTCTTTCCTGGCACGCATAGTTTGGATTAATGACTCCCAAGGTCTAGTGAGACTATTTAGAGCAGTCATGACTAGTTCATCTTCATCAAGTGTATCCAATGGCATCTAGTTGTTCCTTGAATTGGGAAACCCTTGAGAAATAATCTTGAATAGATTCTCCTTTATTCATCTTGGTGCTCTTCAATTGAACTCTCAGATTCATCTTCCTATTGATGTTCTTTCCCTCATACATTCTGGAAAGGGCATAATACATTTCCTTTGGGGTCTTCTTGGATGCCACTTGGGGAATCAAGTGGTCTTTGATAGAATCAGCAATGATTCTCTTTTCCCTAATCAGGTCCTTCCTATACTTTTCTTTGGCTTCATCTTCTTCAGGTTCTGCAACCTCATCCTTGATATATTGGACAAGATCATTCTCTTCAAGAATGAGACCAATTCTGTATTTCTATGCCCGAAAATTTTCTATACCCTCTAGCTTGTCTTCAAGCTTAGTGCTTGGAGCCATCTTATCAAGGGGTGAAAGAGATTGAAGTTTCTCAAGAGATAGAATAACACTTACCAGGAGGTGTGCTTGATTGAGTTGAAAGTTATGGTGTGTTATGCTTCTGGAAACTTCAACTTTTAACCTTCCGGATCTGCAACAGAATTTCTGGTTTTCTGGTGCACAGGTTCGCAACTTTTCTAGTTCACTGGTGCATAGGTGCGCAGATTTTCTGGTTCTCTGGTTTTCTACACTTTTGATCAAACTAGGGTTTGACTTTCCCATAGTTCTACCCAACCAAAAATCTCAATCCAGGGCTCAAAAATTCGATTTTGAGGAGGGCTATCCAGCCATACAATCAAAATCCAAAAATTCAAACTTTTGCAGAAACCCTAATTTTCACCGGAGTAGGAGAGAGATGTATTTTCACTTTGTGAAAGATGTCCTATTCAGGCTAGCTCTGATACCATGTTAAGTTTAGCCTAATTTGACTAGCAAGATAACTGAAAGAAACACAATCACAAGATAGACAAAGATTTACCCAGGGAAACCCTCATGGGGTAGAAAACCCAGCAAAGCTTTCCTCAACATAGATAATCAACCAATACAAAGATGTAGTCCAAGACTAGAGCTCCTTATCCTCCTATGCAGACCTCTCTCTCTCTTGTGCGCTACTCACAAGTGGATGAATGAATGAGATAAGTGAGGAACATACCTCCTCTACTTATACTCATCTCCCGACTGACCTTTTACCCTAATGGGGCCGACCTCTCCCAGGAGAGTCTAATAACCCCCAATTAGTAAACTCAAGGCTGACCTCACATGGCAGATCTAATAACCCTAGTTACCACATTCTCCCGGAGGAATAACCATCTCTGAATATACAATAGGGTCACCACGGAGGAATGTACCATCTTCGGAATAATAAAATACAAATATAATATTCTTGGAAGTTACAATATTTCAACAAAAAGAAGCTCATTTGGGTATGCTCTATTTCAGTTTATCTATTTTTTAGAGAATGAATCGTATTTTGTTCTGACCATGTGTTGGAGTTGTTAACTAAGATTAAAATCGTCTATGAACAAATCATATTTTCTTCCCTAATTGAATCATTTTCAATATAAATGATGTTTATGAGCACGCTTCATGAGTAAAAGGATATACTGTATCCTATTATGCTTCCATTTTGGACAATTTTCATGTTGTGATGAAGAATGCCTTTAGATTGATCATGAAAAATATGGGAATGATTAAAATCATTAATACTGAGGAATCCTTTGAATCTTTTACTATGTACGAGGTTTAAGTTTTCATGGGAATTTGTGTTGAATAAAGCATTGTGTTGATTAACTCCACTAACCTGTTGAATAACATATTTTCCTTGGAAAATACATCCCCATGAAACCCCTGGGCACTTCCCCTCATTCTAAGGATGGAACCCAGTGTAAAGTGAGCTACATGGCCTATTGTACCCTGACCTGGAAGTGAAATCAAGTGAGTCCCACATACACAAAGGAAACCAGCCCCGGGACTTGATCCTGAGACCTCTTACTTGTTATTCACAGCTCTGAACCACTTAAACTATCCCACTAGGCTTAAATGACTCCACCTATGGTTCTACTAATGACTCCATTTATGGTTCTACTAATGATTTCACTGACTATTCTATTGGAAGGTGCCCTAATGATTTTACTGGCCAGTCCATTGTGGCATGTTTCATTTTGGGATTAGTTAACTTACAATGTGTTAAGATAACTAATTGTAATCAATTATTTTCATTATGCTATAACAATAACCAACAATAACCACCAACAACCCAAGGGGTATCTCAATGAACTAGTTGACACCAATGTTATTGGGCATTTGGCTAGTTTTATGCCATCAAGTGGCCTGTTAAAATCCCCCTGCATGAGGCACACTAGTCTATGTTGATGAGTTTACTGGGGATTCCATGCATGAATGTTGGGAAGCATCCCTTGGGTTTCCTAGATAGGTTTTCCTTGAAACAAAATATACAAATAATGAACAATGTTTGGTTGATAGTTAGAATTGAACAATCGTAGATTGATAGCCGAAAATAATTACGAAGAAAGAAATGATGGGATGTTTAGTGTGTCAAACACGCAAATATGAACAATGGTTGCCTAGTATCCTATTAGACATCCAACTTTGTTGCATTTAATAAGACAATTTATCCAATTGTAGTTCTTCTGTGAGGATATTGATGTGTTATGTTATTATATTATTTTACTATCTGAATGAGATTCCAGGGTTTCCTATAATGAAAGATTGAGAGGAATATAGAGAATATTTCTCTGTTAATAGTTAACATTAGAAAATCAGAAGAAAATTTGTGTTTGTAAATTGAGTAACCTTTCTGGGAAACCCTATGGCAATTATTTGCTAAATGGGTTCACATAGGGTGTCTCCATGACATTCAAGAAGGAGTAACCATCCTTAGAACTTGTATAGAGCATGCTTTTGAACAGGCATTGAAAATGGATACATGGGAGATAACAGTCTCAGATTCCTCCCGAAATCAGTAAGAAAGTGGGAACGAGTATGCAAACAGATCCATCTGATTGGGTGAGATGCAAGGATAGTCAGTTTTGGGGAGAGGTGAATTTGGCAAAGCCTTAATTGATTGAATGTGACATTAGGGTGAGGGTTGGATTATCTTCTTACTGTGATGTTAATGTGCACTGAAATCAACCTGGACCATTAGGTGAATATGGTGTTTGGAAACCCCAGGCCCTTGATATAAAAGAGTGATTACCAAGGAAGGAAAACAAATTTTCTTGTTCTTGTAGTCAAGAGAGATAAATTCTATGAGGAATAACACCTTTAATACTAGTAAAGTTAGATAAAGTGATCAATACTTTGATTTCTTCTAAAAATCCTTTGTATTCTATATCAAAATTTGCTTTGGGTGACGAGCATGTGGTTGGGAATTTTTTAAACTAAAAATTTGTGGATGAAAATAGGCTTGGCTCATAAATTAGTATTGGAATAAGGAGTGTTAGTTCAGCAAAATCATTTTAGGAGATCAGAAACTTAGAATAATGGTTCCTGAGTTTCATTTATAGAACCTAAACATGAATAATACTACTTTTGGGAGGAGAGGGGGAAGATTTTCAATATATCCAACCAAACTAGCAAGCATGGAAACTACTAATCGTGCAATTTACCACTCTAAAGGATTAAATATTAGTTTTCACATATTTTTGGCCATTCTAATCATTTTTCCATACGAAAAAATTGGATTGGGTTGAGAAAAATTACTTATGAAATTAATTTTAAAGCTCATGTTTTCAACTTTTAGAGGTGTAGCAATCCCATGGTATTGTATGCTAGATTGCCAGAACCCTCTTGGGTTCAATTGAAGAAATTTTGGATAGGTTCTAGAAGTTTAGGCATCCCTTATTGGTGTGAGAGCTTTGGAAGCTATTTGATAGTTACTTAGAGAACTTGTTAACTATTTTGATGGAAGAATGCAGATTTTGTTGACTAAAATGGATCCAGCCAATGCAATCTTAGGACACATGTCGTTAAAATCATTTTGCAGGGTTTACTCACAGAGGTGCAAAATAGAGTGACTATGCATCCTATCTGTGGTTATAAATAGGTTTCGTTGTTGCTGATGAAGCTTGAAGATCAATTATTGATTAAGCAATGGCACCAATTCCAATCAGGACAATGGCAGGGGTGACTGCTGAAGTGAAATAGTTGAGAATATAGTTGAATACCTTACGATTCTAGACTGGACAAAGGTTTTTTTTGTATATTTTAGAGCTTGATACCAACACAAATGTTCCAAATTGGAGAATGTTGGTTGTCGTGGTCTAGTTGCAATGCCAAATATGTTGGATGCCATTTGTGAAATGATACTCGTCATACCCATAGTACATTGAATTTTTAAGGAACACAACAACAATGTAACAAGATGTCCTCAATGAGGCAACCAAGGATGAAGAATGAAGAGAAATTTAGTCACAATTAAGTTTATAGTGTGAGTAGGCATAGTTGGTTAATGAACACCCATTGGTGATACACAACAATATTCCATTGCTGGAAAGAAGGTTACTTTTAAAAATCCCTTAGAGACTGTAGCATCATCTAAAATGATGAAAAATTATGTGATCATAGTAAGAAATATACAATATCTCAATGATGTTGCTTCGGAAGTACCCATGGAGATATTTGGACATGTGATTAGACAAACCTTTGGGATTTCGAATTGGGCGATGATACTTTTCTATCAATGACATTTTTGAAATTGGGGTGCTACAGATAAGTGTCCCTTTGTAATACATGCTATATATAATCTGGCATGTAGATATTGTACATAAGTGGAAATTTTGCATAGATGTCAAACCATGTGGGATTTATAAAAAGGCTGTGTACATGTGTTGTACTTGTGTAGATTCTTAGTGTGAATCCCAAGGACAAGGCACCACTTGAGAATAATTACATTCCTAGGCATTTTGATATCTACTAAGTTTGAACATGAAAATGATGACATCACTATGATGTAAGCATGTAAAGTCATAGTAATGTAAAAACACATCTTGGAATGGTTTGCTAAGGGAAAGTCGGGCCTATGATATCACAAGATGTAGAAGGGGTGAAAAAGTGGGAAAATAACTAGCACAATTGTCAACTCATGAACTTCTTGATATTTGTAAGGTGGCTAGACCACAAATTAGATTTAGAATATGTTGTCAGATACCTTTGCATGCACAACCACATATATGTTGATATATATGTAACTTCGTAACTTATTTCATTTATATATTTATTGTACTCCTATAGAGATGTATTATTCCTCTATACAGAAGTGTCGTCATTTGTATTGACAAGTGTCGCAAGTGTGTTAACTTGCCAATGGGTTATTAGACCACCTTGTAAGGGGTTGGCCCAGATTAATGTAATATGAGGTTATTGTTCTAAGCTAGACAAGTCGGCCCCATAATTTTATTGGGAAGTCATGACAAGTATAAATAGAGATCTCCCGATCTCTATTTGGATCACTTCAGAACTCACTCTTCCTTCACTCGGAAAGTGGCGAACATGTGAGGAGGAGGATCAACTACTAAGAGGAGTCTATCTCTATGTACTTTGGTTGTACTATTGCTCTATCTATCTCTAAGGAAGTTGTGGGTTTTTCACCTTTTTTCCCCATGGAAACTCTATGTGTCTATTGTCTCTTATGTTTTTCTTCTTGTGATGATCCACATGCTTGCTATGATTGATATGCATTGATATACTGTACATGTTATTCTCTCAGTAAAGATCCCAGAGTATATTGAATTAATGCTCAAAAAAATTAACATGGAATCAGAGCTAACCTGAGAAAAAGACATTGTGTAGTGGTGGAAACCAGGGTTTCTTGTTTATTGGGTTTCTCTCCACAGATTTTGGAAAAGCAATATGATAGATTAACTCTCCTCAGTAAGGTGAATCTTTTTGTACAATCAGAATTCAGTTTTGAGCACTTTCAGATTTGGCCCTAAACATTAGGGTTTCAACAAAAATAGGAATTTCTGAAATCTGAAGACATAGTTGGAAGCTCCTTGGAAAAATTGAAGTTTAGAGCTTTGGATCGAGATTTTTGGATAGGTAAATCTCCGAGAAACTCAAACCCTAATTCAGGGTCCTCCTTAGTGAATCTGGGAAGACTAAAATGCACTTCTGAAGGGTGAAACTTTGTAGGAATCAAATTTTGTGTATACCAGGCTGATTAACTCATGAAGGTGCATCTTTCTATCCCTTCAGAAAGTTGAAACTCACATTTTGAATTTTTAGGGTTTCTCTGACAAACCCTAATCCGGGACCATATCCAATTTTCAACAAATCAAGTGGTAAGACCCAAATCTTTTCTATTTCCATTTGAAGTACTCTTTAAAGATGTCTCACCACACCAAGCTTGAAGGGGATGATAACTTTCGAGCCTGGAAGTATAGGATTGGGTTAATCTTGGAAGAGAATGAGTTGGACTCATATATAAAAGAAGAGATCCCTATCCCAAAGAATGAAGAGGCTAAGATATTGCATAAGAAGAACTTGGTCAAGGCAAAGAGAATCATTGCTGATTCTATGAAAGACCATCTCATACCACATGTGTCATCTCTGAAGACACTGAAGGAGATGTTTGACTCTTTGACCAAGCTAATTGAAGGGAAGAACATAAATCGGAAGATGACTCTATGGAATCAATTGAAAGGGGTCAAGCAGTTGAATGGAGAGACCATTCAATCTTATTTCTCCAAGGTCTCTCAGATCAAGGAACAACTTGAAGCTGTCGCTGAACTAGTAGATAATGGTGAAGTGGTTATGACTACTCTAAATGTCCTAACTAGGTCATGGGATTCTTTTATTCAAGGAATCTGTGTAAGAAAGAAATTGATCTCTTTCAGTAGACTATGGGAGGAATGCTCTCAAGAAGAAGCAAGGCTTGTAGCATGAGAAGAAAAGATGGGAAGTGAAGACCAAGCTCTCGCAGCTCACACTATAAGGAGCAAGCCTAAGAGAGAGCCATCTTATACCAAGAAATATTCACACCACCATCAACATAAAGAGAAGAAAGATTTCAAGTGCTTCACATGCAATCAGAAGGGACATTTTGCTATAGATTGTCCAAAGAAGAAAACCAACAATGTCAACAAGAAAAAGAAGAACAACAAGAAGAGATATCATGCTCATGCTACTAAGGATGGTGAACCTCCAAAGAAGAAGGATAGAGCAAAAAGTGATGATTATGACTCATCAAGTGAAGAAGAGTGTGTTCTAATCTCTGCTCTCACAGGTACTGTTTCTCATGGATGTAATGATTGGCTTATTGATGTATTGGAGAAAACTCACTATGTCTTGGGAATACCACAACAAACAGATGACTACCAGAAATATACTCAATTCTCAAAGCAATGCTATTATAAATGACAATGTTAAGATAACGGAGAAATGTAACCAACCTTGATCCAAACGTTTGATGTAGATCCCCGTTGGAGCTTTCAATCCGTGCACTTGTAATCTGCAAATTAGTCTTGACAGCCAATATCCAACAAGTACATATAATATATAATTGACATTAACATTATCAATAACAATGGTCCATAATATCATAAGCAAATGTAACCCAATGTATAATAAACAACATTCACACCATGAATGGACAAGAATATGAGCATTTCTATTAATGAACAAGAAGAAGTACAAAGTGATACGACCTCTTGCCGACAACTAATCGGAACCAAGATCTAGATCAATCCACTTGTGCCTCCACCACTTCAATCCTCCATCAATGGCAAACTCAAACTAGAAAGGAGTTTGGAAGGTGAACATAAATGGTCCACAACTACAAGGATCAATGAGTGCAAATTCAAGATAGGGAAAAAATCCACTAGAGTGCCTTTACTATTCTCTTCTTCCTCCCGTCCATAAGCCATATGTGCTCAATATATAGTCCTCTCAAAGGTAGGTGAAAGGACACATCGAGACGTTACTTGGGCAGATGGAGAGCCAAAGGTCACCCAATGACCACTTTTTGGGAGTAAAAAGTAATTAATAGTGGTTTTTACCATTTTACTTGATACCTGCGGGCTATAGTGATGCAACTTGTGGGTACGCATGTTATAGTGATGCAACATGCAGGTAGGAAAAAAATAGGGCAGACTGGTATCACTGAAGGATAAAAAATGGATCTGAGTCACTGAAATGGATGCTATAGGCCAAAGAATGTTGATGCTCATAGGGTGGAAGATTTCTGTGTAACAAATGCCCCCTAATGTGTGAGGTCAGAGACTGAAAGTGCTACGATGGCCGAAATACATTATAAAACTCAGAAGTGGCGTGATGGAAACACAAGTGGAAAGAACAGCTCACTCATCATAATACAATAGTATCTCTAAGTACATGTTGGTAGAGTACAACAATCTGATACAATGGCCATGAATAGGCAATACATAATGGATACATGTCATAAGTGATCATAGCCATGATCCCTCTATAGTAAGATATGGTCTTCTGCTTAAAATAAGACAACTAGTGCAAACTGGAGGTACAAACTATTGAAATCTGAGAGGTGATATCTGAGATGTAAAGTCAAAGTCATATGTAGCATACTGAATGCCACAATCGCCTAGGGTCTTCTACACAAGTCTTCGACGATGCAAGTCCCATCAAGTGAATAAAAGAGTTGGGGTCAAACCTGACGAGACATCGTCTGATTAATGGTCAATGATGTATACCGTTAACAGATGTGAGATGACCCACCAATAATGAAAATGGGCATCAAGGTACAGAGCACAATCATCAGAGTGTGAATAAATGGGTTGAAGTTGAACACTAGGATGAATCCATCGATCAGGGGACATTGATGTATTCCCAAAACTATCGATGGCGAGAGAACCTGCCACAAATGACTGCAAGCTTCAAGGTACTCAACCAAACTCTAAGCCTCAAGTCCTAGAATAAATGAGTTGAAGTCAATGGAATGAGACTCATTGGAAGGAGGGAATTAAGGCATCCCCCATCAACCAGCACAAGGTACCAGCAATGCTAAAAGATTTGGAAGATCTCAGGTGAAACATACTGACTCAATAAGGATGGCCGACATGCAATAGTCAAGAGAACTGAGGAGTGGCCAACACTTGTTCAGGACTTCCTTTGAACAAGAGCATGAGCAGATGGATAGAATCAGGCAGCATAGACTCGACATAAACTATGCAATGCAGGAGGCATTACAGTGGGCTCCATAATGAATGGAAGCTTAACCAATCGGTGGAGAAAACTGAGAAACAAGTACAACTCCTAAGGCCCAACTATAGTCCCGACTCATAATGTAAAGAGTGGACTGAATGCTCTATTCAAAGGCGACACAATAGCTGCCCACAAGAAATAGTGACTATAATCCCGTCCGGATTTTTGGAATATTTGATTTTTTTGTTCTTTTTCATATTTGGGAAAAGCTTGAAAAAGAATAAAATTGCTTATAGTACAACAAGTGAGGGAATGAGTGTCAAATAGCTAGCAGACTAGTCCCAAGCAGTGGAACATACCTATTCTCAATGCAAGAAAGTGCGTGCAGGATGTGGACACTCAAGGGTGTGTTCCCTTAGGGTCAAAGGGTCATCAAATTGTGAAGGGAAAATATATAAGCTCTGCAGGGTTCGACAGGGAAAAGTGCTCAGGCACCAGGCTATCAATTGAGTAAGCGGGAGCCGACACAAGGCCTAAGCGGCAAGCAGGATGATGCAATGCAATCACAACATGATATAACTCGGGGGAGTCCTTAAGGGAGATGGCCAGCATAAGCTAAAGTAGAGTATGAGGAACCAACAACATGGGAACCATAATGCATAAGGGGTTCTAACTAGGGTACCCATGTGCGGGAAAGCCCTACAGCAACATGATGACACTTCTATAGCAGTGTGAAGGTTCTGTGTCAATCACGAAGTGGGGTCGCACCTAGGGTTTATGTAAATGGTCAATAGGTCAAATGCATAATGTATGCGAAAATGACATCCAACCTATATGCCAGGTGTTAAGCGTACCTGCTGTAGGTGTGAAATGGTTCAGAACAACTCTCGCCGAGCAAATATGATTAAAAACACTACACCATGTAATGATATTAGTTCATAATGGCTCAAAATGGAAAAAACTATAGAAAAGTGGGTTCACAAAATTATAAATAGTAATAAAATTTTCCAAATAACAATTTATTTGCACTATTCACAAATTTGGAGTTTAGTGGGTAGTTTTCACTTGAAACTTCGAGTGCCAATCATGGGAGCTACAAGCGACCGTTCAGTGAACCGTTCGGAGCAGGTTAATGGCCACTGCCATACCTTTCATTTGAATGCTTTTATTTGAGTTCTGGTTAGTGGAAATTTTTGTTTGGCCAAGCCCTAGATGGCTTCAGTGCTACCCGCGGGCTATAACTATGTGGGTCGCGGGTAGGGCACCAAATGCACAGTCAAAAAGTAAATTGATCGCGGGTACTCGCCACTATATACAAATTAGACCGCGGGTACGACCATGAAGGAAGTTTTAATCATGAAACTGACCAAAATTCTCTTGCTTTGCACTCCAGGATGGTTCGAGAGTGGAGGGAACGAGAGCATGACTAGGTTGATGAAGCTGTGCGGAATGATTTGCAAGCACAACAAGCATTGCAAGCATGTGGCTTATATAAATACTAGAGTATAGGGGGTTTAAGGGCCCAAAACCTACTACTCCGTCATCTGCTCAACTACTAGGATGTGGATGCACAACACTTCTTCCTCAATGGGAAAACACTGACATCGGAAGTAGAGGATATCTATTTCATTACCGGTTTGTCTCGTAGAGGGGAGGTGTAAAGTCTTCGGTCATGAACCATGGGTGGTGGGATCACTGTGCAAGACTACATAGCGCGGTATTGTCCCGCCGACACACGAACAGTGGGAAGTCAAGTGCCGGTGAATGCCATAGTGGATCTACATACAAAGATCATTGTGGCTACTCTAGAGCAGATCACAAGATCCAAAGCACTGCATTAGGCATCCAGACCGGTGATGTTCTATGCATCACAATGCTTGTAGCCTACTATATTCGACTGGTGTACTACTCTACTGGTGTCTATGAAGACACAATTAACGGAATGCAAAGAGGGGAAGGCCAAAAAATTTGGGTATGGTAGCATCCTCTGCAGTTTCTTCTTTGAGAGGGTTCTGGGGCTTAGCCCGAGGGTGGATGTCCCTCCTCACAGTGTCCGTGATCCAGCCTTGACCCGGTGGACTAAGATCTTGACACGACAGGGTGGTGGTCATCTGGCGTCACCATATACTGAGGATTTCTTCCGCTGGTGGAACCGGCAGGTGATCGCTATATAGGACTACCCCTATGCATAGATAGACTTCAGACAGGATCGTGACATGCTGCTCCCACCAGGTGCAACTTTCAGAGACATCGGTGAGTACTCTTTTGGTTTTGTGGTTATTAAATTTTTATGGATTTTTTGATTATAGTTGAAATGCAAAAAAATATTTTTGGTGGTAATGTGATGTGCTAATGGGTGACTGTTTGCTCGCAGACAAAGGCCCAGTGAGACAGGACGGCTTCTCGAGACATGGTCGTTGGGGTAGGGATGAGGTGGCAGCAGATGCTATAGTAGGGCATACACTCTAGAAGTTGTGGTGCAACATATCACAGATAGTTGCTCGAGTACCATTGATAGAGGTAGCCCGACTACCTGAGGACATGCAGCACCAGGTAGTATGTGTTCCTGCTGAGTGGGTGCGGCTATTGCAGTGGATGTCCAAAATAGTACAGTACTACTATGAGACACATCCCATCGAGGCGGCAGGTAGACCTCCTCGGAGTGAATAGATATCCCAGGGTCTCATCATTTTTTGTATCGATATGTATATTTTTGAGGGCTACGGGCTCCAGTTTTGTATGACACTACCATTTTTGGACATATTTATATATATATACAACTTTGGTTCTTGGTTCTACTACATGGTGTATGTAGAAATGTATGAATGTATTTGTATTTATGTGCTTCATGATGAATGTGACAAATGCCAATCTAATACATAGTTAGCGTATGCATCATATATATAATTGTGACTTCTTGGAATATGAATATATGCAGTTGAAACAAAATGTCTTTCCAAGAGTCGTACCTTAAGGAAAATCCGTAGTTTCCCATTCAGCTGAGACACAACTAGTTGTGAATCCAGGCAGACTTCTAAAGACTGGATTTCATGTGAAATGGCATCCCGATGTAGCTCAACAATGGCACTATACTCAGCCACATTATTAGATGTAGGACCAAGACAAGCACCTCCTGAGGACACAACTAGGTGGTCAGGTGAGAAGATAACCTAGGCAGCAGAAGCAAGCTGCTGCGTATCTCGGCTAGCACCATCCACGAAACCTAAGAATGTAGGACATCCCATTGACATCTGTCAATCAAACAGAGGCTAATCAGTAGACTCGACAACCAAAAGGCAATCTAAACTATGTACAGAAAAACTATATAATAGTGTACAAAAGTATCAGCTCGAACCAAAGGTTCAAGCGTAATACCGCTTGAGGTAGAGCCCATTTCTAGGCTCCTTCAAGACAACTCCCTCATAGTCTTCTAACTCATAAGCTCCTTTTTCAAGGACATGCCTCACAATGTAAGGACTGTGCCACATGGGATTGAGCTTGCCTGCCCCCAAGGATTCTTTAGCTTGGTCATACAAGAGAACCAAGTCACCTTCAGCATATTCTCGGGGACAGACAGACCTATCATATTGAACCTTGACATGACGCTTGTTAGCATCAATAGCCACAGTGGCATCTCAATGGTGTTGGTCAAGTTGCTCGAGGTGTACTAAATGTTGCTCAATTTTTGTCATATCAGGGAGGAGCTATATGGCTAGCTTGAGTGAAGGGATTTTGCATTCAATCGGTAAAAGTGACTCCACACCATGAACTAACTGGAATGGTGAGAACCCGGTGGTAGTCTTAACTACGGTTCGATATGCCCACAAAGCAGGATATAACATAATATGCCAATTGGTCTTGCTTTGTTGGATGGTACATTGGAGAATGGTCTTCAAACACTTGTTTACTGCTTCAACTTGACCATTCGCTTGAGGATAGTAGGAAGACGAGTGTTCCTAACGAAACCCAAGCTTGAGAGACAAATCCTCCATCATCTTGTTTTGAAAGTGATTTCCATGGTCAGTGACAATCTCTTTCGGGATACGAAACCGAGTGATAATCTGGTTGAACACGAAATGGGTTGTAGTAGCACCATCGGCTTTAACGGTAAGCATGGTCTCAACCCACTTGGAAAAATAATCCATGGCCACGATAATATGGTGATGCCCCCTAGCCAAAGCTGGTTTGCAATCCATGAAATCTACTCCCCACTTAGTGAAGGGACCGACAGTGACGACCGGATGGAGGGGCACTGGATGCGAGTGGATGTTCCGAGAAAACACCTGGCAAGGGTGACATCTCTTCACAGCATTAATACAATCTTTAAAGATAGTACGCCAAAAATAACCAGCTTGCATGATACGTTGGGCTATAGCAAGCCTTGATAGATGACCACCACACACCCCCGCATGGAAATCATTAAGTACCCGTTCCGCTTCTTCGTGAGTCAAGCAACGATAGAGAATGGAATCCTTTCCTCGGCGATACAAAGTGTCACTGATGATAGTATAATCTTTAGCATGTTGTCTCACATGCCATCGCTCATCTCCTGAATAATGGGGAGGAAACTTCAAAGTTTGGAGGTATCTAATGACATCCCCATACCAAGGGTCCTCGGACAAGATAAGGAATAAGTGCTCATCCACAAAGGAATCCTCATGAATGACGTCCTCATCAAGCCATGGAAGGTCCGACATAAGCTTAGCGAACACCAATGATTTCACCGATTTTGTTGAAGCGAAATCGAGATCAAATTCCTGAAGGATCACAATCCATTTATTATACTTACCCCCAATAAGGCATCGTAATAGCACGAACTGAAATGGATTGATATGAGCTACAACGGTGGTTGTTCGAAGCAAAATGTAATGCCGTAACCACTGGACTGCGTGAACAGTTGCAAGTGCCATCTTTTCGACGTGGGTGTACCTTAGTTCAACATCTACTAAATTTTGACTAAGATAATAGATAACATGCTCGACAAGTGCATCATCTACCTGAACCAAGACCATGCCAATAGTCTCTTGAGACGCGGCCACATAAAGAATGAAATCTAGTGTAAAGTTCGGTGGACTAAGCACAGGGGCTGATACCAAAGCTTTCTTAAGGGCGTCGAAAGAATGCTAGGCTTGCTCATCCCAGATAAAAGGTGTGTCTTTCTTCAATAGGCGTGCGAAACCTTTAGTAATACTAGCATAGTTAGCTATAAACCGATGCAGAAAAGTAGCTCTCCCTTGGAGGCTCTGAAGTTGTAACAAATTCTGCAGAGAAGGAAACTAAAGTATTGCCTCAAATTTGAGAGGATCGACTCTAATACCCTCTCTTGAAACTATGAATCCTAGAAGGTGACCTGTCCTAACAGCGAAGATGCATTTGTTTGGATTCAATCGAATTTTGTAGTGGATACATCATTCGAGAATCATATGGAGGTGCTTGGGGTGGTCCACTCTCTTGCGAGAATGGCCAACAAGGTCATCTAAGAAAACTTCCATAATCATCTTAAGATCATGAAAGGAATAGGTCATGGCTTGCTAAAAAGTAGCTCCGACGTTTTTAAGGCCGAAGGGTATTTTTCGGTATGCAAATGTTCCCCATGGAAAAATAAATGTCGTCTTATGCTGGTCCATGGGTTTGATTTGAATTTGATTATAACCTAAGAAGCCATCCATGAATGAAAAAATCTCACTCCCCACACAAGCATCCAATATTTGATCAATGAATGGTGTGGGGAAGTTGTCTTTCAGACATGCATGGTTCAAATCTCTACAATCAGTGCACACATGGATCATTCCCTACTTCTTATCCATAGGAATGTGGTTTGACACCCATTCGGTAAGGGGAACAGGGTAGATGAAACTAGCTTTGAGCAGCTTCTCCACCTCTGCCTTAATAGTAGCTGCCTTCCTAGGGTTCACAGCATGTAAGCATTGTCGAACCGAATTAGCATCAGGATACGTTCTAATCTCGTGTTCAACAATGCGGGGATATATTCCTGGCATCTCCTCGTATGACCAGGCGAAAGCTTCCTGGAGTTCAGTAAACAAGTTAGTGTAAATAGCAATCTCCTCAGGAGTGCAATTGGCACCGACGTAAACATTATTTATCTTTCCAGGAGTGCGGGAGATGTTGATCGAAGTGGTTGGAGAAATATTGACCATATTCCCCTCCATAAAAACATCATGCGACTCCAAAAGAGCCACAGGGTGACCAACCATCTCAGCTAGAGTCATCCTAAACTCCTCCTGCTCAACGAGCTCGAGGTTGGGAAGGAAATAAGAGCGATGGTGCTTATCTTCCTAAGGCCTCTCACCACCACACATGGCCTCTAGGATGGCTTCATCAGATGGCAAAGTATCATCAAGGAAATCGTGGGAGCAAGATGAGTTGGCTGCCCAAACTAGCAGTGTAACGGGATCTTCTTCAACTATCTGGGAAGAAGAGAGATGCAGAATTGCAGTGGTTTGTTGGATATGATTGTAAGCAAGCTCTGCTATAGATAAAGGCATAGACATCCCGACGTGCGCAATGTCTCCAGACGTGGAATCTGCGGATGGTAAAATCCATGGATCATCACAATATGAAGTCTAGAATGGCATATTATTCGAAGGAGGAGGCACACTGGTGGGAATGGTTCCAATAACATTCACAGTTGTAGAATGGTTAAAAGTTCCCATCAATGAGGGGTACATCCAAACACCTATGTTCCAAGTTGCCGACTGAGAATCGGAAACTTGCGGGACTACAGATCCCATGGATGTGTGGAAGGAGTGCCAACATAATCCAGCTGATCCATCATCACAATCTTGCATTCGTGGGGAAAGCAAATAACTCTAAATACAGTAGACACGACAACCTTCATAGCGTACATCTAGTTCCGAACCAGTAAAAGGTTGTAGTCGATGGGCGCATCAACCACTTTGACTTCAATAGGCACAAACTAACCTCCCAAGGTGACAGTGAGGGAAGGGATAATTCCATGTAGCGTAAAAGATCTACCGTCGAATGCAGTGAGTGTAGTTATAGACGTGAGTAGAGGAGGAGAGCCAAGAACTTTCCAACAAGTTAACGACATCACTGATGTGGAAGCACCGTCATCAACCATAGTACGTTTGACAAAGCTCTTAAGGAAAACCACCTGGACTTGAAAAGCCATGTGGTAAGGCAAGCGATGTTGGACATCAGTAGTATCGAACTTGATAACACTAGGACTTCCCCCATCCTCAACTCCTAACGCACTCAAAAGGGCATGCTTTTTAGAAGGACAGGCTTGCAAAACTTCAAGAGCCGTCATGGCACATGGAGATTGTCCCAAATCTTCTACGATGGAGTAGTTCTGGGTGGCTCGGGCATTAGGATTATGCGTGGAGCGATTGAGAACACCTTTCGGTATCTGCGGCATAATGGAAGGCTTCTCGATATGCAAGGAATTGTCAGGAGGAGGGGGAGGCTCATTCCCCAGATTCGGTTGTGGTGCACCATAATCGTGTTGACGAGTAGCAACACAAACCTCCGACTGAACCATATTCACACATCCATAACCACTAGTATTGGAAGAAGATGTGGTCGTTTCATTAGTACCATAACCAGTTGTGGTAGCATGCAAAGCCATGTTTTGATGATGAGGAAAGGGATCCTTCAACACAGCTGGGCTCTGTGCCAAATGCTTCGATGCTTCTTCAATTCGAGGACATAAGTGAGTAAGATGATTCTCCCCACAAAGCTTGCAAGGGAATTTCACCTTACACCTAGGTTTACGATCCTCGCCAGCATTACCACCTTCCCGAGGAGGGTTGGCATTCTCTTTATGAGGAGTATTACGATTTCTATTGTTGTTACTTCCATTGTTTCCACCGCTACAATTATTTCTCCCCTTTTTCTTATCACCAGGTTGCTGGTTACCTGACGGTTTTGTTGATTGCACATTGTGTACATTAGATGACGGAGTGGAAGTGGACAAGTTGTGAACCTGCCCAGGAGCAGACTGGTTTAGCGACAAATTTTGCATTTGATTAGCTACCAAGTCTATAGGGGGAGTGCATGTGGACCCCACGATGCCATCAGCATGTGGTCCAGGAACTGACATAGGCTCATGTCTTGTTCTCGGTGCATCAGGAATAATGTCATATAAAATGCCAGACTGAGAATAAAGTAGATCTAACTGTTGGACTTTCGAGATAGCTTGTTCCTCAGTCACAATGCCGGACATTGAAACATCCTTAGACATGTATGGGAGTAAAGACTTAAGGAACCATTCCAACAGAAAATCTGGAGGAATGTTGGCTTTCACTAATCTCTTCCGCCGATGCCACTCTTGAATGTGATTAGAAATGTGTGTGGCCTTATTCTGACGGAAGGTGGACAACAACTCAGTACTAGTATCATAACAAACCGGAAATTGGAAATGGTATAAGAAAACCAAATCAATCTCGTTGAATCCCCTATAGGTGTTTCCAGGAAACTCCACATACCACTTCGCGGCTGCCCCCATGAGGGTGCGTTGAAATAGTCATAATCTAATGGAATCATGATTCAAAGAGTTGGAGGAACACCAAAGGTGAAATGTCGTGACATGATCTCTCGGGTCCTCACCACCTTTCCCTTCAAACTTTGGAATGTCCGAAGGAAGCTTGGTAGGGACCGGGGGCCAAGTAGGGTCATGACACACCGGATCATTCATGAGCTTCGAAAGATCTGGGAGATTCAAGCATGCAAGGAATGGGAGTTGCGGTTGGAAAGATGGATTATAAGCCCCCATAAAAGGTTGGTTAAATGGAACTGTGTTATAAGATGGACCAAAAGCTTGACCATGAGGATTAAACTACTGATACTGAGGACCTGACGGCCCATAAGCTTTCCCGTGGCGATAGGATTGATAACCTCCTCCTGGCTGACCCATTTGAGAGTAAGCCGGTATATGCATGTTTTGCGCACCATATTAGGGTGGTGGATTATACTGGTGGCCAGCACCGACTGTGTTGTAGTAAGGGTTTCCACCATGAGTATGGGGCATATATGTACTATTCATAGTGGGAACCATGTTGTATTGACCGTAATGGTATGGTATGTTCCCACCCCCATCATTAGGATTAGCTTGAGCAGTCGTGTGGTGACCAAAAGCATGAGAAGTATTCCCAGCCCCAACATTGGTGTGATTAGTAGTAGGGCTGGTGGTGTGATGTCCATGTGGATAGGAAATATTCCCACCCCATACATTAGCATCTCTAGTGGCGGTAGTGGACGCAAAAGTATGCAGTATATGTCCACCCCCATGGTTGGGAGGAACGGTATCATGTGCAAAATTAGTCCTAGGTTGACGAGTAGTGACACGTGTATTAGGTGGTGGATGGTGAGTTGTATTCTGAACAACATTCCAGTTAGGTTGAGTAATCCTAGGAGGTGGTCGTCTTCCAGCATTAGCATTGTTAGGAGGAACATGACCAGTCCCCATACTATGTGAGTGGGTGGACAACATAGTGAACCCAACAAGGGTAGTGCCCCCAGTGGGTATAGTATGGCTAACACTTTGGGTAGTGCCAGCGTGAACCATAGAGGAAGGTTTGACAGTATTATGACTAGGCATACCAAAAGAGAGTGTGGTGGGGTTGATCGTAGGGCCAGTGTCATCATGAGTCTCAGGCCTTTTGTATCTATAATCACGTGGAAACGAAGGAACGAAAGGCTCGTCCTGTTCTTCATTCTCGGGTAATTTGAGCATTCCGTAAAGATAATTATTTGGATTTGAAGGATCAAACGAATCTCGGTCAAGTGGATAAGGCCAAATAGAACCAAGTTGAGTGTCAGGTGGATCACCTCCCCAATCCTCATGAGGAGTATGGGGATCGGAGGTATGGTCAAGTCTACCCGAAGGAGTAGAAGGGTCTTGCCCAATATCAGGATGTGCAGCCATGTAATCTTCAATGTAAGTCTCATATGAATCCGAAGACTCAGAGGGAGCCCTCCGGCATCCCCTAGCAATACGACGTGTAAACTCAAGTGGCTTTAAACCAGCCAAACGATGGGACCGGCGGAGAGTAGGGCTCCGCGCCATGTTATCTCCAGAGAGAGACACAACATACCCTAAAGGCCAACTTTCGATAAAAAAACAGTAAAGCAAAAGAACACACCTAGAGAAACTACATCCAAGAGCAGATAGACAGAGTGGCTAAATGAGCTCCCGACACTAGAGTTGGTATGTCTCTCCTAGGAGAGGCTTGAGACTCCCAAACTATAGCTAGAGGTAATAGAATCAGTTATAGAGACACCCAGGATTCACTGTGTCGATAGGGTCAAGTCCACTGCACGAACACAACTGTCCTGTCCAATCCCTATCTGACTCAGGACACAAATAGCATAACCACTGCAAGTACCCTATGTGGTACCTAGGTAAGGCAACTATGTTCACCGCAATATAACCAATGCTCAGGGGGACAGTCGCAGGTGGGACCCATCATATGGACAGGGTAGCTAAGCCCGAAGCACAAGAGGATGAACCTCCAGTACCCCCAGATATGAACAAATCCTGGATATATCTCCCACGTTCAATCGATATCAGAGGGATATCTCCTCAACCAACCTCCCATGACCTCGTGCTTAACTCTGGATTGAGTAGAGCTTCGTGAGAACACCGATCTATACCATGGATTCCTCCACTCCCTGGTCAAACACCTAATGTTTTGTCTAGTAGTCTTGGATTGTTAACTCACAATGATCTATTCCAAGACTCTAAACCTATTCTAGTTGGTGTACCCTATAAATAAAATCAGTCTAATCAATTTTAAGATTAAGCGTTAATTTTAGTGGCTGTGATTACTCAAGGGATATGATCATGAAACTAGTGATGTGTAGACTCAATAGTATCCAAAATCATATAATCCTAGACTCATCTATCCAATAAAACAATGTCACTAATATGCAAAATCAACCAACAATTCCAAAATAAAATTGCAATCTTTTATCTTTTCAATGCACAAGCAGAACCTAAATGAAGGCAACAAGCACTCAATGCAAAATGCAGTACACGGAAATAAAATATTTTTGTATTTTCTCTTATAAATGAGAAGGAAAATGCAAAAAACTAAATGAATACTTTTGTATTTTTTCAATATAAATGGAATGAAAAAATGCAAGCAAAATCGTACTATTCAGTCACTGAAGTGCCGAGAAGATCACTAAGACAACCCAGCAGATCCTAAACAGCAAGACTCAGCCAAAGGAATGAGCTCAAAAGGAAGAAACTAAGAGGCTAAAACCAAAGATTGGTAAAAAACCAAGAAGGCTCAACCAAGAGAAATGAAGAGATTTGGTCACAACCAAGGCATGAAACAGTCAAGAAAGAGGCCAACAAAGACTCAAGAACCAACCAAACTCACCCAACAAAAACCAATAGCCATAAACCAACAAAAGCCGGAGTTACATACTATCGTCGAAGGAATACCTGCGGTTACCCGCGAGTAGTAGAGTAAACAGAGGCTGGTAGACACGGGCAGAACTAAGCTAGCCCGCGGGTGAGGAAAGGCAAATGGTCAAACAAAGAATCCAGAGGCTCAGAAAAAGCAAGTTTTCTACAGTGTATCTTAATGACCAATCAGTGACATAGAGCTTCGATAAACAACAACTCTAATTATGGACTACTGCTCAAAAAATTTCCCAAACATGGATGTTTTCCCCAGCGGAGTCAGCATTTCTGTATTGGAGAAAACTCACTATGGCTTGGGATTACCACAACAGACAGATGACTACAAGAAATCTACTCAATTCTCATAGTAATGCTATTATAAATGATAGTGTTAAGATAACAGAGAAATGTAACCAACCTTGATCCAAATGTTTGATGTAGATCCCCGTTGGAGATTTCAACCCGTGCACTTGTAATCTGCAAATTTGTCTTGGCAGCCGATATCCAACAAGTACATATAATATATATTTGACATTAACATTATCAATAACAATGGTCCATAATATCATAAGCAAATGTAACCCAATGTATAATAAAAAACATTCACACCATGAATGGACGAGAATATGAGCATTTCTATTAATGAACAAGAACAAGTACAAAGTGATACGACCTCTTGCCGGCAGCCAATCTGAACCAAGATCTAGATCAATCCACTTGTGCCTCCACCACTTCAATCCTCCACGAATGGAAAACTCAAACTAGAAAGGAGTTTGGAAGGTGAACATAAATGGTCCACAACTACAAGGATCAATGAGTGCAGACTCAAGATAGGGAAAAAATCCACTAGAGTGCCTTTACTATTCTCTTCTTCCTCTCGTCCATAAGCCATATGTGCTCAATATAGTCCTCTCAAAGGTAGGTGAAAGGACACATCGAGACATTACTTGGGCAGATGGAGAGCCAAAGTTCACCCAATGACCGCTTTTTGGGAATAAAAAGTAATTATTAGTGGTTTTTACCATTTTACTTGACACCCATGGGCTATAGTGATGCAACTCGTGGGTACGCATGCTATAGTGATGCAACATGCGGGTAGGAATAAAAATAGGGCAGACTCGTATCACTGAAGGATAAAAAATGGATCTAAGTCACTGAAATGTATCCTATAGGCCAAAGAATGCCGATGCTCACAGGGTGGAAGATTTTTGTGTAACGATTGATAGTGGGGCTTCCAAACACACGACTGGGTTTAAAGAAAGTTTTGTAAATCTATCTGAACATGAATCACCCCATAAAGTGAAACTTGGGGATGACTATTAATACCCTATCAAAGGAAGTGGTGAAGCCTCCTACAACCTAGACATTGGAAAATATTTGAAGATGAAAGAAGTTCTTTGTGTACCTGGGCTCAAGAAAAACCTATTCTCCATATCTGCATTGGATGCAAAAGGTATGAGGGTTGCATTTGTGGATGGCCAAGTTTTAATGTGGCCAAAGGGAAAGACCATAGATGATGCAATGGTGATTGGAGAGCAAGAGGGAGGATTGTATAAATTGAATGGACAACCTGAACATGCCATGGTGCATGATTCCATGGAGGCAAGTGAACTTTGGCATAGAAGACTTGCACATATGCACTACAGAGCATTACAGATTACAAGTAAAGCTATAGAAGGTCTTCCTGAAATCAAGACCAAGCATGAAGGTGTTTGCAAAGTGTGTGCAAAAGGAAAGAACATAGAGAAGGCATTTCCAAGCAGTGAAAGAAAGGAAAAAAGTATCTTGGAAATTATCCACTTCGATGTATGTGGTCCGATGTCATCCATTTCTCTAAGTGCGTATGTGTACTATGTCTCTTTCATTGATGACTTCTCCAGGAAGACTTGGGTTTACTTCTTGAAGAACAAAGATGAAGTGTTTGATAAGTTCAAGGAATTCAAAACCTTGATGGAGAACCAAACTGATAAGAAGATCAAAACATTTAGATCCGACAATGGTGGAGAATTCACTTCAGGTGACTTCAAGAAGTTATGCAGTGATTCAGGGATTAAGAGGGAGTTGATTGCTCCTTACAATCTACAACATCATGGAGTTGCAGAAAGAAAGAATCAAACAATCATGGAAGCAGCAAGGGCAATGCTGCATGACCAGGATCTACCTATGCACATATGGGCAGAAGCAGCTAGGACAACTGTATATGTACAGAACAGAACACCCCACAAGATATTGGACAACAAGACACTAGAAGAGGTCTTTTCTGGTAAGAAACCTGAAGTCAGCCATCTCAAAATTTTTGGTTTTCTAGTATACACTCATGTCCCAAACGAAAAGAGGACCAAGCTAGATCCTTCAGGAAAGAAGGGTATCTTTGTGGGTTACAGTGAAAGCTCGAAGGATTACAGAATATACTTTCCAGGGTTCAAGAAGATTGATGTCAGTAGGGATGTGACATTTGATGAAAACTCAGCATTCATCAAATCAAGGAAGACGCGTGTTGAATATTATGAAGAACCTAAGGAAACTAGATTTCAAGACACTACTATGACTTAAGCAATTCCAGATGCAGATCGTGAAATTGAAGATCCGCAAGAACCTGTAGATCCACCCCGTGAGAATAACTCTCACAAGAGGAAACCTGCATGGGCTAGAGAGCTCATTCAAGATGCAGAAAGATATGGCATTCCAAAAGAAGAACACAGAGCAAAGAAGAGAACTAGATCTCATACCAGCTATGTTGCTTTACTCTGTGATATCATGAACAAAGAAACTTCCAATTATGAAGAAGCAGCGGAAAAGAAAGAATGGAGGGATTCCATTATCAAAGAATACCAATCAATAATGAAGAATGATGTTTGGGATGTTGTCCCAAGACCTGAAGGGAAGTCTGTTGTGACTTCCAAATGGATCTACAAGATCAAGCATGCTGCAGATGGCAGCATAGAAAAATACAAGGCAAGATTCGTAGCTCGTGGCTTCTCACAGAAAGAGGGAATAGATTATGAACAAACATTTTCTCCTGTAGCTAGGTACACTTCCATCAAATCAGTACTTGCTCTGGCTGCAGTCATGAAATGGAAGATACACCAAATGGATGTGAAGACTGCTTTCTTGAATGGTGTAGTTGAAGAGGAAGTGTATGTCGAACAACCACTCTGTTTTGAAACACATGACAGAGAGTCATATGTGAGCAGATTGAAGAAAGCCTTGTATGGCTTAAAACAAGCTCCTAGAACTTGGTATGATAGGATGGACAGTTTCCTATCTAGTTTGTGATTTACCAAGAGTAAAGCAGATTCCAACCTTTACTACAAGGTTGAGGAAGGAAATCCAGTAATACTACTTTTGTATGTGGATGACCTGTTTGTTATAGGTAATGATAGTTTGTTTGCGGATACCAAGAGGAAGCTTGCTAGTTTGAGATGAAGGACTTGGGGATGATGCACTATTTTCTAGGCATGGAGGTGTGGCAGAGTGTAGATGGGATCTTCCTTGGACAAGAGAAGTATACAGTAGAGATCCTGAAGAGGTTCGGGATGATGGACTGCAAGGCCATGGCCACACCTATGGCATCGAACCTGAAGCTTCTATGTGATGCTTCATCTGAGCTAGTTGATGTCACTATGTATCGTCAGATGATTGGGTCCTTGATGTAGCTGACGAACACAAGACCATATATTTGCTTTGCGGTGAACACATTGAGCCAGTTCCTGACGGATCCCAAAGGTGTTCACCTGGTTGCTGTAAAGCATATTCTGAGCTACCTGAAGGGTACAGTTGACTATGGGCTCAAGTATGATGCAAATCAAAAGTTTAACCTACAGGGTTATGTTGATTTAGATTGGGCAGGAAGTGCTGCAGATAGGAAGAGCACTTCTGGGTGTTGCTTGAGTATGGGATCAGGTGTGATCTCTTGGTTTAGTAGGAAGCAGTCCTACGTAGCACTGAGTACAGCCGAGGAAGAGTATGTTGCAGCCTATTCGGCTAGTTGTGAGGCAGTATGGATTTGGAATCTATTGTCTAAGTTATTTGATCTCCCGCTGGAGGCTACTGGTATCTTTTGTGACAACCAGAGTTGTGTGAAGCTGTCTGAGAATCCGGTGTTCCACGACAGGTCAAAACACATTGAGATCAAATATCACTATATCAGGGATATGGTACAGAGAGGAGTAGTGAAGCTCCTGTATGTTGCAACGGATGAGCAGATTGTAGATGTACTGACAAAGCCACTAGCCGGAGTGAAGTTCGAGTACTTCAGAGAGAGGCTTGGTGTTCTTCAGATCGATGACACTTCGAGGAAGAAGTGATGGAGACATTTGCGGAATCCCTTCCAAGTATGTTGGAAGGAGGATCCTTCACATGGCTGTGGATGTAAATGTTGGATGCTGAGCATCAGGATGATGTTCTAGTTTCTTCTCTGTATGCATCATGTTGGATGCTGGATATGATCAGTTGGATCATTTATGTATGTATGCATCATGTTAGATGCTGGATGTGATCAGTTGGATCATTTATGTATGTATGAATCATGTTGGATGCTGGATATGATAAGTAGGATCATTTATATATGTATGCATCATGTTGGATGCTTGGACCATGTATCTGTATATGTATCAGGTGGATACATTGTATGATCAAGTGGATCATGTATGTTGATATGTATCAGGTAGATACATTGTGTGATCAGGTGGATCATGTATCTATGTATGTATTAGGAGGATACATTGTATGATCAGGTGGATAATGTATGATGATATGTATCAGGTAGATACTTGGTATGCATCAGTTAGATGCATTATATGATCAGGATGATCATGGTTGACGAGCTTCAGGATGTTGCTCTAGATGACATGCATCGGGACGATGCAGTTATGATGATCAGGATGATCACGTGTACATCATGATGATGTATGGTGAGTATCAGGATGATACTTTGTGGCCATGGAACAGGTTGTGCAGATGTGCATGTCTAGGAGATCCTATAGGTCAGAGTTGTGTACCCGTAACAGCCTGGGATGCTCTTTCGAGACATTGCTTTGGGAGGACATATAATAGCACCCTGGGAGATCCTTTGGGTTGGAGTTGTGTACCCGTAACATCTCGGGATGCTCTTTCGAGGTTTTGTCCTATGGCATATAATAGTTCCCTGGGAGATCCTTCAGGTCGGAGTTGTGTACCCATAACATCTTGGGATGCTCTTTTGAGGTTTTTCCATGACCACATGTAATTCGTGCCCTGGGAGATCCTACAGGTCGGAGTTGTGTACTTGTAACATCCTGGGATTCTCTTGTGAGGTTTTGTGGTGGGGGTCACATGTAATAAGTCCTAGAGACCTGGATAGGATGAAAAAGGCCTCAGATATTCTTTAGGGTTCTTGCTAGTCAAGAGACTCTTTTAAGGTTTTGTGATAGTCACATGTAATTTGTGCCCTAGGAGATCCGACAGGTCGGAGTTGTGTACCCATAACATCCTGGGATGCTCTTTCGAGGTTTTGTGACACACGTAATAAGTCTTGAGGATTCCACAAGATGTCCAGTGATGATGAAGACCTACAGGTGGTGGGTCTACATCCAGTATGAAAAAGGACTGGCTCTGTAGATAGAAATTCCTATGACAAGTAGATTCAGAGATTGTTTGAGATAGCAGCAGCAATGACGATGACGATGATTCGAGGATGATGCATCAATGACGATGATCCAGAGAAGAAGACTTGTGCTAGTAGATCTATGTCGAGAAATACCTTCCTAGTTAAGAGGGAGTGTTGATGTATATGTAACTTCGGAATGTATTTCATTTATTTATTTATTGTACTCCTATAGAGATGTATTATTCCTCTATATGGAAGTGTCATCATTTGTACTGACAAGTGTCGCAAGTGTGTTAACTTGCCGATGGGTTATTAGACCACCTTGTAAGGGGTCGGCCCAGATTAATGTAATATGAGGTTATTGTGCTAAGCTAGACAAGTCGGCCCCATAAGATTATTGGGGAATGAGGACAAGTATAAATAGAGATCTCCCGATCTCTATTTGGATCACTTCAGAACTCACTCGGAAAGTGGTGCACATGTGAGGAGGAGAATCAGCTGCTAAGAGGAGTCTATCTCTGTGTAATTTGGTTTTACTTTGGTTGTACTATTGCTCTATCTATCTCTGAGGAATTTGTGGGGTTTTTCACCTTAGGGTTTTCCCCACGGAAACTTTGTGTGTCTATTGTCTCTTATTTTTTGCTTCTTGTGATGATTGACATACTTGCTATGATTGATATGCATTGATATACTGTACATGTTATTCTCTCAGTAAAGATCCTAGAGTATATTGAATTAATGCTCAAAAAAATTAACAATATATATTCCAATATTTATCCTTGGGGAACTTTCTTCTTCCATTGTTATTTCACTGTCTTTCTCTCCTATTTATCATTTTGCTTTGTTGCTAGACTAGAATGCTATGGTTGCTATGCCATCTACGTGTTGTATGTGCCTTGTTTTCAAAGATGAAGTTGATCGATGTGAGTGTGACATTTGAGAGGGATGTTTTCAACATATACTGCTACCCTATGTTGATTCTTGATCATCGTGAGTTGTTATACTATTCAAGTCTTCCCATTAGGAGGTATGACATTGGGATTCCTTGATGAGGAGAGGTAACTGAGCATGGCCCTTACCAGAATTGTAGCTTGGATGGGATCTCCTTGCCTGTTTTGTATCTTGGTTATGAAGGGTCCCCCATGCAGTAAGATGTTCAATGGTGGGTTGGCCAAGCTAGTGCGAGTGTTGGCAGTGAGGGTTTAAATTTTGGAAATTTTGCTTTTAATGCAATTTCTGCAATTTCACTTCATTTACTCAAGGTTTCCCAGATCTATTTCCTGTGAACTTTCGGCATTAGGTCTGAAACTGAAATATTAAATTACAATAGCTAATATTTTATTTATGTCCAATCTATTTCGCCAGGGATCCCAAGAAAATAAATATTGAACAATTGTACGTTAATGCCAACAAGTTACATCCCTTAGGGCACACTTCCCATGCAAATTATAGATCTGCAAATGCTTAATTACATCATACTATTGCAACAGTAAAAATGCTCCTATATCTTCCAAATATGTTTTAAATTACTTATCCAATTCAGCTTCATGTTATGTCAAATCAGCATTCCTAAACAGTGTTGAAGTCTACTCAATCATGAAGATAACATAAGCTGAAAATCAAATCTGCAGTTACACAAAATTTGGACAGATGGAAACTTCATATATATATATATATATATAAATAATGAATTACAAATGCATACCACAAATTTATGACAAATATCTTACAATTCAAGCTCTCCAAACCTTAGCCAGGGAAACCACAAGAAAATACTAGGAACCAAATTCTCCTAGGTAGTAATCACTCCCAACCAAAGTTGGTGACTCCACCAAAGATCCTCAACTTGATAGCATCAACACCGACAAGTCCTCTTTACCACATAGTCTAAGCTTGTATCACACTATCTCACCATACTAGTTCTCGTCTTCCTCAGGGTTTACAAACCCTATCCATGTTGCTCTACTTGTCAAGTCTTCTACTTAGGTAGAAACCATAGCGCTACAAAAAGAGCCAAAAGGAAACCATCATCACTTCCAACATCATGTTCTTCTCTAGGGTTTAGTTACATAGCATAAACCCTAGCATATCACAAGAGAAAACCTTAACATGACAAAAGGGCACTCTCTCCAAGAACGTCCAAGATCTCTCTCTCTCTCTCTCTCTCTCTCTCTTCTGGTCTTCTCCTAGGATTTCCTCATAATCCCTAGGATCCTACTGCATACAAGACATATCTAAGATAATACAAAGATAGAATAGAGTACAATGATGATGATGGATAACAAGAGATCTCTCCTTGCTTTATATCTACAGTAGGTGAGATTTGCTAACATAAAACAAGGATTTATGTTCATACAAGTAACCAACAATGGAACCCCACATGGAGAATTCTAAAATACAAGAATATATAAGTGTCACATAAGGCTTTATCCAACCCCTAAGATCAAATGCCCTCCATGCATTATGGTCTTTGGGATCAATGCCCCCTTTCAAGGCCCTGTGCGATCAAACAAGTTGTTGGTCAAACACTTCCTCTTCCATGGTGCTTTTCTATCCAAGTGTCCTCATGTGAGGCACTCCTCATCTAATTGTGTGCCACATGTCTTCTTGTGCCCAACACTCCTCAACATGTGTGTCTATGTGGTCACTAAATTTTAATGCTTTTGAACATATGTGTTAGAGTCCATCATCAACCTCCATGAAGTATGATCCTCAACCTAACTGTCCAAGTCAAGTGTCCAAGCTATAAGGTATTTATCACATAGTCCCAAGCTTCAAGTGATAATTTCTCTCCTCCAAGTGCCCAATTCTCATCCTTGTACTAGGTAGGTACCTCTCTTAATCGAGCAACTGACTCCCCCATTGTGTACACCTAATGGGTTAGTTATCCTGTCGATTAGGGAAAAATCCAAGGTGAGGGTGCTATGCAAAGATTCCCTGGGTTTTGTATACCATGAAGGTATCCAATCCCATAGGGTTCCTTAAATACCCAACCACTCGTGCCTATTACAGGCCTTGGGAGGTTTTGTCAAGCCCAATGTATCATGCCAATATACTAGGTAGATATATAAAGGGGTATAAAAAATGTAAATGAAAAAATGGATACATACAATATATAGGGAAAATAGGGTTTTTTTAAATTGGGAAGGCATATTGGGAGGGTGTTAAAAAAAATGATTTTGGGAGGTATTTTCCAATATTTAATGAAATTAGGGGTATTGTTTCATATGCCATGAACGAATGTGATATGGTAGGTAGTCATTGAGTAAAGCCCTTTTGGGTCAACAAGCCCCAAGTTCTTCCAAACAAGTCCAAATTTATTCAAAAAGATACCAAACATGAAAATAATATCAATCAAGAGACAAGACACCACTTCCAAGGGTTCCTACACAAACCTAGGATCACTAGGGCCTCCAAAAATGGCAATCAAAACCCCCCCAAAAGCTCCAAAATTGAAAAGTTCATGTTCAGGAGGTACCTGCGACTGTGAAAAGGGTACAAGAACGAGGAACCTATGGGTGCAAAATTATTACACTTGCAAATTTATCTCAGACCCACGAATGTAAGTACCACAAAGCCATTCAAAAACTAAGCAAGGAAGGATCTGGCAAATCTTAAAGACTGGTCCTAACATGGAAACCAACTCAAAGCTTCAGATATAATGGAAAATATTACCTTGGATACCCCAAAGAAGATAGGATTTTTCCCAGTAGAGTTGTGATTTCTGTTGTTAGGGAAAGTGTTCTTATAGTAGGGATGAGACTACCAACGTATTGGGGTAAAAGAAAGACATACAAGGTTCTGCAAGTATAATTATTAAGCAAAGAGATTGGGGTTTAGAATAATGTGTACCTTATTTAGAAGTTTGATCCAATATTCTCCTCTTGTTCTCCAATGCAACAACATGCAACACAACTACAAACCTTCCTCAATCCAATTTGACTACAAATAAAAGATTCATATTCATAAGAGAATCAAACATCAAATTGTAATAAGATCTGAAACATACATGAACAAATCTATTTGGAAAGGGATTAATTTCCAATCTTTATTAATGAATGAATCAAGTGCATCAAATTACCTTCCTTCAAGAATGGCACTTCATGAAACCAAGATTCAAGGTCTCATGCTCCTCTTCTCTAGGGACCCAACCTCTGATCAGATGTACTAGGGTTTACAAGATACTAGGGCACAAGTGAGAGAGATGTGAATCTCAATTCCTCCAGCATAACACTATAATGGGCTTGGTCTTCTTTCATGGTCCCTATCCCTCTCTTATATAGCAAGTGAAGAAGATATGGTCAAATAGGAAGTAGTTACAACTGAATAGGAGGTTCCAAAACCACCCAAACCAACCTTGTTTTCACGATTTTATACATTTTTTAGTTTTTATGAGGTATTCACGTCTTTGAACTAGGACAACCAGTGGGTACCCGCAACTTTTACCATATGAAACCTACATTTTTTTGGAAAACCTACGGGTTATGATCCTTACAACCTACGTTTTTGTGGAAAGATGGTCAAAACAACCTTTTCTGGGGGTTTTCTAGAGAATTTTTGCTCTCCAAAATTGTTCCTAAGGTTCTTACCTATCAAATGGCACATGAATTAGGTAATTCCATCCATATAAAGTCTCAAATATGGCTCTTCCATCAAAAAATGTCCTTTTGTGTGACTCACAATAATCTCAATAAGTGTCATCATGCGACCAAAAGATGTAAGTGTCATCACGGACGAAGAAGTGCCAATTTTGGCTATAACAGATATCTTCACCAAGCTTTGCACCTAACTTCCTATTCAATACTTTGAAGAGGTACTTATTGTCAAGTTTAATTTTGGCTTATTGTCATTTTTACATATATAATTGGATATTGTTTATAGTATCTCTCATGATAAATCCTTTTCTTGGGATTTACCTATGGAATGCAAAGTGTCTCCTCACTTGATTTATCCTTAGTCTTTTTCTAGTCCTTCATCGGTTCCCTCTTCTACTAAATCTCCCTCCTCTCCTAATGATGCCAAGTGGTGTACCTTTGATATCCTCCTTTCATAACAATGTTGATTGTTGTGGGTTATGTAACAACCCTGAGTCCTCCTCCTCTCAAACCCCTATCAATATATGATTACTTTGGACAATCACACCATGACAGACCACTCACTCTTGATGATGACTATTGATCATACTTTCATAGACATTGCTTCGCTTTTTATAGATAATGCCCACGTAAAGCAATATATCACCACTCTGATTCTAGACAATGCTTGTTAGAAAAACTTGGTAGCACACAATTTTGTCCAGTGCTTAACACTTCCTACTACACCCCACATGCACCTTAGCAATTGGGTCGGGTTCATAAGGATGGACCATGGTGAATTTTTCCAATGGTCCCTTTCATGATACAACCCTATGTGATGTCTCACCTTTGGACTATGTAGATATCTTATTAGCTATCCCCTATCAGGATGAATGCCAAGCCATCTATCACACCCGCACTCATAAATATCACCTCAAGCAGGATGGCCACACTTATGTCCCCATGTCCTCATCCTTGAAAACACCTCCTCTTGTTGCTAGTGATGATGTTGTTCACTACATAAGACTCAACAAATACATCTCTTTGTGCCTTGTTAGGCCTCTCAAACCTACTCAATAGCTTCAAACTATGTATCCTAAGATGTCTTTCTTACTCAAAATTTGTTGATTTCTTTCCACCTCCCGCTGGCCTCCCACCTCCCCACGCCATTGAAAATTCCATTAACTTGATCCTTGGGAAATAGAGAAACAACTCTATAATAGGGAAATAGAGCAACCTCTCCCTAATTCCCCTTCTTAACATTTAGCATGACATGAGCATGAGGAAATAGAGAAACAACTCTAGCAACTCTTGAACATAGGCCACATATAACCTAGCTACTCCTCATGTGCTTCCTCCACCTTCATCATCCCCAAGAAGGGCATTGATGAATGGAAGCTTGTGATGAATTACCACACCCTCAACAAGGCTATTATAAAAAATCGCTATCCACTTCCTTGCATTGATGATTTTCTAGATCATTTAAAGGGAACCTAGTACATCAAGAAGATGGATCTTACCACAAAATACCACCAAGGATGCATGGTTTCTATTGACACTTGGAAAACAACCTTTAAGACCATATTTGGGTTCTATGAGTTGATGGTGATGCCTTTTGGCGTCACTAACCCATCGAAAACATTTATGGGGCATATCAATGATACTCTTGGTGACCATTTGGGACACATTTTGATCATTTACTTGGATGACATATTGATTTTTAGTCATACATGGCAAGACCACTTGCAGCATGTATGCACTACGCTCCAACTTTTTTGTCACCATGCTTTAGGTGAAAGAACACAATTCCTCTTTTATCCAATCTTTTTTTAATTATATTTGGCTTATCATAGGTCATGATGGAATTCATCCTTATTTTTTGAAGATGCGGGATTTTTCCAATTGGCCTATCCTACATCTTCCTTAGAACTCAAAATTTTTGTGGGTGGCATCAACTTCTATCGCAACTTTATTGCTAGTTTTTCTCATTTATCCAAACAACTGCATCACTTAGCCAACTAGTCTACCTTTATTTGGACCCCCTTGGATCAACAATAGTTCCAGTGTCTCAAATATTCTCTATCCTATACTCTTATCCTTCACTTTCTTGACCTCCACCAACAATTTGAGATAGAAATGGATTCCTCTCAAACAAATATTGCTGCAATTCTTAAACAGTGAGGAAATATTATTTCGTACCACTTTGAGACTTTCGCATATGCGAAGAAGAACTATACTATCCATGAAAATAAAATTATAGCTTGGTTCATGTTCTCAAGTACTGGCACCATTATATTTTTGGTAAGGTAATTGTTCTTCATGCAGGCCATCATCAATTAATTTTTATCAACTCCTTGTCCAACCTTGAAGAGAAACATCATTTGAAATGGGAATCCTATCTACAACAATTCCATCTAGTCATAACATCTAATAAAGGCACTTTAAATCATATGGAAGATCTTCTTAGTAGGATGATTTCTTAGGCACTTCATATTTTAGCTGTGCATTGTGTAGCTTGTGAATATTATAATCCTCTTTATGCTTAGGATCCTTTCTTTGGTGAGATATAAGTAGTATTGCATCATCCCACTACAGTCAATCAAACCCCCTCCTTGGACTACCACATGCAAGAGACCTATTTATAGAAGCTTACCAGTTGTGTCTGCTTGCTATAGAAGATCATATTACCTTTATTTGAGAGGCACATGCCTCCTTATATGGGGGTCGCTTTGGAATATTAAAAACAACTTATAACTTATAGCACCACTTTTTTTGGCCCGCATTGCACCATTAAGTGGAACAATTCTTCAGGTCTTGCACTTTTTGTAGTTAAACTTAGCCTGCCCATTGTAAGTTTGGCTTGTACTAATCTTTACCGATTCCCAATTTTCCTTGGGAATCCATTTCCATGTATTTCATCAATGTCCTCCCCATGAAATTCTATAAACATGATGCAATATTGGTCATTACTTGTCGATTATCCAAGATGGCTCTCTTTGTTCCTCACACAAAAAACTACAATGGATGCACATACAACTGATCTATTTTTAACTCATGTCTAGACTTATTTTTCTATTCCTACCAACGCCATCGCAAATCACGAATCATGCTTCTTAGTGTTGGATAACCTCTTAATATTGAACTATAGAACATAAAATAGATAGCAGAAGGGAACAATATTCCAAGGATAAAGGTTGTGTTTAAATACACAGTTGCAACACTTAATAATAGAGAATTATGATCAAAACATCACAATGCATACTAAATTTTTTTAACACAACACACCACTAACAAAACCCATAAGGTCCTCCTTTTATAACTTCCAAATATAACAAAATCCCTGAAAGCAAGGAAGATACGGTCCATAAATAATGATCCTTGGTTCTAATAGTTTCCACAAAATAAACAATGTCCCAAATTTGAATCAGTTGTTGAAGTTGGGATGACCATGGTTATACTGACCATCCAATAAAATGTTCAGTTGTTTCACTGACTTTCTAAGTTGGTCATCCAATTGACTGCTCCACTAGTCACCTTTTGTTCAATCACTAATTGTCTACAAAATATGCATAGGTGTGATGAACCATCAATACCTTAGCTTTAACACACCTCATCAACACAATGCTCATGAGATTCAGGAGGTGAAATACTTGTTCTAAACACCTCCCCATAATTGCAGCTTCCTAAAACCCAATCATAGCTCAAATTTTCACAAACTTGGCTTGTGGTAATGGCTTCGTAATGATATCAACAACTTAATCATCTATCACGCAATAAACACGTGAAACAACATTTTTTTGTACACTCTTAGACAATGAACATGTAGTTCAACATGACTCATCTTGGTATGAGAAACAACATTATCAACAACTTCAATAACACAATGATTATGATAGTAGAGAAGAGTGGAGGCCTAAACAAGAAACCCAAACTCATCAAGAATCTGATGAATCCAAACTACCTATGTACCTTCATTGACACTGCAATGATACTCAACTTCGATAGTTGAAAGAGAGATTACTTTTTTTTTCTTACATGGCCAGGCCAAGGGTCCATAACTTGGTAAAACACATATTGAGAAGTGGACTTTCAATCCTCAATGTTGTGACCCTAGTCAAAATCAGTGTACCTAACTAGACGATTTGGACTTTGACAATATTTAGTACCATACTAATAAGTTCCCTTAATGTAGTGAACATTTCTCTTTGCATTTTTCTAGTGGCTTTCTCGAGGATCCAACATGAACAAAGAAACCACACTAACAATAAAGGAAATATCCAGTCGACTGTGAGTCAAATAAATTAGGCTACCAACCAACTGTCGATAATGAATGGTGTCAACTCGTGGAGAGTCACAGTCTTTCGTCAATTTCACTCCCAATTGATAAGGTGTATCACACGACTTACAGTCATCCATCTTGAATTGCTTCAAAATATCCAAGGCATATTTAGGTTGAGAAATAAATCTCGCATCATTAATTTCCAAAACTTGAATTCCAAGAAAGAAATGAAAAAGACCAAGGTCGGTCATTTCAAAGATGTTTGCAATTTGTTTCCTCAACTAAAAATCAAATTGAAATTATTTCAAGTGATGACCAAATCATCAACATACAATGCCACAATCAAATATTGCCACGAACATGTAATACTTAAATATTGTGATCAGATTCACAACATTTGAAGCCAAGATTGACAAAGCAATAATCAATATTATCATACCAATCACGAGGTGCCTATTTCAAACCATATAATGACTTCTTCAGTCATCAAATAAGAATACAATATGTGCCAAATCTAGGAGTTTGATCCATTTATATTTCTTCAATCAAATATTTATGAATAAAACCACATTTAAAATCCATTTGATGAATACCCCATCTAAAACGAGCAGCAAGGGAAAGGATTAGTTGAACATAATTCATCTTTGCAATACGAGCAAATTTTTCAATGTAGTTGATTACTTCCTCATGAGAGAATCCCTTGGATACCAAATGATCCTTGTGGCATTCAACAACACCATCGAAGGTAATATTGGTATTATAGACCCATCGACGCTTCATGACATTATTTCCTTGCGATTTGGGAACAAGTTCCCACATCTAATTTTTCTTCAAAGAATTAATTTCCATAGTCATAAAACTCTCCCATTCTAGTAAAACCTAAGCATTAGCATACATATTAGGATCACAGGTTTCAATAACATGCACCATCAATGCAACACTACCACATTGTTTATGACTGCGAGTCTTCCAACCAATACTAGCATCGCCAGCATTTGATCTAGTGACTTCAATCGTCTTAACAACCCATCGAGGTAAGAAACTTGATGATGATTCAAGGTGGATAGCCCGAGTCATGCTGGTTGGGGAAGTCATACTTCCAACTTCAGTAGTGATAGTGGACTAACTACCAATTGAATTAGAAGCATAATTCATTTGTCTAGCCGTGACTCCAATTATAGGAACAGTTGATCCAGATTCTTCAAGAATGTCAAAAATATCCATTAGAGAGATTTTGAGGTCAAAAAAGGGCCTCCTAAGAGATGTACTACAAAAATATTAGATATATTAAAATATTATGAATTGAGGGTTTTATGGGGTAGGTATATATGACAAGTCACCTCCCACACTATTTTCTATGCACAATATAAATAACCATGGTTGAGTTACTTTTCAAAATTCACTAGAAATAAAATTAATAAAATAAGACTACATTGATGTGACTAAGATTCATTGTAAATTCCCAAAAATGTATTGTCCTTTAACATTTATTTGTCTTGAACTTGCAAATGAAATTAAATAATAAAAAACATTTTTAAGAGTTTTTTTTTAATTTTATGTTGACTTTTTATATTTAGTACTTTTCTCATGAATTTAATAATGGAATTTAATTGAGAATTTATTTACATGTAAAATGTCAATAATATTATTATAATCTACATTGCATTATTATTATTATTATTATTATTATTTATTAAATCTATTATTATTCTTTATTAGTTTGACATTATGTTATTAAATAGAATGGAGTGAATATATAATTTAAAATTAAAAACATAAAAATGATAATATATTATTTTATAAAAAAATGTGAAAGGACTTTCTTTATGAATTAATAGTACTTCACTTGAAAATGACAATAATATTATTTTATGTGAAAGTGTGAAAATACATTCATTATGAGTACTTTACTTGAAAATGACAATAATATTATTTTATGAAAAGACTATCATTATGAGTACTTTACTTTATGACTTAAAAGTACTTACACCACTACCTTGGTTAACTATGTGTTTTCATCCACCATAGAAAATTTGACAAATAAGCATTCTTAACTCATGCAATGCCACCTCACCAAGGGGGATGATGTCATCTACTAGAATGTGATTGGTTGTATTTTATAGTACATTTTCTTTGTTTTGAGGCCCTTTTTTGACCTCAAAATTTCTCTAATGATTGTTAAATGAGCTACATGAGGAATTAAACAGATTATTACTTAAAAGTGTCTCATCAAATATCACACTTCTGCTTAATATGATCTGTTGTTTGATAGGATCAAATAGTCTATAGGATTTCGACTCATCAGAGTATCCCTTCAGGATGAAAGCATGACTCTTTGAATCCAAATTCTTTCTATAGTTATCATTCATATGGGCCTAAGAAACACATCCAAACATTATGAGGTGTCCAACAAAGGGTTTCCTTCCATTCCAATTATCAATGGGATTCATGTCAATAAATTCTCTAGTTGGAATGAGGTTCAAGAGATAATTGGAGCATTAAAAAACTTCTTCCCAAAACTTCGTCAAGAGCTCTTTGGTTTGCAGTAGGCACCTATTAATTTCTACCAAAGTCTTATTCTTCCTCTCTATGATCCCAATGTGTTGAGGGGTATGAGGCATAAATCTCTACTAGGAAATACAATTTTTCAAGAGATATTCTTCAAACTATTGACTCACATATTCACAACCATTGTCTTATATCAAACATTTAATGGGTCAACCACACTCCTTCTCAACTAGTGCTCTAAATTCCTTAAATCTTTCAAAGATTTGACTTCTATTTTTCAAGAAATATACCCATGTAAATCTAGATAAATCATCAATAAAGGTCAAAATATATTTCACACCTTCCAATAAGGGTTTGTTCATGCAAAACAGATCACCTTGAACAAGCTCCAGTCGATTCTATGCTCTCCATACTTTCCTGGAATCAAAGGGTGCTTGATGATGCTTTCCATGCATACATCCTTTACAAACACCATCACATGGAACAATATTTTCCTAGTAACCATATTGTAAGTTACCATCATCTCCAATCTTTGAAAGTTTAGATGTCCAAGTCGTGCATGCCAAATTCAACTTTTGTCATCGATATTAGCAAAGAGTGCATTCATTACAGTTGTTTGGGAAACATTCATGGGAGGATCATAGATCTTAAAAATTCCTTCTTTGGGATCCAAATACCCTAAAGAAAAAGTTCCCCCCCAAGCCTCAAATCCTTTATGATAAAGCGATCCAACAAAAAATCAATAGTCTTCTTTGTCTTTATTAATTGGGCAATGGAGAACAAGTTTGCACTCAAACTAGGTACATGATAAAAATTGGATATGTGACCATGCTGACATTCGACATCACCATTTCCAAAATAGTGAGAGCTTAATCATAAGGAACATAGATCTTTTGTTCAGGATCTCCACTTAAGGACAAGAACAAAGAAGCATCCTTTTCCATGTGATGAGTACATCTATAGTCGACTATCCATTTGATTTGATTTGTGTGGGAATGTAATGCATGGGAAGTGATAACATATAAGGTATAATTTTTAGCAGGTCGATTGGTCGACTGTCTAGTCAATGCACTATCCTCATGGTGCTTGAACTTACCTTCTAAATCCTTCATCTTCTTCCAACAATTCTTCTCGACATGTCCCACCTTTGCAAAATACTGACATTTATTTTTCTTTCGATCCTTCTTCATCAATGAAGACTATTTAGCCTTCCCCTTTGCAGGTTGGTCGATACATTCTGGTTAGTGATCCTGCCGACGAATTTCTTTAATGTTTTCTTGAACTTACATTTTAGCAAGTGAGCCTAATGTTTGTTACCAACATTCCCTTATTCAATCAACTTTTGTTGGTCCTTGATGAATAGATCACAGAAAGTATCAAAGGAAAAATCCTTACCCATATTGTTTATGTGAAATCAGATTGGCGTGAAACGAGGAACAAAAAAAAAATTCTGGTGTCTTAAAATTCATCATAACCATCTCAATGAGATTTCCATCCTTGTTTAGAAAAATATTTCCACACTCGCCCAATTTCAATTATATCTCCTTGATGCGAGCTAAAAGTTCCTTGATCAAATCAAAGGAAAGAGGTTCCAAAGAGATCAACTATTTCTCTATTTGCATAAATTTTCCTTCATTTATCTTCTTGAAAAAAGTCTTTAGATTATTATAGATGGCATGATGACAGTCGATCATGCTTGTGTGAAAGTGAATCTCCCTCAAAGTGTAGGTTGTGATAACACCCACAACTTTATCCTTTTTAACATCAATGGTAAACTTAACATCAATTTCTGTTAGGTCAGCAACAGTAGTCTTTGTGAACTACCACAATCCCTTGCTCTTCAATAAGGTATCCATGTCTATCACCCATATTGCATCACTATTTCCATTAAGAACAACAAGTTCTATCCTAGAAGTCATCCTTCTAATCTAAAAAATCTGATCAAAGTTTAGGTAGAAGTATTTGTCAACAAATATTCACCCTAGAGCTGATCAACCCTAGATCCGACTCAACATGATCTATAGGAAACATGGCTAGGTAAAAATCAATAGATATGATTCCATGTTGGAGAACCTCTTAACATTGAACTATAGACCATAAAATAGATAGCCGAAAGGAATAGTATTCCAAGGACAAAGGGGGTGTCTAAAGACATTGTCGCAGCACTTAAGCACATAGCATTATGATCAGTACATCACAATTCATATTGATAATTTTCAACACAACATACCACTAGCACAACCAATAGGTTCGTCCTTTTATAACTTATAGGTCTAACAAAATCCCTGAAGGTGACGAAGATATGGTCCATAAATAAGGATAATTGGGTCTAAGTATTTCCACAAAATACACAAAATCCTGAAGTTGAGTAAGCTATTATAGTTGCACTGGCCATGGTTGTACCGACCATCTAGTCAACTATTCATTCTTCCACTGAATTTTTGAGTCGGTCCTCTAGTTGATTTCTCTGCTAGTCACATGTCATCTAACAATTGATTGTCTCCAGAAGATCCAGAGGTGTGATGAACCATTAGGACCTTGTCTTCATACACTTTTCACCTTCTGAAAAATGTTATGGTCCATACTTAGTTTCCACCTTCATTAATCCACTGCCTTTCACCCTCAAAATGATGGACAAACCAAAGTGGTTAATCACATATTGGTTCATTCCCTCTGCATTCTATTCACAAAAACTAAATAGTGGGATACCATGCTCCATATTGTCTAGCATAGCTACAACTATGTAGTACATACTTCTACATGCTTATCCCCATTTGAAGCTTGGTTTAGCTTCCAACCCTTATCCCCATATGAGATTCCTCTAACCTTGCAGCCTATTGGTACCCCACACCAATAACAAAAATATCACACTACTTTGTCCTTCCTCCAAAATTTGTCCCACAAATATTCCCAAGTATTAGAAGCTCTCAAATCTTCCCAACAACGCTACAAGGCACACCATGATGCTCACCACACTCCCCTTACCTTTTCTCTTGGTGATAAATTTTGGTTTTATATGGAGCATCAATGGTTTCAATCACATCATTACCATAAGCCAAAGCCACTTTTCTATTGTTTTTAAATAGTCCTCCAAAATATTAGAGACAACACCTAACATCTAGACTTCCCACCCCATCTTGGCATTCATGATGTGTTTAATGTCAATAGTCTCAAGCTCTTTCAACCACCTCTCCTAGAAGAAGAAGTCACTATTTCTCATCCATTTGAACTAGTTCCTAGTTTCCAACCACATCTTCTTCATGACACGGTGTTGGAAACCTCCACCACCACTACTCGGTCTTAGTAGCATACTTATTATTTGGTAAGTTGCAAGGGGAAACTTCCATCTCAAGCCAAGTAGTTTTCTTCCTCTTCCATGTCTCATCATTTACCCCAAATTCTTGCAGAAGTAGAGACACTTCCGGGCTTAAACAGGGATGAATTGGGTGGTAATGAGGCATGCTCTCCTAGACAAGGTCAGCCACACCAAGAAGGTGTACCCTCCAATGAGTTAGAACTCTCACACCACAAGGGCCATGTTCAAGCAAGTCAAGCCAAAACAAAAGGAACAAGTTTCAATGAAGGAGTGTGGGACTAGAGCAACTAACTTTTAAGACATTAATGTATTGATATTTTCAAATCCATCAAGAATCGTAGCTCTTTTCTATATAATCCTACTTATAATACTAAATAAGATTATTGTTGTTTGTTCTATCTCCATATTTTTTGTTGTGTATTTTCTATGTTATCGATAGATCAATTCATACTACAGCCTTTCAGAATCGACACTAATAAAAGGGTATTGTTCGGTAGAGCTGCGATTTTCCATAATTTGGTACTCCATCGAGAAAACCTCCACGGGTCGTGATGAGGACCATATAACCAAATTTATTTGAACACTTTCCTATGGCCTTATCGAAAGCTCATTCGAATTCATCATCTGCATCTCTAAGATGGGCATGCTCCTTCATTAATTCCTTCATAAATATGTGCCATTTCACAACCCAATCCCCAACAAAACCTAAGTCATTAGCCCTCATCCACCCTTGATTCCATACATTCGTTATCATCTAATCATTGAACTTTTTCAAAGTACTGATGGCTCCATTTTGTAGTCCTTGGGTCATCTCTTTGAGGAATAAAAATTCAACACTACATCCCATAATCACATTCGCCCCCACTTGGATTGAAAATCCTAAACCCACCATCCAAGATACATGTGATTTCTTTGGATCCAGTCAAGATTGGATCCAGAGTCTACATACTTAGAAATAAATATATGTTGACATAAAATCTCCCTTGAAATCAAATTTCACAATGAATTTTCCACTAAATCTTGACAAAACATAAATATGTTTTGACCCTCCACCCACCATTCTTCTTTGGATTAGTTATTTTCCATTTTGTGAGATGGGGCCCTTATACTCACAAGATCCTTTCCATAAGTAATTAAAACATTTTTTTTGGATCTGATCAAGAACCACCTTCAAAATATATGCCAATAAATTCTAGTACACCAAGATCACCTCCAAAATAGTCTTGATAAGCACCAATCTACCAACCCTAAAAATACACCTATTACACCAAAATTAACTCTCCCTTCGATCCTAGCAATGATACAAGCCCAGTTATTCTTAAACTACATGTTGGGATTCAATGTTATCAAAAATATTTGAAACATTCATCCATCAACTGCATAATCAATAGAGAGAAACAACCCTATAGATTGCTCATCAAACTTTGTCATGTCCCTGACCCCAAAACCAAGGCCAAGGTCACCAGGAAACCAATGGGAAAGATAAATCAAGGTAAATTCATAGCGGAATAAAGTTATCTAAGGCTATTCCATCTTTCCAACAAGTCAATTTAATAAAACAATCATCCTTCTTAAGGACAATGCAAACTTGCGATACATATCATTTTCCATATGCACATGCTAAGCAAAGTAAATGCAAGCATGAAGGTAAACATATCTGAGGAATCTATTAACATGTAATTTAACATCAAATAATCATATCTTCTACAACCATGTAACCATTAAAAAAATCATATTTTCAAGATAACTTTAACAATATAAATAAAAATATCTACACGTTGCCACAATCAACCAGATTGACGACAACTAGAAACTAGATCTACTAACTGCCACCTTCATCCATGTTAACAAAAAAAAATCATGGTATGAGAGATTCCATCTACATACATATAAATTATAATAACCTTGGATCTCATGGTTGTCACCTACAACCCTAAAAACCATAAGCAAAACCGGATCCAAGAGCACACATACATCAGAATGTAGTAAATAAACATATAATAAAATACTCTTCACTGAATACCAAACATAGCCATATCAACATGAACAGATTCATATATGAAATATGTCATCTACAACCATATAAAATCATATTTCATTGTGGTCACCTAGAAACATACAATCCTTAAACAAATCAGATTTATAAGCACATATATTTTTGAAAATGGAGTAAACAAACATAATAATAAATACTCATCTCAATCATGGGAAAATAGATTCAAAAGGACAACATTCCACCATGCAATAGATATTCCATGCTCATGCATATTTAAACATGACATTAACCCCTGAGTTGAGGCTGTATATCCACAGGAGAGGTACTTTCAAACCAATTGGTATGGTGCACTCATTTCACTACCGAAAACACTGCCACACAAAAACAACTGTATCTCAATGATACATAAATACTTTTCAATGAAACAAAGGGTGTTACTTATTGAAAACATTGCTCTAGATGCAATGGAATATGAATCAATTCCCATAAATGCTCAAAAATATATGAACTAGAAGGTATGGATGCGCCCTTCTCAACACCATGAGAAAACACTTCCACACCAAAATGACCATATCTTAGTGATACAAAAACCTTTTTCAATGAAAAAAGAGTATTCCTTACTAGAAACGTTCATACAAACACAATGGAATAGGTATCACAACAAAAAAATGATCATAAAGAGATGAAATATAACATATGGTTGCGTCCTTTCCACACCATGATAAACCACAACTACACCTTTTTCTGTCTAAACTTTACCTTCCATCTACATTACCTGGTGCAGTGGGATTAACTTCACCACATAGGTCCCTCAGGACATCACCATCCACCGTTGGGCTTCATGTGTAGATATTCTGACAGGGACAATAAATGGGATAAGGACTCATGTTGTGTTCTGCATAGCCAATCTTCAATCCCCATTACAGGGTCTTAAAACCTCATTACAAGGCCTTCAATATTATGCATTACAATGCATCTACTCCTTGAGAGAATGTATTTCCAAACACAATAGATAATTCCACTACACTGGAGATCTCAAAGAGAGAAGAAGAATGAAATAGATCCCTTTCCAATCCTTCTAGAGCCATTTGAATTCCCAATGAAGTAATTCCAATTCCAAGAGAGGTAACTTAAATTCACTGGGGGATACTCAATTCATGAGAGGGAGCTTACAATTAGATATTCACTTTCCAAAAATAGAAAATGGTGAAATAGAGAGAGGAGTTGCTCTTTTTCAAGGAGTGTAGCTAGTGAGGGTGCACTAGCACATGAGGAGCATCATAAGAGGCTTGGAATATCCAAGGAGGGGGCACTAGCAAAGTAATCCCCGATAGACATCAAAGAGGATGTAATAATACTTCCATAAACCAAAATAATAAAAAATAGGATCCGACAGGTAATGTTAGGGAGAGAAACAAATCCTAGACTCCAACCACCTCACAAGTGGAACCCATGGCCCCCCCATTCTTGTTATTTTTCTGTGTTGAGATAGATATTTAGTTAAAAATTAATACTAATAATAATTTCCAAAGTCCATAGTCCTGGAACCTGGTGCCCAATAATAACAAAAATAATAGCATATGTATGGGGATTAACTACTAAGGTATTAAATCCCCCCCCCCAACTTGGAATAATGCATCATCCTCGATGCATACTTATTCATACATGACTTCACACATTCCTTTATTCATACATGCCTTCACACATTTTCAAAAATATGAGGGTATGCCTCCCCCATAGCATCTTCTAGCTCCCAAGTAGCATCATCAAGACCACAATGGGTCAATTGGACCTTTACCTACCTAATTTCTTGATTCCGTAGAAACCCAGTTTTTATTCCCAATATGGAAACTGGTTGTACTGAAAAATCCCCTTCCGGTTCCACATAAATCACATTCCAATAAACCACATGATTAGCATCAAGTATATATTTTTTCAACAAAGGTACATGAAATACATTATGCATTTTTATGCAAGCAGGAAATGCAAGCCCATATGCAACAAGACCTATCCATAGTATATTGCATAATGTACATATAGTTTATATCCCTATAGATGTATCACACATTCCACATGACTCACATTAGTTAAGTTTTTAGTGATGAATAGCTACAACATAGATACTAGTCCTTACCATAGTAATCACAAGCATCAAGCTATAAAAGCATATTCCAACCTGTTATCACTAAAGTTGAAACTAGACTACTGGGGTTCAAGCTTAGGGAAATCTTAAGAATAGATATAAGGTAATTGAAAAACAACTCTATGGGGTTTGATGGTAGGTAAACATAATACAGAAATCAGAAAAAATCAAATGTTCAAATGGCAGGGAGTATATCAGTCATTAGAGAGATTTTGAGGTCAAAAAAGGGCCTCCTAAAAGATGTACTACAAAAATATGAGATATATTAAAATATTATGAATTGGGGGTTTTATGGGGTAGGTATATATGACAAGTCACCTCCCACACTATTTTCTATGCACAATACAAATAACCATGGTTGAGTTACTTTTCAAAATTCACTAGAAATAAAATTAATAAAATAAGTCTACATTGATGTGACTAAGATTCATTGTAAATTCCCAAAAATGTATTGTCCTTTAACATTTATTTGTCTTGAACTTGCAAATGAAATTAAATAATAAAAAACATTTTTAAGAGCTTTTTTTAAATTTTATGTTGACTTTTTATATTTAGTACTTTTCTCATGAATTTAATAATGTAATTTAATTGAGAATTTATTTACATGTAAAATGTCAATAATATTATTATAGTCCACATTGCATTATTATTATTATTATTATTATTATTTATTAAATCTATTATTATTCTTTATTAGTTTGACATTATGTTATTAAATAGAATGGAGTGAATATATAATTTAAAATTAAAAACATAAAAATGATAATATATTATTTTATAAAAAAATGTGAAAGGACTTTCTTTATGAAATAAGAGTACTTCACTTGAAAATGACAATAATATTATTTTATGTGAAAGTGTGAAAAGACATTCATTATGAGTACTTTACTTGAAAATAACAATAATATTATTTTATGAAAAGACTATCATTATGAGTACTTTACTTTATGACTTAAAAGTACTTATACCACTACCTTGGTTAACTATGTGTTTTCATCCACCATAGAAAATTTGACAAATAATCATTCTTAACTCATGCAATGCCACCTCACCAAGGGGAATGATGTCATCTACTAGAATGTGATTGGTTGTATTTTATAGTACATTTTGTTTGTTTTGAGGCCATTTTTTGTCCTCAAAATTTCTCTAATGGTTACTATCATGGATATTGACAATACATAGCTATGAGCATGACTTTGTGAAAGTAATGATTCAGGTTTTGTTTTCAAAACAATAAAAATAGTTGCATATTGATCAAAAGAATCATGGTATGGAATATTAATACCACACATAGACAGAATGATGATAACATGTACTTTATTTATTAAAAGAGAAAAGGCTCATAGATCACAATCATTTCAAAAAACAGCTATTTCTTATCAATATGAAATAAAACCATATACATGCCTACAAATTCAGTTTAAAGTCTGACTTCCATCGTATATTCTAACCCCTACTACTTCATCACTGTATGATATATATACAAAATTGTTTAAAGTTTGAAGTGATTTCAAGATCCTATTTTCATGGATCGAATCTTTCAAAAATAGTAAAGTTTTCCAACTTTAAACTCTCAAAATATAAACATAAACAAAATAAAAACAACCATCTACTAGTTGTCAAATCATCAACTAAACTATCTTAGTTTACCAACAAACTAAATGCTTCTAGAATACTCTGCCAAGAGAGTTAAGTCATTAAGAACTTGGGACCTCTTTCGTAACCTGATGTACTCAGCATATTTATTCTGCTCCCGACCGTGCAACTCTTTGACTTGGATCTTCATTTGTTCCCATTGTTTCTGAATAGCCCTCTTTTTCTTTAATATATCTTTAGATATGAGAACTAGCTTCTGGTAATCATCATCCTTTTGTCCTAGATCTTCTTGTAATCTCTTATTGGCCAACATCAGGTTTTCATTTATGTCCCTGGAGGTATTTGCATTGCTCCTTATAAGACTGCAAAGTCTTCTTAACTTGATCCAATTCTGGAGTTATTTCAGTCTCTTCCACATCCATTGAAACCTCATCCATTTGCAAAGATTTCAAAGTTGATGCATCTTCATTTTCAGAATGAGCCTGTTTATTCATGCAAAATGCTTCAGGTGTATACCCTATATTCCCTTCAAGATCTACAAAGTTCTCATTTTCAGAAAAATCTCCATCAGGTATCTGTGTATCCTTTTCATTATCAGAGTCATTGACAACAATGATTTCACTACCTATCACAGAGTTTTGCATCAGCTTTATTTCTGCATCTAGCTTGCCTCTTAACCTAGTTCTTGGTTCCAAATCCAAATTCTTTGTGTCTAGGGTTTTAACCTGTTCACCTTCATCAAAACTTGGACTTTCTACCACCTTAGACTGTTCTGCTAGCTTCTTAACCTCATCTATAACTTGTTGGGTCTGCTCTATTTGCTTTGGCTTGGCTGAACCCTATGATTTTTTCTCTTTTCCCTTAGTAGGTTTTTGCTTCTACGATTGAAACCCAGATTCCAAGAGAAAACTGCCCCAGTTTCGCCCAGTCTTACTCAAATGAGAAACAACCAACAATTTAATCAGACCCTGGTGAAAAATGGACTGGGCCGTGTGTTTAGGATGGTTCTGAACCCAGGAAATCATCCTCTGCAAACCCTTCAACAAATACTATGGTAGATTTAGCTTCATACTTCCACTGAGATGCATTAGCAATCGAATATGGAATCTTAGCACACTGTCATAACGACCTTCTCAGGTGATGTGGTTCTGCACCATTTGTAATCGGATCTACCAGTTAGGTTTAAGCTTGCTGATGTATATACCATTTTTCCATTTTAACTTTTCAAAACCTGGCAATAGGAACTCACCAAAATCACCCAAAAAATCTTGTTGTTTAAAGCACTTCTCTCCATGTGCAGGAACACCGATGGCTTTTGAAATTGACTGCTCATTAACCATGACTATGAAACCTCAAAATCAACCATTCCATTTTTGTAATTTTTGATAAAATCCTTGGTTACTTGCAGGTTTTAACCATGGAGTCTCTCATAGAAAACAAACCACCCTGCATCCTTCATTAGATGAGCTGACCTGGGAAACTATGTGATTCATTGTATGTTATCTGGCTTGATCCTACAGATTAACCCTCCAGGTTTCTTCTTCGCTATGGTTTGTGAAATTTCTTCCATTGTTACCCTAAGACTCATACAACATAGAATAGAACAATGTCAAGCAAAAATATTACACGGTTAATTCCAATATCAGGGTTAATTTCGATACTCTGTCCATCAAGTTTGATAACTTTGATGGTGCTATAGGCATAACTTCTGAAATGAATGTTTGATATTTGGAGTGTAGATGTGATTGCCACGATTCATGAACAGTACACAATGCATGAATATTACTTAATGAATAATCATGATACATCAAAACCATAATACAATACTTTGCCATTCGTATCATGCATTTCTCATCACTGGTAACATTATTACATTTGGCATTTTAATATATGTTGCCAGATCATAAATAATCAAAATGGATAACTTCAATGTTTTCAAGCATAATAACATCATTTGGAATGTTTTAATATTGAGAAATTTAATAAAAATCACTTAGGATAAGAGCTAGGACGGAAAAAACGACGAAGATGAAAAATTGATAAAATGAAAAAGCAAAACTAGGAAGAAATAAGAATGGTAGCTAGGTAAAAATGAAAATAATCTAATATACAACCCTAGAGATAACATCTGGCTCCGATTGGGGATAAAGTCCTCCTTGTGAGGCTTTAAGAACACTCTGACCCGTGCCTTCTGAAATCTGCTAGAGTCAAATTTCTATCTTATTGGGTTGGAGTCTGCTTAAACTGAAATGATATGTACAATGAATATATACAATGAACCTGTCCACCTTAAAATGTATGAAACAATTTTAGAAATCATCCATTTACTGGACCTACAAGTTCATCACCACTCAAAGTCTACAAAACAAAACTATTATTGCCCAAAATCTTAACAATTATGAATGGTCCCAACCATAAATTGTCAAACTTCCCATGTTTACCTTTGTCCTCATTTATGGCATCCCACCTTAGCATTGTATCACCAACTCAAACACCTCTGTTTTGATCTTCTTATCAAAGCTTTCTGTCACCTTTTTTCTATGCACTTCAGCTTTTTCCATAATAGCCTCTCTTTCTTGTTGCAAGTGAATGATTTGAAACACTCTTCTTTTTATTTTCTTCAGGTTCTTCCTCAATTTCTTGCACAAATTTAATTACTAGAGAAACTAATTGAACAGGAAATAATGCATCCACTCCATATATGAACTGAAAAGGGGATGTTCCAATTGATTTTTTAACAGTGGCCATGTCTGCCCATAGAGCAAATATCAATTTGGTATCCCAATTCCTTTTGTTTTCCAATAACATTTTCTTGATACTAGTCACAATGCTTTTATTACTAGATTCTACTAATCCATTACCTTGGGGGTTAATAAGGTGTGGATTGTCTCAAGATAATATTATTTTCTTTAGAAAATTTTACCATTTTTCTAGACTTGAATGCAAGAGCATTATCAGTAATCAACTTTCTAGGACATCCAAATCGACTGAGAATATTGTCTTGAAGAAAAGTAATGATAACTTGGTCTGTTGCATTTCTTGTTGGGATTGCCTCTATCCATTTGGTGAAAAAGCCTGTTGCAGTTAAAATCGATTTGTGTTTGCCACTAGATGCAGGATAGATCTCACCTATAAATTCTAAACCCCATTGTTAAAATGGATCATTTATTGCTATAGGTTTTAATCGTAAAGACTGTAATTTATGCTTACTTGCAAAATTCTAACACTCCATACAGGCTCTAACCTGATGATAAACATTTGTAAAAAGGGAAGGCCAATAGTAACCTGCTCTTAAGATTCTGAATGCAGTATCTTTCCAGTATTTGTGTCCTCCACAAACACCAGCATGCAAGTCTTCAGTGATAGCATTGGCTTCTGATTTATCCAAACATTTCAACAATATGCCTCCAGGATCTTTCCAGTATAAGATTTGATCAACTAAAACATATTTGAGAGCTTTTAACTTTAATGATCTACACTCACTTTTACTTAAACCTGAAGGACATTGTAAATGCAGCAAAAAATATACAATTTTCCCATACCACAACGAATCATGATATTTACCATAAATCTTATATTTATCCCGCTCTGTCAACCAACCCTGTTATGAATTTTCAGCCATTATGTGAAGATCTAATACCTAATAATTCAATTCTACTAGAAGCTTGGCTAAACCCTGCCCTTTCACCAGTTTGGTAGGATTAATCTCAATGTCATACTCCATTACTTTTTCAATCCACCTACCTCTTTTACCCTCACTATCAGGCTGTACCAAAATTTATTTAACAGCAGAATTAGGAACATAAGCCAAAATTTTAGAATGGAGAACATATATTTTGAAAAATTTAAGTGATTTTACCAAGGCATATGCTTGTTTCTCCATACTAGTGTATTTAAGCTCTAAGTCTCTCAATGTTTTACTAAAGAAATAAATTGGTTGTTCTAAGCCATCTGGGTTTTTCTGTAATAGCACAGCAGCCATTGTATCTTCTGATGCAAATGAAAAAATTGCAAAATCTTTCATATAATCAGGGGTTATCAATACAGGTGCTTCTATGAGTGCTTCCTTAATATTTTCAAATGACTGTCTAGCTTGATCTGACCATTTTACCTCCCTATCCTTTTTGAGCATGTCAGTGATATACTTTATAATTTCTACAAAGTTGGGGATAAACCATCTTAAAAAAATTATTTTCCCTATGAAAGAATGAATTTCCTTTTTATTTCTAGGGATGTCAATCTTTAAAATAACTTTTACTCTTTTCGGATCTATTTTAATCCCTTCTGCAGAAACTATGTGACCTAAGAGCTTACCTTCTGTCATGGTGAAGTGAGGTTTTTTTGGGTTAAGTGACAAACCAAATTTTCTGCATTTCAGGAAAGTTTGCTTCATATGCTTCAAATGTTCTTCATCAGATTTGGAAAAGACTGTGATATCTTCTTGATAAATGACAACAAATTTCTCATTTTCACCCACAAAGGCTATATCCATTTCCCTCTCAAATGTGGCACCTGCATTCATCAGCCCAAAAGGCATTTTGTCATACATGAATGTACCACAGGGGGTTGTAAAAGTTGTCTTCTCTCTGTCTTCTGGCTGAACTGCAATCTGATTATTACCAAAAAAACCATCAATCATTGAAATTCTTTCTGCACCTACCACTCTTTGCAGGATTTGATCTATTTTAGGTAGTGGATAATTGTCCTTGAGACAACATCTGTTCAAGTTGTGGAAATCCATGCAGAGCCTTATCTCTCCATTTTTCCTTCGTACTCGTACAAGATTTGCTACCCAAGATGAATACCTGATAGGTACAATAATTTTTGCATCCAACAATTTTTTTACTTCTTTTTCAATCACTGGCAATAATGCTGAATTAAGCCTTCGAAGTTTCTGTTTAAAAGGCTTAGTGTTTGGCTTCAATGGGACCTTATGCTGGATAATGCTAGTATCATAAGTTCTAAGATCCTCATATGACCAAGAAAAAATGTCTATAAATTCCTTCATCAAACTTATGTATCTTTTCCTTTCCCTCTTAGAAAGTTTCTTAGATATTTTGATCATTTTGGGTTTAGCTTCAGAACCAATATTACAACTTAAAACATTTTCTTCATTGGTCTGAAAGTTGGATTTCAACAATGTATCATTCTTTGAGAACAACCTTTCCAGTGGAACAAGTCCCTTAGGAATGAAGTTACTTTTTAAATCAACAATTTTCTCATCAGCAATTGAATTTTTTGTATGAGGAGTAAATTCAGCCATATCAACATCCACATCTTGATCAACCCAATCATCAACAAATTTTGCTATCAATTCGAAGAACTCCTTTATCTCCTGGTCATCCTGAAAGACTTTCCAGTGTTTGATGTTATCTAGAACAGTTGGCCTATATCTCACATCAATTGGATATTTCAAGTGCATTAATTTTGGAATTTTGAAGTGGGCTACTGCTAATGCTAATGAATCTACCATCTGATTACAATCTCTTCGAACATATGCTATGTTGAAAGCAAGGATCTATCAAATCCCATACTTCATTTCTGTAAACTTTCAACAATGACTGCTTTACCTTATAAACACTCTTAACTTGTTGAATTACCAATTCGGAGTTGCCAAATACCACAAGACTTTGAATGTTCATATCTTTTGCAGCTCTCAATCCAAGGATTAGTGCTTCATACTCAACAGTATTATTGGTGGTTTGAAATTCTAATTTATACATTAATGAAATCATCTTACCTCCAGGAGAAATCAACAAAACTCCTACCCCTGGTCCTTCTTTACTTGATGATCCATCAAAATGCATCTACCAAATGCCTTCTTGCTCTTCTATGTTGTGTTGAACTGGACTGTCCTTCCATACTTGAAAAACCCCTGTAGAATCATCATTTAATTGCAGCATGCAAGAATCCATATCTTCTTGTATTGAGTAAATGGGATGATTCGTAGGGTTTTTATCACCACTTACCAAGAATGCCAATTCCACTTCTCTATAAAGCCTTCTAAATTCACCTCCAAATATAGGAATTGAAGCATATCATAAATCCATCTGAAGGGTGCCACCTATCTTCTAATCCCATGACCTTGACAATAGCATGCCAAACTTTGGAGACACATCAACTATGACTACATCCATAAGAACACTCTTCATGGGTAGCTGGGTAAGGTTGACCACAAGATCTTTTATGACTCCTAAACATTTTACAGCTCTAGAATCAAAAGCATATAAATCATGATAAGGCTTGGTAATAGATAATCCTAGAGCTTCCATAACTTCCTTTGGCATAATATTATGTGAAGCACCTAAGTCCAAAAGGAAATTATGTAACATCTGGTCATGTATTGTAAGTGTGATATAGAATGGAGGGGGATAACAGGCTTACATATCTAATTGATCAACTATTTTTGAACTAGTGATAATAGTTGGGTCTTTATCTTGCAAAGTTATCACATCTGATGAAGAATGAGCAGGTGATGAATTTAGAATTTTAAGGGCAGGTTCGCTATAGGATTTGCTCCTAACTAACTCAGTCAATGGAATAGGAACCTTGATTTTATTTATTTCACGCTCCAGATCAAAACCAAGCACTTTGCCTACTTCTTCTGATTCAATAATCTTCTTTTTATATTTTTGTGGTTCTTGTTTTTCTCTAGAGGACAATACTTTCTTGGTAGGCACAAACTTAACCTTTTTTTTTAAATGGTGCAACCTGTTTTACACCTGACCTGAGACCATATGATTTTTGTTGATCTTGTTGAAATATTTTAGATTGTTGCTCAAGGAGATCTATTTCATCATAATTAAATTCTGTTGCACCATAATAATCATCCTTAGTCACAAAATTAGAAGAAGAAAAATCATCCAATTGATTAATATTAGGCTCTAAATCCTCAACTTATTCTACTGGTGTTTCATAAGCATCATCATCTCTTATCAAATTGTCCTGAAAAGGTGGTTGTATCTTCTGATCTGTGTTTATATTCAGTTGTCAACGGATTTGAATAGACTTTAAAAATAATCAAGTTGAGTAGGATTAAAAACTTCAAATTCAGGAATAAAGACAGACATATATGATTTTCTTTCTTCTTGATTTACATCAATTGATATGATTGTAGTTGAAGCGTGCTGAAGGTTACTGGATGATGGGAAATCAAGCTTCTTCCTTCTAGCTTCTCTTAGAATTCTTTATGGATCAGAAACCCCTGAGTACAAAGGAGATGAAGGATTTCCTCGCATCCCTATTTGTCTTGAAGCCACTATAACCTTCTAAAATGCAAGGTGAATGTGTAGTCTGCAAACAAATTATATTGATCTTGTTCACCCTTCAAAATCAGATGTAAAGATATAAATACCCAGGGAAGATGTACTTACCTTTCTCTGATCCCTGACAACGGCGCCAAAAGATGTTATCACTAAAGTTGAACCTAGAATACTGGGGTTCAAGCTTAGGGAAATCTTAAGAGTAGATATAAGGTAACTGAAAAACAACTCTATGGGGTTTGATGGTAGGTAAACATATTACAGAAATAAAAAAAAATCAAATATTCAAATGGTGGGGAGTATATCAGTGTTACTATCATGGATATTGACAATACATAGCTATGAGCATGACTTTGTGAATGTAATGATTTAGGTTCTATTTTCAAAACATTAAAAATAGTTGCATATTGATCAAAAGAATCATGGTATGGAATATTAAGACCACACATAGACAAAATGATGATAATATGTACTTTATTTATTAAAACAGAAAAAGCTCACAGATAACAATCATTTCAAAAAACAATTATTTCTTATCAATATGAAATAAAACCATATACATGCCTGCAAATTCAGTTTAAATTCTGACTTCCATCGTATATTCCAACCCCTACTACTTCATCACTATATGATATATATATAAAATTGTTTAAAGTTTGAAGTGATTTCAAGATCCTATTTTCATGGATCGAATCTTTCAAAAATAGTAAAGTTTTCCAACTTTAAACTCTCGAAATATAAACATAAACAAAATAAAAACAATCATATGCTAGCTGTTGAATCATAAAATAAACTATCTTAGTTTATCAACAAACTAAATGCTACTACAAGACTCTGGCAGGATAGTTAAGTCATTAAGAACCTGGGACCTCTTTCGTAACCTGATGTACTCAACATCTTTATTCTACTCCTGACCCTGCAACTCTTTGACTTGGATCTTCATTTGCTCCCACTGTTTTTTAATAGCCCTCTTTTTCTTTAATATATCTTTAGATATGAGAACTAGATTCTGGTAATCAACATCCTTCTATCCTAGATATTCTTGTAACCTCTTATTGGCCAACATCAGGTTTTCATTTATGTCCTGCAGGTATTTTCATTGCTCCTTATAAGACTACAAAGTCTTCTTAACTTGATCCAATTCTGGAGTTATTTCAGTCTCTTCCACATCCATTGAAACCTCATACATTTGCAAAGATTTCGAATTTGATGCATCTTCCTTTTTAGAATGAGCTTGTTTATTCATGCAAAATGATTATGGTGTATACCCTATATTCCCTTGAAGATCTACAAAGTTCTCATTTTCAGAAAAATGTCCATCGAGTATCTGTGTATCCTTTTCATTATCAGAATCATTGATAACAATGATCTCACTACCTTTCACAGATTTCAGCGTCTTCTTTGTTTCTGTATCTAGCTTGCCTCTTAACCTATTTCTTGGTTTCAAATCCAAATTCTTTGTGTCTAGGGTTTTAACCTATTCACCTTCATCAAAACTTGGACTTTCTACAACCTTAGACTGTTCTTCTAGCTTCTTACCCTCATCTGTAACTTGTTGGGTCTACTCTATTTGCTTTGGATTGCCTGAACCCTGTGATTTTTGCTCTTTTCCCTTAGCAGGATTTTGCTTCTGCGATTGAAACCCAGATTCCAAGAGAAAACTGTCCCAGTTTTTCCCACTCTTACTCAAATGAGAAACAACCAGCAATTTAATCAGACCCTGGTGAAAAATGGAGCGGGTTGTATGTTTAGGATGGTTCTAAACCCAGGAAATAATCCTCTTCAACAAATAATATGGTAGCTTTAGTTTCATACTTCCACTGAGATGCATTAGCAGTCGAATATCGCATCTTAGCACTCTATCATAACAGCCTTCACAGGTGATGTAGTTCTACACCATTTCTAATGGGATCCGTCAATTAGGTTTAAGCTTGCTGATGTGTATACCATTTGTCCATTTTAATTTTTCAAAACTTGGCAATAGGAACTCACCAAAATCACCCAAAAAATCTTGTTGTTTAAACCACTTCTCTCCATGTGCAAGAATGACGATGGCTTTTGAAATTTACTGCTCATTAACCATGACTTTGAAACCCTCAAAATCAACCATTCCATCCTTGTAATTTTTGATAAAAGGCTTGGTTACTTGTAGGTTATAACCATGGAGTCTCTCACATAAAACAAACCACCCTGCATCCTTCATTAGCTGAGCTGACATAGGAAACTACGTGATCCATTGTATGTTATCTGGTTCGATCCTACAGATTAACCCTCTAGGTTTCTTCTTCACTGTGGTCTGTGAACTTTCTTCCATTGTTACCCTAAAACTCATACAACGCAGAACAGAACAAGGTCAAGCAAAAATATTATAGGGTTAATTCCAATATCAAGGTTAATTTCAATACTTTGTCCATCAAGTTTGATAACTTCGATGGCACTGTAGGCATAACTTCTGAAATCACTGTTTTATATTTGGAGTGTAGATGTGATTGCCACAATTCATGAATAGTACACAATGCATGAATATCTCTTAATGAGTAATCATGATACATCATTTGGAATGGGATTTAGGTAAGAAATAAAACCCTTTTTTGAAAATCAATATGAAACATGAGCCTTGCCTTTGTTTTAATATTGAGAAATTTAATAAAAATCACTTAGGATAAGACCTATGACAAAAAAATGAGGAAGATGGAAACTTGATAAAATGAAAAAGGAAAACTAGGAAGAAATAGGAATGGTAGCTAGGTAAAAATGAAAATAATCTAAGATACAACCGTAGAGATAACACAACCATTAAAATTGACTCTTTACAATCATCAAGACATATGCATTTCTATTGTAGATTCCAAGCCTCACCCAATGATAACATATAGGACTATCATATCCTTTCTAATCAAGTCAAAATGAGCCAGAAAATACCATTAATTTATCAGTCATGCATTTACATAAGAAGGATGACTACCAAGATATATTAAACGATAAGGACTAGACTAACAAGCCACATAAGCATTATTCCTATAGGGTTATCGTGGCTATATATGCTTTATTATACATTCATAAGCATTATAACATCAAAAATTATCATCTATACTCATGATACACATTACCTTCATATTACTTTCATAACTTAAATGCATTTACAATGATGTACACCTATTCCACACCTATTCACATGATCATAAGATAGATACAAAGTGTATGCATGTACAACATAACTACATAAGCACATGCTTACATAACCATATACATATCCATAATCTGCATGGACAATATGTATTAGTGTCAAGTACATCACAACAACATGATCACATGGTAATGCATACAACGTTAATCACTATACCAACACATAAAGTCTTGAAAGTACCAAGCTTGGAAAAACCAAGAACTTACATAAAATCATCAAGTGTAAGGACTACATATACATCATAACAAGTCTTTTAATGCATCAAGACCACAACTTAAAAACACTTCACTAAATAAGGGAAACCAGGTTTCCAAGTTCCATGTTCTACCCAACCGTAGGCAGTCATCCAACATATACTCTTTCTTTCATGAGACCACCCCCGATTTGGGCAATGGTTCCATTAGGACCAAGGGAAGGCACATAATTCTTCCCAAGAATTTTTCTCATCAACTGGACACCATGTCCAAAGTCATCCTAGGCTAAGAAACTCAAGGATCTACTTGGACTTGATCCTTCATAGGTAGAGTACTTAAGCCTACTTAATATGTATAAATATGACACGGGAATCAATGCATTCCCAGTCAAGTAATCATGCCAACAAACATAGTTAACACCAATCCATTAGCTTACCAAGTATTAATAACATAATTTACCTCATAAGAGTCAAGCCCTTATCGCATGAAAGGGACTTAACAACAAAAGAAACATGAATGACAATTAACCCATAGCCAACCAGATCATAAACATTTTTCCATCCATACATATGCATTCAAGCACAAGATATCATACACATGGTACATATAAATGTATTTACCCATCCATCCAACACATAATACATATTTATGCAATTACTTACAAATGCATGACATACACTACAATTATATAATAAAATTATCAAGATAAGACAATGATAGGGTTTCACCCTTTCTCTACCATCATATGCATCCCATTATCAATCCACAAGTATATTAGACATGGATATGCATTACATTCAACTAAAGATGGGAATAAGCCCTCTCCTCCAAACCATGCCAACACAATTAACTATACAAAAATAGCAATCCAAGACAACACTGAGAAAAATAGGCCCTTCACCACCATAGAATATACAATATTTATATATGTAGGGGAAAAGAGATCATTAGCACAATAATATATATATATATATATATATATATATATATATATATATATATATTATTATACCATCTTGTATATATATACACTATACATTATATGTGCATACATTACCAATTACATATTTATATTATATACTACATTAATCATATCATAACTATTATTATCATTTACATTATACTATATCACATATATTACTATCTCATATATGTACACACTCTTATCATTTATAACTACATTGATATCTACATAATATACACGCTGCCATCACATACAATAGACATATACTATATACATTTCAAGATCTCAATTAAAGAGGGATTCACCCTTACTGTTGTTGCAACATCAAGCACAAGTACAACAAGATAACAAACCAACTATGGAGGGAGATGCCCTCACCACTTGTCACATCCAATCAATTAAACAATTAATTGATGTATAGTGTATCAGAGGGAGCTACACCCTCCTAACAATTAGTTATTCAACAAACAAATCATTTAAATAATGTGAAGAATCCAACATTCTCCAAATCTATCGCTAGCAAAAATAATAATATAAGTATATACATATAATAATTTAAGCCCTTAGATACAGGTTCCAAGATCAATACGGTATATACATATACAATATTTAAATCACACACACACGCACACACACACCACATATAATATTACATATGAATACAACTTACACACAAATACACATATCATTGATAATAATATACATAATACTTATTCACAATTATAAATATATATATTATCACTCTTTGGACAAGTGGCCCATTCCCCCCAAAAATAGACAAGGATAAGAATCTAGAATAATTAAATGAAACATGTCACATATTTTGAAAATAAAATAGAAGGGAAAATGGAACCACCATTAAGACAAGTGGCCTATTTCCCAAAATAGACAAGGATTTACTCATCAAAATAACCATTGCAATCCAAGTGGCATAAATAATCCTATAAAAGCTGCATACCATTAATAGATATCCCAAAATCCATATAGGGTATAAATTCCACTTAATAAATCACATTAATGTTTAATAATAATAATACTATATCCACATAGTATTACATCCATACTTATAACCATATACTACCATTAATATAATATTGTCTTAATATTTACTTTATCAATTAATAATCATATTGCTTACTTATCATTAAGATAAGAAATAATAACTTATCTCTATAACCCATTCTCACTTCAGGTCATATGTGCATTAAGCACTAATTATACGATAGAAGGTATTCATTGTTTCGTTTGGGGTTTAAAATTCTATTTCAATAACCACACCACATGCTCATTTATTAACTAACATAATTGGGGCTGCAATGTGTTCATTATCAATTACATATATCATGATTCCAAAACATATAGACAAAGTTATAAATCTGTAGAAGGCCCAACAGACATATAGTTGAAACATAATCTCTAATACCACTATGTCATGTCCTCGACCCCAAAACCAAGTCCAAGGTCACTAGGAAAACCAAGGGAAGTTGAATCAAGTTAAATGCATAGTGGAATAAGGTTATTTAATGCTAGGCTATCTTAACAACAAGCCAATTTAATAAAACACTCAGTCTTCTTAAAAACAATGCAAACTTGCGATACATATCATTTTCCATATGCACATGCTAAGAAAGATAAATGCAAGCATGAAGGTAAAAATATATGAGGAAGCTATTAACATGTAATCTAACATCAAATAATCAGATCTTATGCAACCATATAATGATTAACAAAATCATATTTTCAAGTTGTACTCTAAATAAAATTGAAAGTAAGACTTGATTTAAGCAATTGTTGTAGAATGAATATTATTCTAAGCACATATGAAACATGAAATAGATGTGAAATATGTTCTTGCTCTACATAAATATGGAATGCTTAAATCATATTGATTATGTTCTTATAAGTCTGGAATGCTTAAGTTTGATTAACATAACTCCTTCATTGGGCAACAAAATCTATTACAACTATGTTATCTTGTGTGGTTAACCTAACCTCTGCATTGGGAAGGAGATTCCAATACAATTGTATTTTTTTGTTAAATTCCCTAACGGGAAGCCCATCTAAATTTTAAAATATGATACAAAATGTATGTACTTAACTGTGGCATTAACTGTGGCATTAAGCCACATAATCTACTATAAATCAGAATGGAAAACAAAACTTAAATGAAGCATTATACCATCATACATGTATTTTACTACACATATGACGATGTTGATTCATGTATAAGAAGGAATCATTATCCACCAAATATATGATGAGATAGCGGAATAATAGAATATGGTAAACTATAATACCTATCTATAGGAACTGCGTACATGCTACCTAGAAACAAATACAAATCTAGCCTATGATCTATATGCCTAAAGTTTCCCAACCCTCGCATTGCCTCATGGTGGGTAAATTGGTGGGTCAGCTAATTGACAGACCAAATGTTATAGGCATGGTATTTTTCCGCTCTGAAATCAAGAACCGTGGGTGGATCAAGGCCCAATAGAGAAGTGCGAACCCCAACAGGAGACTAGGAAAATAAAATAGCTTCCTAGCATGCAATATCTACCTAGTCGGAAGTAAGAATGAGATTTAGCTAACTAGGTATACATTTGGAAATATCTATTTAATAAGAAAATGTTGATCCTAGATCTACAATCTCCCTAGTGGGAAATACAGTCTCTTATAAAATAAGCATATGCAGTTCGGGTAAACATTCCATTGAAATTCTATGTGTAGGAATTGTTACATAACATATATTAAAAATAGCGAAAACTTCCTCTAATATAACCATTTGTTTAAGGACAAAGTGATTACACCAGCCTAGATATTGACTTATTTGAGTACTCAAGCAGTTGTGGAGGAGCTCAGGATCCATGACTAGCTTCCCAACAAAGTAGACACAACTTGCATAAATATACATTGTTAGTTTGGGAAACAAAATGACATAAAAGTAAATAATAAAAAGTATGATTCTCTGTTAAAACATGTCAAGCATTTGTGTTTCCAAAGGACTACCCATCCTAGAGTACCTGCATGTAGCATGCAGATCTGAGTTAGTATCAAATATTAAAAATGTAAGACAATGTTCTTATAATAGAATATTAATCATAATAGAAAAATGATCAAAGTAATGTCTCAACTAGTATTTAATCAATGTATGGAAGATACTCGATATGGTATGTGCAAAGAAATGAACAGAGTTGGTGCTAAATAAGAAAACCCAAGGTAGCGTTTGTATGGTAGAAGTACCAATTAAAAAATTAAAGTATCACGAGAGTCTCTCAATAGAAGTATATAGAAAGATTAAATCTAATCAATCTTATGTATCCAAGTCTGGATAACGATGTGTTATGCAACTACTCAAAGGGTTCTACAATGATGCATGAATGTCTTAAGTAGTCTTAAAGGAGATGCATTTTACTCCTCTCTGCTCGAGTTTGAAAGTATATATGAAGACAAGAATTAGCATATTTGTATAAATATCTCATACAAGTTTGTGTAGAAAAAAATCCAAGGTTTTATATCACAATATATATATATAGCCCTGGCTTTCTTCGAATCCGAATGGTGTACTTACCCATTATATGTGTGTGTGTATTTGTTTGATCTAGAGCCTAAGCTTCTTGAATCAGAGATTGCATTTCAACCATGTCTGGATCCTAGCCCATGATGGGGGGTGTGGTGGGATTCTCCCCCCACCCCACTATAGTCACCATGAACTTGGTGGGCGTTTGGGGGCAGCACCCCTATAGAACTTTTTTTGGAAAAAACACCTCATAAAATGTTGTAATTTCATAGTCATGACTTGGTCAATAATGGGTGATTTACATGCCCATGGTATTGGGTATCTCGTGGTATTTTCCCATGGTAATCCATCTTTAAAAACAAGGAATTGTAATACGGTTGTGCATTGTATTGTAGTATTGTAAAGATCTTTGTGATTGTGTAAGAGAGATAGTGAGAGAGTGAAGAGGAAGTTGCAATGGATGTGCTACGGGTTATATCCCTTCATTTACTGAATAGATTAATAAAAGGATTGGCAATTTCTCCATGAACGTAGCATAGATTGGGTGAACCACATATATTGGTGTCTCTCTTGTATTGCTTTTATATGTTTTTTTTTCCATATTATTTTATGTTATTGTTCTGCTATCATGTTTTTCTAACAATATATATATATAAAACCAAACTTACTACATGAAAATTAATATCTCAGTTGATGAAAATGAGGAAGGGCATATCTGTATGTTTAGATATACACCATTTCGAAGCCATTGCAAGAAGGAGGCATGTAGCCAAACCATGTTAACAATCAGGTCAACACCCATGCGAGCAAATCGCAAGGTCAGACTATAACCATATCGTGGAATTGTTGAGTCATGAACCGCTTAAATGGAGTGTAGAACGAGACGAGGAGGGGAAGGACTCTATCCTCTCCTCATAAGCTATGCATCCACGATTTAGCACCCGATCGCCAACTTACAAATTCTAATAACAGTCATATCTAGTATGAATGAATCGCTAGTAAGGAAAGAGGCTTGGCATGGTGATTAAACAATCACCTTCGATCAGTTTCCTAGGCGTAATATCAACCCTAGAGGCGATTTTCCATAGCTGGACGCATCTACAACACAAAATAATCGAATCCGACCAATGATGGAGAGAAAAAAGGAGGCTCTTGCTCGCTTGCATTGGTTTCTTTAGGAGAGAGAGTGTGCTTTTGGGAAGAGTTTCCATACACGAAAGAATAGTTTTTGCTTTTCTAAGATCGACCAGTTACTTCAGTGGAGGAAGGAGTGACTTTCTGCCTAGGTAGGCGTGCCTTACATGGCGCCTAAAAGCAGAGAATGAATGCTTTATGTGTGGTCTAACAAAAGCAATGCATGGTAGGCATGCCACTGGGTGGTTATTACTCGCAGACTCGCAGTGATCAAATTTGAAGGGCAGGTGTCCTATTTCACTTTGAAGGGCTATCGTATATTAAACCCTTCAATGTTTGACATGTAAAAATAAATCATTTTTTTTATTTGAAAATTTGAAAATTTGAAATAGTATATTGAAATTTCGGTATATATTAAAAGCAAATTACAATGGAATATAATTCCACCATGAAATGATTAACAAAATGTGTGCCATGCTAGTTTAGATTTATCAACGATTGAACTTCATAGGTATATTGGCTCAATTTTCATTTGTTGTTGTTACTAAAGATGACATGTTCATGGTTTATTCTAATTTCTAACTTGTGTTAAGATGAATCTGTACAACTTAAGATATTTATCCTACAAGTCTCTATTTTTATATCACTTAGGTATGTGGAGTTGAATGTGGTCTACACTTCATGTTTAGAAGACAAATTCATGATTTCTAAGTTTTTGGTATAGTCGTGATGCAAATGAAAGTGTGGCCATCTAAGTTGTTTTTCTTATTTGAGACTGCTCCTCCCGAAACTGGCCATCTAAGGTATTTTTCTTCTCTGAGACTGCTCCTCCCAAACCTATGTGTTTGAAAAGTAGAAAAAGGATTAGTTTTCCTCAAGTAATAACAAATTTCAAAAGGTATTTAACTTAACATTTTAAGGAAAAATGCATATTTATAAGTTTTAAATCCATTATAATTGTACAATTAAATAATAAAGATTGTGTAACCTCAATATTCTCAATGTGCCACTTGTTTTATTGTTTATTGAAAATGAATCTTTTAAACATCATCTTTACTATGAATTCTAGAAAAATACATATTTTTAAGTTTTAAATCAGTAATAAAAAATTAGTAATCTCATTATACTCAATGTGCCACTAGTTTTCTTGTTTATTGCAAGGACTTTTTTAGACATTGTTTTCATTCATTAATATATTATTCACTATCTACAATTTCTTTAGAATAATCTATGCAAAATTGAAAATCAGTTATAGCATAACATCTATCTCTAAAATTTACCTTAAAGACTGAAACAAAAAATTGCTTGTATATGTAATGAGTCTCACCTATTGAGTTGAACAATACGTTCTTAAGAAGTTTATCGCCAACCAAAGGGAAGCTAAATGTCATGAAAAAAATAGATTTATGCTTGCATCCAACATGCATAGTGTCTCCAAAGAAGAAATGGCTCCTCCCAAGGAGTAACCGGTGTATGGTCTTCCCCTTTTCATATTCTAGGTTGGCCTGCAATGGAAATCAAAATTACAAAAATGATAAATTCTAAGATGCAATATTATTTTAAAAACATAAGGAAGACATGCAATTACCACGAAATAAGGCAGTAAATAAGTAACTTTTATTCTTTAATAATAGTAAGATAGATATAGGCATGCAGTAGTTATAGTAACATTATACAAATACCTTTTAAAAGATTGACTATGAATTTAGAGGGATTATTACAACTCTAGCCTTTAATAGTAAGACTCAACCATAGATGTTCTAGACTCAACAGATGAAGGGTGTTGAGTTCAACTGATAATGCGCCCAAATACAATTTAATGCAATTCAACCTAATTTTTATTTGGCACTTACAAAAGCCTGTTGCAAGTACCAAAATATAAGAAAACTTATAAAAAAAAAAGTGTTGGGAAGTTATATTTAGATGTTGAATCTATAGCTAAAGTGATGTATGAGTACCTTGATTTGTGTTGTGCCTTTGATTAATTTGATAGAGTTGTTGAATGTTGACATGATCAAGGACCTATCCTTTGCGAGGATGGAGGTGAATGAAGGTGAAGAACCTACGTAAATTATATTTTTCCATTAAAAAGGCCAAAAGATGCAAGTGATACCCTTATGGAGTAGTTTGGTGAATCATAAAAAGTTTTCTTTGAACTCGAGGAAATATTGCAAGCATCCTTTTTGGAAAGGAAATAATAGTCATATGAAGAAGGCATATAGCTTACTTTGGTGCCCTTTTACACATCACCCTCTTCCTCTTGTACAAGTCTCTCTGCTCCTTGCATCACTACAAAGCTATTCATGGGTTATCACTCCTATTGAATATTTATCATTTCACCATCACATTTGTTGTTCTTTGTATAACCTTGTATTTTTTCTTAGCATCCCATAATACAACATCATTCACACACATTCTTCAAACAAGACATGCCTCCAAATTCACCATCTCTATGATATTATATCACACATGGTGCGAAGAATGAAGGTGTCCATCCTTCAACGTGACTAGGAAGATGAGGGCAGTTGGGAATACATAATGCATAATGTGGTTAGAAACACTAGAAAACCATCTGCAGATTAGTAGTTTTAAATGCTATAGTAGTTTATACGCATGATAAGCAGTAACTTTTGTTCTTTCAGCATACCTATCTTGTTAAACATATTCTCTATTTGCATTAAGTATGGTACATATAATCTTCAATAGTCGAGGAAGTGTTCTTTTACCTCATCGCTTGCATGAAAATGATAGTGACCAATTCAATATAAAATATTCTGGCCTTACTAATTTATTTTCCATTTGTCTGTTTGGCCGAATGTACTATGAAACATATATCTTCTCTATGAATTGTGGCTCTTTTCACCTGAATATTTATATTCACAACCTTCGCCTTGGATCACTGCAATTCAAGGTTCCGCTAATATACTACGATCTGTGGTTACTCTTTACACAACGCCAATACATAATGTGTCTCTCTTTCACATCGTCAATGAGTCTCTCTAGAGATGTTTTTACATGTCATTGTCATGCATTGCCATCAGTCTTGAGCAACGATCATGGGCCCTTCAAACTATCCATGATTCTCTTTCTTTCAACCTTCTGCGGACATCAACAAACATGATATAGGCCATAAGATCATAAACTTGGCATCGGGTCTCTTATTCACCATGTTGATTAGGTCATAACCGCTTGATACAACTATTGGAATGCTTGAAATGAAGAATTTAAGTGTGATATGAATTTCATTTAGATGTTATACATATTAATACAACATGTGTGATTTTTGGTTTCACATCACCTAGGCGTCTTTTAAATTCTCTTATGATTCTTCATATTAATCTATAGTGAATGTGAATAATAACAATAATATTACATTACAATTTACCATAACCCTAATAGATAAAGTTTCCAACACTGCAAGAAATTGGAATGATGATGAGTGGCTCCATTGTGATTGCCAAATAGGGGACATCTTCATAAGAAAGATGATCAAAATTGCTACCAAAGTCACTACAATTGATGTTCTCTTAGATAACAATTGAAATCAATTTGGTTAAAATGAGGAATAAGGTTACTTCTTGGATTCCAAGTGGATGCCACCAAATGCAATCGAAAGAGGAAAGGAAACATCTCGATGAAAGAATCCCAACTTGATATGCATTAAATATGTTCAGAGATTATCAATGTCAACATAGGAAGTTGCATATAACTCCCATATATGCAAAAGATGTTTGAGGTATTCTCACTTAAAATAATGTGGTATGCTCAACTCCAATTATTATTATCATTGTTTTTATTTAAAATATTTTAATGTTATTAATGATAGTTAGAAGACACTTTTTATTATTTTTAATATATTTTAAAGACTTTAATGGTTTAGGGTGTGGTATGACTAGACGTGGCCCCCAAAAATGTTGTGTAATGTCTTTTAACCTGGGCATCTCATTTAACCTTTTGCTAAATGAGGGACTTGTATTACAATAACTAAAGGACATGGATAACAATGACATGTAACACCCGATAATATGGTTGATGTGCTATCGTATAATGTTCAATAAAAGTGAATATATTATTGTATTTATTATTATGTTAAAAACATTCATAATTATTATTCTAGAAAATGTCTTTCCTAATTAGAATGTCATATATTATCTTCAAAAGTGTCTTTATCAATGATAATTAAAAATCTTTTTTAATATGGATATATTTAAAGAGATTTAATTTTGTTTAGAATTTCTAGATTAAAATTTAAATTGAGATAGTTGACAAAGATTATTTAGTTAAATGACTATCTTTACAAATATTAAATTAACAATATAATAATATTTTTTAAAAGTTGAAAATATTTTCATTTATTTTAAAAAATTAAAATTAATAATCAACATTAAATAACATTGACATTTTTTAATAAGATAAGATAAGAAGGCACTCATAAAAATATTTATACCAGAAAGAGTAATTAAAACTATAATTATAATTATATTAATGCAAATAGATACAATGAGATATAGAATAATATATATGAAAAAACAAGCAAATAAGGGCCACCAAGTGACAATGTCTCAGACCTTCTACGTTGTAAGGAGAGATGGTGCAGCAATGGTGCACTTAGTTGCTTGGAGCATTTTGCAACAAAACATTTAAGGAGAGTTTGAAGGTCTTGCATTTAGCTGATTGAACATTTTGCAATAGAGAAATTAATATAATGTTTCTACAGAATTCTCATTTAGTTAATTAATACAAAATTGGATAAAATGAGTATATATTTTAATGTATATTTTAATTAACAGTGCAGACCAGACATTTATATGCATTGAGGGTGAATGTCCATTTTCTATGAAGAAGAATATATAAATATATTTTTCTTGGTAAAAATATATATCATTTAGAACAAAATGATTGTTCGGAATCCTCGGTCTCCCTTATGGGCTGGTGCAAGCTAATGCTGGCCACTCTTGATGCGTTAGTCGCAATGGACTTCTGGAAAAATAGAAATCTGAACGTCAAAAAGCAATATTAGAGCTACCTACACAACTTTTTGGAATATGGCACAAGAAGATCAAACGTAGACAATCGGATTACCTTCCGGAATGTATAAATATTATTTATGGAAATTAAGTATAACTCCCAAAAAATGGGATTCTCATAAGGTTGGTTTGTTATTTTTTTAAGAAAACATATGAATATGTTTGCGTTATCACCCTGGTTCGGTATTCAAATGGTGGATTTTTGTTAAAAATATATATATATAGTCGTAGATAATAGGCCTTTCTAGTGCGGCACTATTTTTGCATATTTATTTATGTTAATTTTATTTATTTTTTAATTAAGGAAGTCATCCCATCCCTAAAATGACTAGGCCGAGCATTAGCCCCTGATATCATGGTCTTAACATAATCAATCAACAATTTTTTTTTTTAGAATGTAGGTTTTTGTGTGTACTTGTGCGGGTTCTTTTCCATTTTCAAAATAGGTGAGCCAATAAAAAGTTATAGACAGAATAAATAACCTACTTTTTGTGTAAGATTGACGTTAGTGCAATTGAAATTAACTAAAAAATAAGAACAAATAATAGATTTAATAAAAAATTACATATTCGAAATCTGCACACATAGTTCTACAAGTGTGTACAATTTCATTAGCAGTGGACAAGTGTAGCATATGCATAATCATGCTCAAAATAGAAGAAGTTATAGAATAAGATGTATTTTTTTATATTATTATATGTATTTTGGCAACCCTAACCTAAAACCATAGTAGCCAAGTCATCCACCACGTTGATGGGAAACAAATTACCCGCCAAAATTAAAAAATCAAACTGACACATGCACGTGTATTTAAATAGCGCATGCGCACACAATGATGCGTATGCGCACAATGACATGTGCGTGTTGTTTTTAATAAAGTTTGAAATTTGTCATAGTGATTAAATGATTTTATAAATTATATGTTTTTTAATAATTAGTAATGTTTTAAATTGAATTAAATTGAATTTAGATGATGAGGAGGAGGAGGAGGAGGATGGGGATGATGATGAGTATGATGACGATGATGTTGATGGTGAGAATGAGGATGATGATGATGATGATGTTGATGATGAAGATGATTATGATGATGATGATGAGGATGAGAATGAGGATGATGATCATATTCGTCATCATCAACATCATCATCTTCATCTTCGTACTCATCTCCATCATCATCCATCATCTTCATCATCATCATCATCATCATCTTCGTCATCATTATCATTATCAATGATGATGATGAAGAAGATGATGATGACGAAGATGATGATGATGACGAAGATGATGATGATGATGTTGATGATGATGATGATGATTGAAAATGATGATGATGATGAAGAAAATACTGATGATGATGATTATGATGATGATGGCAATGATGATGATGTTGATGATGATGATGATAAGGAACAGGGTGATGACGATGATGATGATGATGGAGATGATGATGATGATGATGATGATGATGACGATGATGATGATGTTGATGATGACCAAGATGATGATGATGATGACGATGATGATGATGTTGATGATGAAGATGATGACCAAGATGATGATGATGATGATGATGATGATGGGGATGAGGATGAGGATGAGGATGATGGGAGGAATTGGGTGATAACGATTATGATGATGATGATCATCATCATATTTGTCATCATCAGCATCATCATCTTCATCTTCGTACTCATCTGCATCATCATCCATCATCTTCATCATCATCATCATTGATAATGATGATGATGACAAAGAAGATGATGATGATGAAGATGATGGATGATGATGAAGATGATGATGATGATGTTGATGATGATGATGACGATGATGATGATGTTGATGATGGCCAAGATGATGATGATGATGATGATGATGAGGATGGGGATGATGACGAGGAAGTGGGTGATAACGATGATGATGATGATGGAGATGATAATGATGACGAGGATGATGACGATGACAAGGATGATGACAGTGACGAGGATGATGATGATGAGGATGATGACGATGATGCTGATGATGACAATGATGTAATCTTCCACCTTGTGAGCATTAGCACCCTTTGGCCTATAGGATCCATTTCACTGACTCAGATCCACTTTATATCCTTCAAACACATTATTTCCTCATTTTTTCCCTTGTACGCTTGCTGCATCATTACAGCGGGCGTACCCACAAGTTGCATCACTATAGCCCACGGGTAGCATGTAAAATGGTAAAATTCACTAGTTAATTACTTTTTACTCCCAAAAAGCGGTCATAGGGTGACCTTTGGCCCTCCATTTGCCCAAGTAATTCCTCGATGTGTCCTTTCACTTACCTTTGGGAGGACTATATATTGAGCACATATGGCTTATGGATGGGAGGAGAAAGGAGAGCAAGAGAACTCTAGTGGATTTTTTCCTTGTCTTGAGTCTACACTCATTGATCCTTGTAGTTGTGAACCTCTTATGTTCACCTTCCAAACTCCTATTATAGTTTGATTTTTCCTTTCCATGGAGGATTGAAGTGGTGGAGGCACAAGTGGATTGATCGAAATCGTGGTTCAGATTGGTTGCCAGCAAGAGGTTGTATCACATTGTACTTCTTGTTATTTATTAATAGAAATACTCGTATTCTCGTCCGTTAATGTTGTGAATGTTGTTTACATTACATTGGATTGCATTTACTTATAATATCATGGACCATTTCTATTGATGATGTTAATGTTGTTTATATATTACATGCACTTGTTGTACATTGGCTATTAAGACTAATTTGCAGGTTCAAGGGCACACTTGGAAAAGCTCCAATGGGGATCTACATCAAACATTTGGATCGAGGTTGGTTACATTCTCCATTATCTTAGCATTGGCATTTATGTAGCATAGTTCTGAGAATTGAGTTAATTTCCGGTAGTCAGCTATCTATTGTGGTCTGCCCCAAGCCATAGTGATTTTTCTCCAACACAGATGCTGATGATGATGAAGATGATTATGATGAGGAGGAGGAGGAGGAGGCTCCTTGTAGAGGGATAGTGTCATGGACTCTATGTGTTATTGATGACGCGTGAGGTCTAGAATTGTTAAGTAAGGCCCAGGTGGAATTCAATTGAGCTCAATATGCTTCAATATGATCTCGAGGAACCTGTTTTCATTCTTCGGTGATGTTTAATGCTTTTCAACATATCCACGGTCTTGCATGGTAGGCTGAGGATGCATTCATGGAATTTTATCTTTACAAAATATGGTTTTTGTCAAAATTAAATTCAAATTTTCTCTTTGATGAATCCTCCTCTACAAGACTTCATTTATTGCATGAATGTCATAGACTCACAAAAACTCTAAACAACACTCAATGGCATGCAACTACAAAAAATGGCATGCAACTATAACCACAAACCAAGTAGAGGTTGATTTTATGCACTGATATAGAGAGGTGGCAGTAGGCACACAATATGGAGAAACAATGAGTTAGAAAAAACATTTGGACCAAAGTACCACAATGCTTATTATTAAAATTTTAAAAAACAATTTTTGGCTCAGGAATTGTCGTTTATCACCATGTTTCTCTTTGACACTCTCCATCAAAATACATATAAAAATAACACGTCTTTACATCCTCTTCCATTTAAATCCTCATCACATAGTCATAAATAAGGATTATTATGCATGCACATACTCACGTTACAATGTCAATTGGGTTAAGGCGCATAGACAACCATAAATTATCAAATGTGTCAAAGAGAAAGCGCTTCCAAAAAAAATTAAGACCCACCCTTCAAACTTCATCACCGAGTCCAATTTATGCAAATATTTTCGAAGTGGGGGAAGGTTTGGCATTAAATGGTGTAAATGTTGGGGAATAAATGGTGTAAACATTATACAGGGGAACGTGTGCACTCCTGGCATGTACATGCAAAAAAAAAAAAAATGTGCGCGCCTTTAAGCACATGTGCGCGACCTTGTTACTAGTTAAAAAAAACAAAGTTCTCCATTTTCCAGGAATTCCACCAAAAACACGGGTTTCACTTCTTCTGCGGGTTTCAAGCTCTCACGGGTTTCTTATTGGCTCACACTCATTGATATTTTGGACACTCTTTGATCTATTGGGCACAAAATGACCCTTGGAATCTAACAAACATCTTCAGTGGTCTTGGAATCTAGTGGATTCATTCAAGCTACTAGTTTTCATTGCAAGTGGAGATCATTTCTATAGAGGTATGGTGAATTGTAAATCAGCCTTTTCATTCACAAGATTTGAGATGAGCCGATGCCTTTTTGTTTTTATCATATGCCCACAAAAATATCCATGCATAGACAACAATGAATTTGACAAGAAGATTTCCCAAGTTCACATCTAAAAAAATTCATATGAACACTAGACAAGATGAAGTATGCAACCTCTTGATTGTGTAATTAGTTCCCAAGTTAATTTTGTTCTTTTCACCTCATATTATGCTACCAAAAAATACTACACACTCACTAAACATAACTAAAAATATCACTTCAACTCATCCACAAAACCTCAACTCTCTCATCTCTTATTCTATACCATTGTATGGAATGAGGATATTTGTAAGTATATGCACCTTTCCTTTTTCTATGAATCCAAATATGATAATATTCATCGATATTTACCATCCTTACAATATCCCCTCACCTTCAATAATGATTTTTTTTCCAAAAACCAAGACTTTCCCACTTCAGGCTCTATTCAACATGATGATTGTTGGTATAGTCCCTAGTTCCCCACTCTCCAACACCTCCCCACCCTAGATATTGCACATTGAAAGGTCAAATTATATTCCCCCTAATCACCCTTCCCAAGACCATGATCCTTGTTAGAAACCTTTGCATCCTCCTTAAGATTTTGCATAAAACAAGGTATACATTCATTCCTTTGCAATGCAATGTTGAATTCAACCATGGGTATTTTAAACTCAAAATCACATTCTTTCATCTCAAGGTTTATAGATAAGAAAATAGTTTGTTGTTGTTTCTTCAACTCCTCAAGGTGTTATATAACCTAGTAATTTATGATGGTAAAGGACATTGCCTCAAATGGAAGGATATACCATTCCACTATGAAGACAAAGCAATCAAACTACGTGCAAAATTTAGAATTGATAACATTAAGGGAGAAAGCAAAAAGTGCAACTAATTAAGGTTACCTAATTTGATGTAGAAAAACTATCAAACTATTCCCAAGGCATCTCTAGCCATCTCTGTTGTAGGGTGTTACTACCATAATTTTTATGAATTCATGTCTAGGAAAGACACTAGTTTCTCCTCTCTACACTTGACCAACCATCATCTATATTGATTGGAATTGGAATGGATAATGATGTTTATTCAAACACAAATAAATCAACATAGTCTGTAGTTGTATATGTTAATTTTTAAAGTGGTAAGCTATGTTGGAATGTGTCAAGGTCATTGTATAATGGCACTAATATCTTATTTGTTGTTTCTTTTGTAGAGGTAGGCCTGATAGTTTTGTTAAAGAGACTTTTGCATATGGGAAACTCATGAAACACAAAAAAAAAATAGAAGGAATCTTCCCTTTGAAAAGGTCAATGACTTAAGAAAAAAGGCCAGGTTGGGAATGGAAATGTTGAGACATGGTCCTATCATTGCCCCAGATCCTTCTACTGATCCTAACATAGTTGTTGACACAACAACCTCTTGTTCAGAACCATGGGTAAAGCAATCGCGTCCAACGGACCCAACTCAAATTCCAACATCAACACAATCTCCAACCAACAATCCATCAACAAGTCATTCTGAAGTTCCTCACGACACAATAATTTTGGGAGATGTTGCATGTGTAGAGATGGACATACAAGCCTGCTTAATTTGCAATCTCCCCAAGAACACCACAACCCTTTCGACCACACTCCCATTATGGCCCAATCTATGAACAAAGCACCACAAAAAACAAGCTCCGGTATTCATGTCTCATGTCCACCCTCCCTACCTCGACTATCCGGTGCAAGAAGAAGAACTCCTAGACGTATTCATGTGGATGAGAGTGCTATGTCGGGGCTTGAAGGCAAGTTGGAAAAACGCACTATTGAATGGCAATGCAACAAAATTGTCAAAGAATATTTTGAATCCAAAGGTGATGTAGCTAAATGTCAATTATTGCTATGTTTGTTAAAGTCATGTTCTTTAGCTGTTGTTAGGAGAATTTTGGGCATAAAGATGGTTAAAAGTTTAGAGGCCAACATTCATATTGTTAGAAATCTCCAATCTGCATTTAATTCCATTGGGAAGACGTCTTGTACAAAAGATCTTTGTGCAGCTCGTCATGTTTTAGCAAAATTAGTTGTAAGCAAGTCCACAAGGCAATGTTGACTACTATCACACACTTCTCACATACTCAAATTAAATAGAAAAACTATTAAAAAGTACTCTGTTATAAGAGAAAATCTTAACACTCCGGGTGGAAACGATTGTTGGGCTTTTGTTGGTAGGTTGCCTCGTGTAGATAGGAAGCTATTTGATGCTATTAAGGAGTTAGTAAAAAAAATTTGCATGATCATACTAGACCTTCATCAAACGAAAGAGACATGCTAAAACTGAGAAAAATTTCTACTGAACGTGAGCCCCATATTAAACACTTCCTTGACACCACACAGACTAAACTCTATGAGAGATTTAGGAACGAGTGCACACAATTGAACTTGGGCCAAAGGTCCTTTGAGAAATGCAAACCATGGTACGTTTGTGTATGCATTGATCGGAACACTTGTTGTTGTGGATACCACGTAGAATATGAATATTATTATGACACACATAAACATATATTTTGTGATTTGCATACTAACATTGTGCAGCGCTACAATGAATCCATACGACCACCAAATGCATCAAGAGACTTTATCCATAACATTATGTGTCTAAGGCCCGAAGGACAAAAGTATTATGGAAAATCGTGTCTATATGGGACATGTTCTAGGTGCAGTAGGTTTTCTCTTTTGAACTGTTGCATTCATGAAAGCAAGGAGCACGAATTTGGCATGATGGGTGTGGAGATGCAGAGCTTCAAGTACATGACCTATTAATTAGACAGTGTCAGAGAAAGTAAAAAGATTGCATTGGTGAAGTCACAAGTAGAAATGAATATTGCTTATTTTTCATATTGCATGTTCAATTTATGGCATATACATTTTTCCAAAGGCCACATTGTAATATTTCCCTTGTTTCCATGGTAACAGGTACCAGTATGTGACTTCTTGACAGAATTCTACGAGAAAACCGAGCAGTATGTTCAACATGTGCATGTAGCATGATGGAAAGATGAGCAGTACAGAAAATACAAGGACGCATTCCCGTTGGAACCATAGTGTCAATTGTGGATTTTGCAGAAAATTACACCCTTCAGCCACAAAATGAAATCCAGAGTCAATACCACCATTCAGACCAAGTCAACATCATGGTACATATTATGTATAGGCATGCGCCAAAGAGAAACAATGACAAGAGGATAATACTGAAGGAGACAAACTTTTACATAAGTGATGATAGAACCCATGATCTGCATTATGTGCAACATTGTTTTTGAATTTCCTACAATCAGCTGAAGGAGAGAGATATACAGATGGATTAGCATTGGATATGGTCGGATGGTTGTGCGGGCCAGTTCAAAAGTGCCCGAGTAATCCAATGGATGAGTATTTTGCATAAGACTTATAATGTGCCGCATATCTAGAACTATTTTGAGACCGGGCACGGCAAAGGAGAGCATAATGGTGCTAGTGCAGGCATCAAGACTGCACTACGAAGGGAAGAGATGAGGTTTGACAAGGAACCTCATATCCGAGATGCATGGTCCACAGTTCAGTGGTGCTCCGCAACAATGTTAGAACGAGCAAGAGATCAACAAACATCATCAGTGGCAGGACATGTGGTGAGAAATTTTTGGCTAGTGGTTGACATAGAGCGATCGCATTCCTATAGTTGGCGCACAATACAAGGAACACGTGGATTTTATTCAGTTCAAAGCTCAAACAACCACTTATTTGAAATATGGATGCAAAATCTTGCATGCTTTTGCATCCCTTGCAGCAGTGGCAAATGGGATGAATGCGAATGCCTGGATTGGGTTGATGAATGGGATCATGTGTCACTTGCAGTAAACCAACATGCAGTTGTTGAAACAACCTAGTTAGAGGAGGGTCAGTCAGCGATTTCGACAGACTACGACCATATCTCAGATCTTGTACAACCAGGACACATATACTCAGTTGTATCACCAAAAGACAATGAATGGGAAGTGGATTATTGGTTGGCATGGTGCATCCAAGGTAAGCAAACCCTCTACAGATCATTAATCAATGATGAAGGAATTGAATTTCCTACTGGCTTGATGGTGGTTAAGGGGAAATATCTTACACTAGATGGGAAGTCAAGAAAGACTAGTGGGCATGTATTCATGGATTATAGACCAAGTTCAGTGGTGTATCACTTCACAAACTTGATCCTTGCCACAAAAATCCATCTTCAGACAATGTCAAGCAAGAGCTCAACCAAGGTATGCTACTACCTGCCTCATTCAAAGCACAAGAGATTGATGGAGACAATTAGAAATAGAGAGGATCCAGATGGATTTATTGAATGAGGCCAGTCAACTTTACATAAGATAAAGAATTGCATCAAAGAATGTTATGTTCTACATCGAGGTATGTGTAGTTTTATGTTATTTCGTTGGTACATGCATTTTTTGTTGATACATACATACCTACATGTATTTTCCTATGTTTTTTATTTTTCCTGTATGTATTCAACTGTTCCATACTTCTCTTTTATGTTGAATAAAATGGTGATGTGATTTGGATCAAATTTGAGTATTTTGAGTTAGTGGTTTCTTAAATATATCTATTTATGTTTGTAGCATTTGAAGATAGCGGTTTTGATAGGTTCTCAAGATTAGAATTACCTAGGTTTTAGGAAATTTTTTGAAGTACATAATCTATTACAATGGTCATGAAAATTTAACTTGGTAGATGGAACCTTCTAGGAATCCATGTATGGATAGAAGGGTCTTCCAATTGGGGTAGGGAGTTATCATAAAGTTTCAAGGGTGGTATTTTTGAGATCTATACTTGAGAAAAGCATTGGGGAAATGTGAAATTCCTTATCGATCAAATATCTCTTTAGTTTCTCTCTCTTTAGTTTTGTGTCCACCCAAAACTTTTTCATGCTTTGGGTACCTTGAGGTATATTCCCAACCCCCAAAAATATTATATTATGATGATTATGTTGGTTTAGGGTTTTGGTTCTCCGTGCTCTTATAAACCAAAAAACTCTCATATCCCCAACATTTTTCATAGATTTGGTTCCCCGTGCTCAATGCTCACCCGAATCTAGCTAGATTTTGGGTTTTTGCCCTTATCCAAGCATCATGTCATCAACCTAGGGTTTCCACTAATATATTTTAAAACATGATCATTTATGGTTGGATATTGATGCTTTATTCCTATAGATAACCACTTAGAGGGACTTGTCATCAACATCATCTCTAGGCTCCTCATCAACATCTCCATCATCATCATCTTCTTCATCATCATCATCTTCATCACCATCATCATCACATCTTCTTCGTCGTCATCATCATCATCTTCATCACCATCACCATCATCATTAGCGTCTTCATCATCATCACCATCTTCATCATCTAATTGAGTAGCACTAATATGTTTATCATTGTCACCTAATGGTTGGAAATGTACTTGAGGGAGGCTTTAGACCTACCTCACCCATGTCAGTGCTTGAGTTTTTAGAGGTCGACCTCCCACCCCACATGTCCATCATCATCATCATCATCATCATCATCATCATCATCTTCATCACCATCACCATCACCATCACCATCAATGTCTTCATCATCAGCACCATCTTCATCATCATTGTTAACTCTAACTCTATCCTTAACTCTCACCAAACCCTAGCACTAAACCATCTTCTTCACCATCACCATCACCATCACCACCAACATCTTCATCATCACCACCATCTTCATTATCATCATTAAATCTAACTCTAACCCTAAAAAAATTTCCTTCTATAACTCTAGCCCCAACCCTCACCCAAACCCTAGCACTAAGCCATATTCTTCATCATCGCCATCACCATCACCATCACCATCACTGTCACTGTCACCATCACCATCATCATCATCACCATATTCATCATCATTGTTAACTCTAACTCTAACCCTAATTCAAGTTCTTGCTATAACTCTAGCCCTAACCCTCACCCAAACCCTGGCACTAAACCATCTTCTTCATCATCACCATCACCATCACCATCACTGTAAATGTCTTCATCATCGCCACCATATTCATCATCATCATTAACTCTAACTCTAACCCTAATTCAATTTCCTTCTGTAACTCTAGCCCCAACCCTCACCCAAACCCTAACTCTAACTCTAACGTTAACTCTAACTCTAGTTTCCTCATCAACTTCTCCATCATCATCATCTTCTCCATTGTCATCATCTTCATCACCATCACCATCGTCATCACCATCACCTAATCAATGTCTACATCACATCACCATCATCATCATCATACATGCCCGATGGATGATTTTGCAGAGTTGACTGTCATGTCCCAAATTTGGTATTGGGTCACAATGGCCTAATCACATTGTACCTATTCATTAGAGTTTGTCAAATTGATGCTAAAGGTCAAATAATTGCCAATGAGGAAAATTACTAGTTTCCTAGGTTTGGGGTGGAAGCTTTGGGATTTGGAATAATGGGGATAATAAATGATGTTTAGACATTAGAAGGGTTCAAGTATTTAATAAATAGAGTGAATAAAGAAATTCAAGAGAAATCCTAGGTGACAAATGGTTTTGGAGACATATGGAGGATGTGGGACCCACACTAGCTTGATTTTTCATAATACATGGTATCTCTCTTTTGCAAATTCGAATTAATGGGAATGTGAACACTCTTGGGTGAGTTGGTAAGTCATAACACATGTCATTGAGCATATTAGGTCGAATTGGGAAGGATTGGTAACCTCCATGGAAGATAAAGAGTCAAAGTGGAAGTTTGTGGACACTTGGGCTAGATTCCCTAGCCCCTATGACACCAATGATGGAGCATCTATGACAACTATGACAAATTGCAGACCTGACCTCTGACATCTGACCACTATGACATGTTAGCCCCAAAAATAGGCTCAAGGAAGGCGAATTTGGGAGTTGGAGAAGCCAAAGAGGCTCAAAATCGAATTTGGGAGAAGATGGAAGGTTGGAACTAGGAGACAAGTGGCAAATGTGGAATATTTCCTAAATGGAAATCTATTGAATCTATTGGGAGGATTTCGACCCTTAGAAGGCTAATGTTGGTTATAAAATGTAGAAATGAAGTATGAGAATAGATTTTGATCATTTTGTAGAATTTGCAATTGCATTTTGTGAAGAGGGAGAGCTAGTGGATGACTAGTTTCTTGCCTTAGCCAATTTCGAGGGTGAAAGATTCCCATCCAAGTTGGTAATGGGAAAGGCCATTCAGACCTTTCATTTGGAGCTTTAATGGAGTCTTTATTTGCAGGTGTAAGCTACATGGAAGCTCATGGTTTCTTCTATTGCAGCTCACTCCTTCAACCATTTCCGGTTTTGATGGCATATTCTTGATCCTTGAGGGAGGGCGTTTTTGGTGAGCTATTGTACTCTTTGGGGAAGATTTTAATGCCCCATTTCTTTTGTAATATGAATTAAATACTCTGTTCTTCATATCCAAAAAGTTTCAGGTCGAAATTCCAAGTAGAAATGTATAAATCTCATTTTTAATGGAAGAACAATGCCATTTCCCCACTACCTTGTTGTGAACCAATGTATTGATGATGATTTCGAATGAATGGATGATTCTCTGATGAATTTGTGATTAATGGACTGCCATGGATGTATTTTACAATTTTCATGTACTGTACTTGAGCATTTGAAGTATTTTTACTTAGTTTAATTGCACTGGGAGAAGAAATAGTGCCATTTCCCCAAGGGTCGAATTGATGATTTTTGTAGTTGAATGGGAGAGAGTTGGAACAGATATAATAATCAATTAATGGTGCACATGAGACCTTAATAACATCCTTAATACATTCCCTACCTCTGTTCATAAATTTGAGTGGCTTTGGAGGCATTTGGGAAGCCATTTTCAATACTTACCCCAGGGGGATTTGAACCCCAAATTACTAGTAAAATTGCATACTTGGTCCAGAATCTTAAGAGAGTTTGCAGAGGTATTTTGGTGGCCATATATCATCCATGAACATCATATTCAAGTCTTAATATCACTCATACACCTTCCTTGAAGATTTGAAGGCATTTGGAGTCAATTCGAGACATAGAGACCAATACTAGTCAAAGGCGAATTACTAGTAAAGTTCCCTACATTGGCCAGAATTGAAAGAGTATTTGCAGAAGTATTTTAAAGGTCCAAAGGCATCCTTAAAACACATATTTATGTTCTAATCTCATTCATATACCTTCTCAGAATATTTGGAATCATTTGGGGCAAATTTGGGACCTAGAGATCAAAACTAGTCAAAGGTCTAACTAGGGAAAAAAGTGAAAAATTGTCATTTTAATAAAATTCCTATTAAGGGACATTACATTGACCCCCGTGTGCAAAAATTGCACACTTCCTCACTGAGAAAAACCCTAGTTTCCAACATGGACATACAAGATGTCACCTGAGCCACGAGACCAGAGGAGAGGGACGCCCCTAGCACTATCCAGGCGTCCTAAATCCAACGGAGTTGATGGTTCATCGATCGGAGCCACGGTCGTCATTCTATCGCTCGTTCCATCTTGCATCCAAAAGGCCTTCAGGGACATCTTCTGTATACCTACCGGGGGCATAGAATTCAAACCGTGTAGCAAACCTTGGTTTTGGGGAGTCCTAGAAGTGTGTCTAGGTAAGTTCCGAATAGGAACACTAGCCATAAGTTCCCAGTGGAATATTTTCCAAGGTTGACCCCCGTGTGCAAAAATTACACACTCCCTTACTGAGCAAAACCCTAGTTTCCAAGATGGACATACAAGATGGCACTCGGACCATGGTACTGTAGGAGAGGGAAACCCCTAGCACTATCCCAACATCCAAAATCCAACGAATTTAACGGTTCATCGATCAGAGCCACGATCGTCATTCTATGGCTCGTTCCATCTCGCATCCAAAAGGCCTTCAGGGACACCTGCTGAATACCTGTCAGGGGCATACAAGTCAAACCGTGCAGCAAACCTTGGTTCCGGGGAGTCCAGGAAGTGTGTCTAGGTAAGTTCCGGTTGAGAACGCTAGCCATAAGTGCCCAGTGGAATATTTTCCAAAGTTGACGCCCATGTGCAAAAATTGCACACTACCTTATTGAGCAAAACCCTAGTTTCCAAGATGGACCTACAAGGTGACACCAGTTCCATTGGACCGGAGGGGAGGGGCACCCCGAGCACTATCTGGAAGTCTTGAATCCAACGGAGTCAACTATTCGTCGATCCGAGCCTTGGTCGTCATTCTATGGCTCGTTTTATACCCCTATGTCCTAAGAAGGTTGAAGCTGTAAAGCAACAGGTCTCTAGTATTCATCCTGAAGCTCTTTTGTTTATGTCTACGATAAAGAAGCTCTCAATTCGTGAGCTAGAACATATCGATCTTAACAGGATTTATACAATCTCTGTTTTAGGAGAAACTGACCTTAGAACTTCTCGTAGCAATGACAATGAATCCTTCATTTTGCATTTGTTAGCAAAAGAAGATCAATTTTCGACAAAACAATGTAGTTATTAGATGTGGAGGTAGTGGTTTCCCGTGGAAAGATGTTGGGAAATGGGCTCTTACATTAGCTTTTTCGATGGGAGAGCAGCTTACAGAAGGAAATATGGTGGTTGTAGGTATCTATGCTTTTCTTCCGATGAAAATTGTAACAGGATTTCCATTCATAATATAGGCATATTTTTTATTGGTTTTGTCAAGAGAAAGTATCATTTTCAATAACAAGTGGAACCCGAGAATCCTTCATTGTGTTCCATTAGCCTTTTGTTCAGAATTTCGTGCTATGGTAAGTGGTAATTCACCTCTATCATCGAAAACTTGGGTCTATAGGTACCTTCCCTTTCATATTCCTCATAATGCACACATAGTCCATCCTTATCTTGATAAACAAGAGTTTTATAATAGCTTGAATTGTTTGTGCATGGTTATCTCCCTGTATTCGGTTGTCTGATTAGTTGACAAGCTTACCTAAAAATCTATACGTTGAACTTCTTTGTTTCATTGCTGAAAATTGGAAGGGATTTTCAAGTTACCTGCAAAATTCTCCTTTGATGAAACATGTAAGTTCTTCCAACAACATTGATTTGGCTAGTGTATCAAATGCTACCATCCACACCATAATTTATCTTTTCTCAAAGGAGTTGCACATATTGTGGCTGACCAAATGGTCTAGGGAGATTGGAAGTGCCTCCAAATATTATTCCATCCCTGAATCTACCCAGAAGGAAAATATACATTTAGATCATCGAAAATGCCTGAATCTACCCAGAAGGAAATTATAAATTTAGATCCTTGAGGATGCCTGAATCTACCCAGAAGGAAATTATAAATTTAGATCCTCGAGAAGGTGAGAAACTATACGAGTGGTTGAATCAGTATCCTAAAATTATAGAGCTTTCTATCTCAAATTTTGTTGAGCGGCTCCTGGATGTAGTATTAGACTCAACAGACAGTAAACTTGTTATCACCACTGCACATTTTTTGCACTATTCATCTGCAAATAACTATGTTTGGCCTGAAGAGCTTACCAATGTCAACCATTGTCAACTATAGTCAACCATAGTCAACCAAGTTCTATGATAGTCAACCTTGAACATCCGAAGTCAATGATATTCAACCATAATCATCCATGGTCAACCAAAGTCAACCATAGTTAAGAATGGTCAACCCACAGAGGCTTCACTCAATAAATCACTATCATAGCACGTTCGTTTGTGGCATATGAAATAATACCCCTAATTTCACTAAATATTCGAAAATACCTTCCAAAATCAGTTTTTTTAACCCCCCCCCAATATGCCTTCCCAATTTAAAAAAAACCCTATTTTCACTAAATATTGTATGTATCAATTTTTTCATTAACATTTTTTATACCCCTTTATATTTCTACCTAGTATATTGATATGATACCCCTCTTATGACCCCACATGCATTCTACAATGCACCTTGCTCCTTTTAATGTATATTGTGGATGCACATTACTTCACCCACAGTGCAATTACTCAACCACATATCATTATGATTTGCAACATCTAATGGTCTAATGAAGAGATAGGAGATCACTTATTGTATGTCACAAGAGCCAATGCACATAGTACAACATTTAGATTGCATGTTGCAATTCCCCAATCGTTGACTAAGCCTATTGTGGGCTAGGTGTCCAAGCCCCTAGGTCCTGTAACAAGCTCTACGAGGCTGACTAAACCTTCGAAGGCCTGTAATAGGCACGCGTGGTTGGGTATTCAAGCCCCCAAGGCCTATTGAGGGCCTGTAACAGGCCCTAGAGGCTTAGAGCCTCCCAAGGCTATTGGTAACAATTGGCTGAGTGCTATTGGCAACAATTGGCTATCAATGACCATTATCTCTCAATTATGATCGACTGGCAACCCACTTCACCACAAAACCATTGGCCTCAAGCATGCCTCAAGATTCGATTTCCCTACGTACTGGTAAGCTCAAGCCTTGTTTCAACCCGATTTCTCATCCGACCATGACCCTTCCATCTCCATTTGGCGGATATTTGTCATCTCGCCCATATAAAAAATACCCCAAAGTATATTTGTATTGTTATATTAAATAAAAAATACCCTTTGCCCCTTAATATATAAGCAATATAATTTTTAGGTTTTCATGAATATTTAATACCGCAATATGAATGAATGTGATATTATATTGCCTTCTAGTGAAGCCCGTGTGGGTGAACTACAGTCAACCATGGTCAACCAAGGTCAACAATAGTGAACCATGGCTAACCGTTATATTTAATTAATATATTTAATATTATTTAATTAATATGATTAACTTTGTGGCCATAAAATTATTTTTAATTATTATATTAATAATAATAATTAACCAAACTTGAGCAACAGGTCGGCTGTCAACTAGCAAGCCATATTAATAATTAATATGGCCATATTAGTTGATGTAGCGCACCTTTTCCAGCGTAAAAATAAGCATTATGCGTAAAAAAAATGCATACTAACTAACATATGAACAGTAGCCCACCTTTTCCAGCAAAAAGAAGAGTTGTGATATGAATTTCATTCAGTGGTTTGTCTGAGAACACTTGTCAAATTTACATTGCACTCTGTACGTAAACCCTTGCAGAGTTCGATCTCTTGACAAAAAAGAAGCCAAAATGAAGAATTTATGGCATCGCCCCCTATGTATGTAATGTTTATTTTTCTAGGATATTTGATAGCCAAAATTTGCTCGGCCTCACTTCATACTCCACTTATGGCTGACGAACAAAATATATAAGGTTTTTTGTTTTACAGTGAGGCCCATTCATTCCAGGTATTCGGATCCAGAGTTATTTTGTATTTATATTACACGCGGTTATTGTTTTCTTTCTAGTATTAGAGAGAACTCCACCCATGTATATTATGGAGAAATGAAATATTACATTTAGCTTTCTGCCTCTACTCGGACTAAAACAAAAATAGTAATAAGATCTTCAAATGTCTAGCGGCTAAGTAGAAATCTTCCCCAAAAGATTTAATATAACTGGTAGACAAGAAAAGTCCTCCATACATAACCCTAATTCTCAATACATTGGCAGAGGATAAAGCACTAAAACCAACAATGAATATGCCAGAAGGTTCGAGGAATATCATACATTGCAAGTCCTCCACAAGAGCCGAGGCACAAGCACTAAAACCATCAATTGTCTACCATTTAGCCATTGAGTAATGAAAAGGGTACACATTGAATGCATCCGACCCACTGTGCCCATAATGCAGTGAATGTAAATGGCCCACTTCGCCTAGGACACTTACGTAAGCCCACTACAGGCTCTTGGGGTGCATAAAATTACTATTTTACTAAAAATTATAAATAAAAAAATCACAAAGCCACTGTTCCTACCATAGTAAAAATAAATTTCATTACCACTTTTGCTCGATTTGATGGAGCTCCCTGATTACTTTATGTCGGAGACATAACAAGTATATGTGTCAGGGTTACTAATTAAAAAAAACATTATTATTGAATCATTAAAATATTAAATTCCGCCCTGGGAAATACTTCATTCTCTTAAAAAAATAAAAATTTAAAACCAAATCAACATGTGTGAAATTGTGGCAAAGATAGAGTTTGGTAACGGTATAGATTTGTATCACGATGATGAAAGCTGGGCTCCACAACCTTAGCGTGAATATCTAGGGAGCACTGGAAAATGGGATATGTGAAAAAATGAATATAATAATAATGTGATAATTGTATAGATTTGTAAATAGTCTATTTATTATAGGTTTTTAATTTTATGGTGGGTTTTGATTGGAATTGTGTAATAAGAAAGTACTATATAATCAATGCCCTTGGTAAACCCTATGTTGAGGATGGTTCTAATTTCTGGAACTTGTTGTGTCCCTACTGGAGAGGGTGCCCGAGCGATGACGGGAAGTGGATTTCAGATAAGATGAAAGACATTTCCTGAGAGTTTATATTTTTAAATTACCCTCATCCTCTCGCTCACGCACACTGAAATAGGTATCCTTCTTCACTGCCTCTATTCATGAACACTATTTTTGTGCTTATCTTCTTTTATTTTATATACAACTGATTTCTTCTGCATTTAAGTTGACCAGAGAAGACTGTTGCTGCAGAGCAAAGCAAAGCAGAGAGGTTGATCGGTTGTTAAGCTGCACTGATTTTTGTGCTTATCTTCTCTTATTTTGCATTCAAACTGAGAAGAGAAAACTAGTATTGAAAACAGAGCAGAGAAGCTGATGAATTGTTAAGCTGCACTGATTTGTGTTTTCTTCAGTGCTTTTTTTTCTAGTCTTAATTTTTTATATTTGTACTTTCGTTTGGGATTTCACATTTTTTGCTCTAGTTGAGTTGTCATAGAATGGCCATATGCTATTTTTTTGCATTGTTTATAATTGGTTTTTTGCGGTTTTGGGTTTGTTTTGTATAGATGTAGATATTGTCCACAATTGGTTTCATGGGGAGGATTAAATGATGGTTGGTAGCTTTGTTAAACCTATGGATAGTCTATCATGGGTCGAAACAAAGAGGCAATATAGGAGGTATGCAAAATTTCTATATGGTGTATTTTTAATTCTCTATTATTATGTTGCATCTGTTTATGTTTGTTTCGATTCAAAGGTTTTAATATATCTAAGTTTAGGTGTAGAAATCTTGTGAAAAATCATTGGTATTTATATCTAATTCATGGTATTTATTGTTTCCTTCTCTAGCAACTATTCTCAAAACTTAGTTATTATATTTATAAAATATAGAAATATAATAAATCCATTTTTGTTTTTAAGAGAGGTACAATCTCTTATAGAAACTAATATGTAATAGAAACAACAGACCTTGTCCCAAACAAAGACACATAAGCTATGCTACAATACCATTTGTTGTGATCTACAAACTCTAGATAAATAAGTATAGTTATGGGTATGCATGGTGAGGATTGTTAAAACAAAACCAGGCCCTTAATCTATTTTTCATGTTTTGAGTTAATTTTTAAATTACATGCTTAAGAAAAAACCAGCTCTATGTCTCTGTTCACCTTACTCCCATTACCGCTGTATGTCTCTGTTCACCTTACTCCCAGTACCATGGATTTGTTGTAAAGGTGGATCCACATAAGGAGTATCCATATATAATCAGGGCTGTTATATTTATGATCTAGTTTCGTATGTTACTTTGTAATTTTTTAATAGAGGACTTCTGATTCTGCAATTCTTTTATTGAATTCTGATTCTATAATTCATATATATATATATAAATAATGTATGTTGTAAATGTTAAATTTTATTGTTTTATTTATATAAAATATTTGTAAATCCAAACTTTTGATTCTAAATTCATTCATATATATAATTTGGATTTTTTATTTTACAATTCATTTAATGCATTGTTTACATATTCATATGAATTACTCTTTTGGTGAGAGTTTGATTTTAATCTTTCATACTCATTTTTAAGTGCTATGTTGTTGCAGAGGCACATATAGCTCAATGATACGATTTTATATTGTTGTCTTTATTATAGAATTTGATGTAAATGTTGATATAAAACATCTCAATGTACATTCATGAATGCTTTTGTTGGTTACGAAGTGTAACACATTTTAATGTTGATTTATGAATTTGAATTTCTTTATATATATATACCAATTTTATAATGATATTTTTTTAAATACTTATGGGATATTAATAAAGTATTCTTATGTTTAAAGAGGGAAAACGCTCATTTTCTTTGTGTTTTTGAGTTATTTCTTAATCTAATTTTTAAAAAAATTATAATATTTTTTTATTACAATATGTCGTTTATTTATCTTATAATTTTATTTCTTTTTATTTAATAATAAACTTTTCTTAAAATTATTTTAAGTTTTAAAAATAATAATTATGTGTTTATGATATTGATAATATTAATAAATGTTGTTTATTTTTATTAATAATATGATTTAGTTTAAATTTTATATTTTCATTTTTATTGTTTAATATCTTAATATATTTGTATAATTTATATTTGTATTTGCTATGTGTATTGACTTCTATACTTGTAATTGCCTAGCTTATGTTTGATTTTTTAATTTGAAAAAATAATGGTTCTTAATAGATTTGCGTCATCTATATTTGTATTTTGTTTTTGCTATGCATATTGATTTCTATACTTGTAATTGGTTAGCTTATGTTTTGATTGGTTAATTTTATGTTTAACTTTGTATATTTCTTTATAATAGTAATGTTTGGTTAAGTGTGTTTTTGCATGGTTGGTTTCATTTCATAAGGTTTTTTAAAAAATTGATTCTTAAATTGAAAAAGTCCATATTTTGTTATGTTTATAGTGTAAGTCGGGAGAGTAAGTTGAGATTTCCCAAGTAATCTTAGGTTAGGACCTTCTAAAGAAGGTTAAGCTATACTATAGTTATAAGAGGAGATGAGGTTAAGCTAGAGAAGGGTTATGAGATGAATTGAGCTTAGGTTATGGGTAGGGTTATGAGATGAATTGAGCTTAGGTTATGGGTATGGCTATGAGAAAAGTTAAGGGGTTTGGTTATGAGAGGAGAGGAGGTGAGGTTAGGTTATAGGATAGCATAATGTAAGTTTTGATAGGGGTGGGATGGAAGGTTTGATAGCATAGTATTTGGTAAGTTTTGTAACGTAGGTTAGGGTGGGATTGAGGGAGGGCTTGGTATCTTAGGGAGTAGAGTCTTGGGAAAGCTTGGTAGGGCATACACAAAGGTAGGTTAGGGTAGTTTCATCCTTAGTGGTTGAAGTAGGATTTGGTGAATTAGGTAATGTTAGGAAAGTGTAGGCTAAATGATGGTAGACGGGTAGCTAAGCTAGATTTTCTATTGGGGCTCTCACACGAAGTTGAGGGATCTTTTAGATGCAATCTTAGTTTCATGAAACACACGAAATTTTAGTGAAACCAAAACGTGCGAGTGTTTCTTTGAACTAGGCATCGGCGGACTCGAGCCTACCATGTCATTTAACACGCAGGACGGGAAATGAAAACGCTCGAGCGTTATGGAAATACATAACGCTCTAGCATTATGTGTTTCTATAACGCTCGATCATTATAGAAACAAATAACGCTAGATTGTTATGTGTTTCTATAATGCTCTAGCATTATAGAAATACATAACGCTCTATCATTATGTTTAATGTCTGTACACAAAACATTATCCTTGAAACCTTATTTAATATTTCCTTACCAATAAAATATTTCATTTATTTCCCTATCCCTCCTTATCTTCTAAGGCTTTGGGCTTCATGTTGTATGGGTTTAGAGGTTAGCTAGGGATTTGGTGTTAGGGGTTAAGGGCTTAGAGCTAAAGGGATAAAGGGGTTTAAGTGTTTAGCAATTATGGGGTTGGAGAGATAAGGAGCAAGAGGTTATGGGGTTTTAACTAGGGGCTAGTGGTTATTGGTTGAGACATTAGATGTAAACAGGTAAAGGGGTCAAGGTGTTAGGGGTCAAGCAGCTTAGGGTTTAAGGAATTTAGGGCTCCAAGTTTAGGGGGTTAGGGAGTTAGAGGTTACACATTAGGGGCTTAACTGTTTGTGGGTAAAATAGGGATTACGTGTTAGGTGTTAGGTGCTTAGAGATAAAGTATTTTAGGGGTTAGGGGCTTTAGGGGTTTAGGGATTGAGGGCACCAATATTAGGGGATTATTCAAGAGGTTAAGCATTAAAGGTGAAGGGTTTAAGTCTTAAGGGCTTAGTGGTTAAGGACATAAGGATTAGAGGATTGGTGGTTATTTAAGAGGTGAGGCCATTAGGGGTTAGCAAATTTATGGGCTAATGGATTTATGGCTCCAGGGTTAGGATGTTAGGGTTGATTTGGTTAAGGGACAAGTGTCAAGGGGTTAAAGGATCAATGGCTTAAGGGTTAAGGGAATAATGGATTCTAGAAGATGAGGGATTAGGAGTTTCTAGGGATTTATGGGTTTTGGGATTTATGGATTATGGGTTAAGGGTTTTAGGGTTAACGGGTTAACTTGGACTTAGGGGTTATGGGTTGAGAGTTTAGAGGTAAAGGAATAACTTGGTTAACAAGTTTAAAGATTTATGGGTTAGAGAGTTAAGTAGACATGGGGTTAAGGGGTTTTAGGAGTTATGGTATTTAGGGGTTAAGGAATTTAGGGATCAATGGTTAGGGGGATATGGTTTAAGGGGTTAGGGGTTTAGGACCAAGCGGTTAAAGGTTTAATTGTTTCTAGGGGTTAAGGGATTAAGGATCTAGGACTTTAGATATTTGGGCTTTAAGTATTATGGTTTAGTTTGTTTAGGGGTTAGGGGTGGATTATGTCTTAGGAGTTAAGGGTGATGTGATTAGAGGCAAAGCGGTTAAGGATTTTAAGGGTTAGGGGCTTTAGCGGTTAAGGGATTTAGTGCTATAGGGTTATGTTCTTGTGGTTTATGAGGTTAGGCATTGTAGTGCCCCTAGACTACTGCAAACCTTGAGGGCACCTATTTGAGTGACGCGACTGATTGAGACATTAATAAAAAGACCCGTTGATATTATATTGAGTATATTCATGACTACGACTGATTGTGAATCAATAAAATAATGATATATGTGTATCTGGATAGTTGATGTAAATGAATGATTTTATGTTGTTTAACAATTAATTTTGATTATGAAAAAGGTGCATGTGAATGATGTTTAATGACTAGCTGTATGATTGATTATGTGACAAGAACGAAGAAAGTAAATATTGACAAGATGCATTTCTGATTAGATGAATGAGTAATGTTATGAGTAAACTATAAATGCTTAGCAAAATAGCAGAATTATGAATCATATTTTGATAATTGAGGATAGTACTACTAATATATGTTTGTGAGAAATGTGTGTAACAGCAGGTGAAACGGTTCATCGACGGACACACAAGAGAATTGAAGGGTCATAGAGTATGGATAAATCATACATGGGGAGAGCGACGATGATGTCAAATTCCGACGAAATACCATGCATGAGTAGAGAAGCATTAATCCACTTACTCAGGAGAAGCATGAGGTCGTGCCGGTGGGCCACAATGGAGTTGGTCACGTATGAGTTGAGGGGCACACAGGAAGGACCGACTTACTCCTTAGCGCCATCAGTCCCTAATAGCATGTAGATGGAGGATAGAAGGTAACGACTCTTGAAATCCCTACATGAATTTCTCGCAAGTCAGAATGAAAGGATATCTGTAGAAGGACCCGATGGTGTGGTACCTTTCTGAGAAATAGAAAGGATGGACAGAAGGACCCGACGATGAGGTACCTTGCCAAGAAATGGATATAGTGGATGAATGGGCCCAATGGAGTGGTACCATGACGAATGATGAGCATAAAGGAGTGATGGACCCAACAATGTGGTACCTAGGTCCTAGAAAGGATTAATTGATAAACTTTGTGCAAAAAGAAAAACCATATAAATTCCATTTGGAACACTTGTTCATAAAAATATATTTTAGTGTTAAAAATAATAGAAATAATTGTTTCTAGGCATTTGCACATGGAAATACTTTTTAGTATTTAAAATAATGGAAATAATCATTTTAGGAGCAAAATGGAATCCTAGGCATGAGCCTTTAGTTAACACCACATGCACCCACAAAGATAGGATCTAGAGTGAGCATCTTAGAGACAAGCTTGAGTAAATTTAGGAATATAGGTGCACTCTTCTAGAAAACATGACACTTGGATTTTGAAATAAACTACTTTTTGAATATTAAGAAATTGGGTATTTTGCATGAAGTGACATGTGTCGCACGAGATTTTCCTATATAAGGAAGGAATTGGGAATGGGTAAGGGACCCAGTTTTTGGATAGATATCGTAATTCTTGCGATAGATGCGAATTGTTGCTATTGGGGTTTGGCTAGAAATTCTTGTGGGGGGGGAACCCATTGAGGATTTTTTCAAAAGGTTTGTGTGAGCTTTACGACCCAAAGCTCAGGGGAGGCCATGTGACTGAAAGCATGAGCCTATGGTTGGGTGGGGAAGCTAATGGTTGCTTCACCAATGGTTAAACAAGCTTTGTTGGAGGGATCCTATGGAAGACGTGAATAGAAATGGAACAGTTGGATCGGGTTGATAGGTTATGGTTTTGTTTTTTTTGTGAAGTTAATTACTTTATTTATTTTATTTTTCTATTAATTATGATAGCTAATCTGTTTGTATGAAGTTGTTAAAGTTTCAAGTTAAGCACGTAAGGACCCTACAGGAGGGGCCCTATAGGCATTAATGGTGAAGGGGTTAAAGGGGTAAACTAGAGCTTAGAGTCTAATGCACAATCCTAAGCGAGAATTTCAAATTCAAGAGAGAAGAGATCAATCCCAAGAGAGAGAGATCAATAAAACATAGAGCTCTCATGCAAATAAAGAGCGCACATGCAAACATAGAGTGCACAAGAAGATGGAGGTTGCACTAGCACAAGGGAGGTCGCACATGCAAATGCAATGTATAGGTAAACAATTATCTTACCTCTATAGGGTAAACTAGATCTTAGAGGCCAATGGTTAAAGGATTAGAGGTAAATAATTAAAGCACTTAAGGGGTTTATGGGTTAGGGGCTTTAGGGATAAAGGGATTTAGGGCTCTGGGGTTAGGGAGTTAGTTTTTAAGTTGTTCAAAATTAAGGGCTTAGGTGTTATATTGTTAAAGGTGTATAAGGGGTCAAGGTCTTAGGGTGTTAGAGGATAAGGACTACTAGGATGGGAGATAAGGGGTTAATTAAGGGACTAGGGATTTAAGGATTAGGATATTTATAAGTTAAGGTATTTAGGGATCAACTATTAGTAGGGTAGGGTATAAAATGCCAGGATTAATTGTCAAGGGGTTAAAGTGTTAAAGGATTATGTGTTAAGGAATTAGGTGCTTAGGGGTTTAGGGATTTAGGTTGTTTGGACATTAGGAGTTATGAGATTAGGCATTTAATTTTCTCCCTCCCCATTCCTCTCTCCACGTCCAGAAATTTATGTCCCTTGCTCGCCCCTTCGTATCTCCTCTCTCTCTCTCTCACCCCTTATCTCCAATCAACACTTAAAAAATAGTTTATGTGGTTTATACTAATAGATAGTTTTGTAACTCGAAAACGCTAGAGCGTTTTTTTGACACCAAGCACGGGAATAAAAATTTAAATTTAAAAAAAATGCGCGAGCGTTCCTTAGTGCCCAAAACATGCCTCCTCACGTGCCCACGTGTCATCCACAGTCCTATGTGGTTGGTTCAGACTTACCAAACCTGTGCTATGGATTGTGCTAAACCATAGCTAATTGGGCATTTCCAGCATTTTTCTCAATATGCCTCTCTTTCACCACTCTTTACAGCATGACATACACAACCATTTTTGACGAAATTTTAGACATAGATAGAAATTTTTATGCAGATTCCAAATATGTATTTATTTTTTTAAAATATTATTTTTCTTCTATTTTTTTCCTAATTTTCTTGTATCATCACTCCTTAAGTCAAAGAAACATGTTATTGTTTCTTCGGTAGCTTTTTCATTTCACAACCATTTAAAAAACAAATTGTATGTTGCACTAGTAGACCTCGACCTATATGCTATATAAAAAGTCCAAGTCAAAATGATTGCATTTAAACCTTCAAATGATGCACCCACATTTGACGTACCATTCTCGAGGTTTGGGCACTTAGATAATTAAAAATAAATAAAAATTAAACATTTAATTTTGGGAAAATAGTGTTGCACTAGTTCTACGTGTTCTCTATATGTCTACAAAATTTTGTAGCCTGAAACCATCATTTAGGAACTCAAAGGTTGCACCCACAAAAACATATACCTTATCATTTTCCAAAAAAATAATAAGTGACTGTTAGAAAGGATGAAATTTGACATAGTTATGTAAATTTTCAATACATTTAAAACTAATATATTTAGAAACGTGATTTAGTTTCCTACATTTCATATTTTTTACTCAATGCAAAATCTCTTACATAAGTATCTCAAAAAATCCAAGTAAGTTGAGGGTTTCTAATTTTTCAGTTTTATATTACATCTAATGGGCCAAAAGTGACCCTCATTAGCTTGCACTCACCCATGGGATAGGATATTCTAAGGTAGCTTTCTTTGGAATTCAGGATAACAATGGGTAAGCTTGGTTGGGTAGGTTTAGGTAGAGTAATCTTGGTAGGCATAGGTAGGTAATTTTACTAGGTTTAGATAGGTCGGGATAGGAACGTTTTAGTATAGGTTAGGAAAGAGTAGGTAAGTATAGTTAACTCTAGGCTAGGAGAGTAAAAAATAGGATATGGTTGGGAAGGATGGGCTAGGATAAGGTATTTTATATTCAAAAGGTAGGATAGTTAAGTTAGGGTAGTCTTCTATGGTTGGATAAGGTAGGTTAGGGTAGGCTAGTCTTAGGTAGACTTGGTAGGGTGTAGTTAAAGGTAGGTTAGGACAGTGTATCCTAGCCTTGGGTTTAGGGTTGGTTAAGTTCAGTTATATTCGGGAAGGGTAGGGTTGAGTGAGGTAGGTTAGGATAGATATGCTAGGGTAGGATTGTAGGGTCTATTTTGGTGAAGGTGGTTTAGGGTACTCTATGTGATTCTTCCATAGGGTTTGCTAAGGGGGGTTAGGGTAGTGAGAGATAGGGTAGGGTTGCGTGAGGTAAGTTATGTTATGGAAGGGCAAGATAGGTCATTATAGGTCTGATTAGGATAAGCTCGTGTAAGTGAGATAAGTTAGGAGAATGTGGGGTAGTTGAAGTCATGGCAATTATAGATTAAGCAATTGTAGGTTAGAGTACATTGGTTTGAGTAAATTTTGTTAGGCTTGGTAAGATCAATTAGATATGTTAGGCTAGGATTGTAGGGTATTTTATTTCATTTTGGGGAGGCATGTATGGTAGGTTTTGATTAAATTAGGTTGGGGTAGCTTAATTTTGTGTAGGGTTTTACAGTGTACTTAAAGGTAGGTTCGGATAACCAACCCTAGTCTTAGGCAATGTCGGCTAAGGCAGATTACGGTTAGGTGGGATAGGGTAGAGTTAGGTGAGATAGGTTAGGTTAGTGTATGCGTGATAGGTTAATATAGTGTATGTTAGTTTATGTAATGGTAATTATAGGTTGAGGTATTTTAGGTTAGGGTACTCTTGCTAGGGAAAGGTTGGTTAGGCTAGATATGTTAGTATAGGTTAGTTAAGTTAGATTAGGCATGTAGGGTACCTTAAGGTATGTTATGGTAGTTTTTAATCTACCATGGTAGATGTAGAATGATATAATTTAGGTTAGTGTACTATGGCTAAGGGAAGGTTTGTTAGGAAAGATATGTTAGGGTAGGTTAGTTATGTTCGATTAGGCTTGTAGGGTATGTTGAGGTAGATATGGTAGTTTAATCTTGGGAAAGCTTGGTAGGGTGTATTTAAAGCTAGGTTAGAATAGTTTAGCCTAGCATTGTGTGGGGTTGGTTAAGGTATGTTAGGGTTGTATAGGATAGGGTACGATTTATGAGGTGAATTATTTTAGGGAAGGGTAGGATAGGTTAGTGTACTTGTAACATAGATTAGGGTATTCTAAGGTGATTGAGACTAGTTTAGGTTTGGGGAGTTGGGACTTGGTAGGATAGACTAGTTAAGTTAGGATATGATTGTAGGGCAGTTACTTAAGTTAGGTTAGGCTATCCTTGGCATGGGTACAATTGTATAAGGTATATTTAGGTGGTCTCGCCAAGATTAGGGCTTGTTTCGGTTAGTTATGTTAAGGGAATTTTAGGCTAGGGTAGGTTACGGTTAGTTAATATAGCGATACTAAGGTAAGTTAGGTTAGTGAAGGTTAAATTATGATAGGTTAGGCTAATGTAATGTAAGATAAGTTAAGATAGATATGGAAGGTTATGTTAGACTAGGATAGGATAGGTTAAGGTAGGTTTGGGTAAAGTAGATAAGGGTAAAGGATTGGTAAGATAGGGTAATAAAAGGTAAATTAGGTTAGGATGGGACATAAAACTAGTTTGAGGAGGATTAGTGTTCAATTAGCTAGGCTAGTTTAGAAATTTTTAGGTCAATGCATGTTAGAATTATATAATGTAAGGAAAGTAAGTTAGGGTTAAGGAATTCTTAGTTGTTTGAGGTGGGGTGATGTAAGGTAAGGCTATGATAATATAGGGAAGGATAATTTAGTTAAGGTCAAGATAAGATATGATATTCTTGGTAGAGTAAGTTAGATAAAATTGTGTAGGCTTGTTAGTGTATCGATGTAGTTCAAAAGTTTAGGCTCATGTAGCACTAATCAAAGTAGGCTAAGGTGGTAGGTAGGATTGGATAGGCTTAGAAGGATAGGTTATTAAAGCCACAGTAGGATAGTAGGTTAAGATAGGTTATAAAAGTCGAGGAAATAAAGGGTTTAGTCTAGGTTAGGGTAGGGAGGTAAGGTTAGGATATGAAAGAGAATGCTAGTTTAGGTTAGGTTAGGCTAATAGATGATAAGCTTGGTAGGGTATGTTAGGTAATATTGCGTAGAATTGTTAGTTTGTCTAGGTAGGCTCAATAGCGTAGGCTCATGTATCACATATTAAAGTAGGATATGGTAATGTTTATAGGCTAAGCTTAACGGGGTAGGTTATTTAAGCCAATGTAGGATGGCAAGTTAAGGAAGATTATAAAAGTCTATGAAATGAAGGATTTAGTCTAGGATAGGGTAGGTAAATCTAGGTTATGATAGAGGATTAAATTTTAAGATATTTTAGATAAGGGTAAGATATGATAGGCTAAGATAAGTTAGGTTAAGGTAGGCTAGTCTAGGTGTGGGAAGTCTAGGCTCGGTATAGTGGGTTAGTTAGCCTCATGTATGCTTTTCAGAGTAGTTTTGGTTAAAGTAGATTAAGGTATCCTTAGTAAGGTAGGTTAGGTAATATAAGCTAGGCTTGGTAGGTTAGGAAAGACAATCTAGGTGGGGTGGGTAAAGGTTTGGACATCAAAGGTTTAACTTAGGTTTCAAAAGGGTAGGTTAGGGTAAGGGAATTATATGATAGAATAGGAGAGGGATGTTTAAGATAAAAATATATATTTCCCACAAGGTGGGGACCAATAATAACTAGCAATTTTCCATAATAATGTGAAAACACCCAATATTACTTGGTACACTATATTCATCATATTAATCTTGATATTCGACTACATTGCAAATAGAATATATAATAAAAATTCATATAACTAAAAAAAGATAAAATGTATTTATAATGATTAGTATTTTATTCTATAATATATTAATAATATATTCTCAAATTAAATTAATAAATTATTATCAAAATTCATTATATCTTAATAATAGAATATTTTTACATGATGATTGGCGTATGCTAATGAGAAGGAAAAGAAATTTAGAATGTATTCGATGCATCCTTACATTGACAAGAGAAACCAAATGGATTTCAAGACTTTATTTTAAAGCCTATGGGTACTCATACGTATTGATTATTAGCTTTGGATTGGATTTCAAGACTTTATTTTAAAGCCTATGGGTACTCATACGTATTGATTATTAGCTTTGAATATTTTGTAAGATGTTATTTTCTCATCTAATGACTAATTTAGTAGCGTGATGAATGCTAGAATGATAGTTAGAAGGTTCTAATCCAATGACAATCCTTTCGTCTAACTAGTTTGTAGACAATTATACTTCATCTAAAAAGTCTTACATTGTATTTTGTGTAAGGAGAATGAGGGAAATGGTTTAATGCACATGTTTAGTTTTAGATTGAAGGGTTGATTTAAAAAAAAAAATAAGATGAGGAATTTTAATTCATTGCATGTGTATCAATGACATACATCACACTTGCATAAATAAAAATGTTAATATCAATACTCAAATGGTTGTCCATGACCAATATTGTTTAATGTATGATTACTTTCAAATATACCTTTTAGTTCTCCTACAAATTCTAGTCATGTAACTTAGTATTTGATCTAAGAACTAAGTTGGAGGTGATTGAAGTTTTTTTTTAAGAAAAAAAATTACACAAAGAAAGAGGAATGACAAGGTTTATATGGATCTTATAAATTCCTTGGATTCAATTTTAAATTTAGTGATGGAAATAAGTATTTTATATAATGAGACATCAAGGTTGAATTTTTAATTTTCATTGTCGGGATTTCATTTTTGACAATATCATATAGACACTTTTATTTGATTTTGTTTATGTCAATGTCATCCATAACGCTTGTATAAATAGGAATGTTAATAATGATAGTAGTGATATTGGATATCTAGTTTATGATAGTTACTTGCAAACATGTCATTTGTGTTTTCTTTCAAATTTTCCTCTTAGTATTTTGTCTAAATGGGGAGTTAGGAGCTCTTAAACACCTCAAAAAAAACAAAAAGACATTATAGCGATGCAAGAAGAGAGGGTGCTATAAAAAATATGATATTTTCAAATTAATAATCAAATTAAATTATTAAAATAAGATAATTATAATTGAAAAAAAAATCATTAAATAATTTTATACTATTGAAAATTACAACCACATACCAAATCATTATCATCATTCTTATGTATTAATAAGAATAATTAAGAAAATAAAATTTTATGATTTTTAAGAAGAGTTTATTTTTAACTTCTATATAATTTAATTATTACTTATAATTTTTTTTAAATTATTTTCTTTTCTTTTACATATTTTATTATGTCCTCGACAAAGAACATATTAATCTTATTTTTTCTCTATAACTAATGTCTTACCTTGCTTCCAATATTGTTTTTTTTTTAATTTTGAATATTTAAACTTGTATTTAATTGTAAAGTGACTGGTGTTGTACATGTTATGTATCGATGATGTTGATCTCTGTTTTTCTACTAGTAAACATGGTGGCACAATGGCATCATTACACATGGTACCGTTGGTTAATTTAATTTATTTTTATGAACATTGTAGAAGGATTTGTCTCGTTGCATCCTGTACTTGTTTTCTTGTTGTAGCTATTATAAATAGTAATTACTTCAGTTAGCTTTAGCTTTTAGTTGAGTTACTATTTAGAAGTTCAGTTAGTAAATGCAACAGCATGCTTTGCATGCATGCAAAAGCTAGGTTAGAGTTTTTAGGGTTTTCCATAAATGTTTAAATACACATTACATTATTGTTTGTATTACATCAGTTGATCTCCGTTTATGAATAAAGATTAAAGAGCCGTAGCTCATTCCACATTATCTTTGTTTATTTCTGCCTCCAACCTTCAGTTTGGTATCACAGCATAGGAGAAGATCAAATTGGTAGCATCAATTTCCGGAGAAGCCAAAGCCGTAACTTTGAAGAATTTGTAAGTTTTTTGAAGAAATTTTTTTTTGGAGAAATTATTAAAAAAAAATAAAATTTGGAGTACCGTGCCCTCCCTATAATCCATAGAGTAGTACGTTAGGAACTATCACGCCCACAGTATAGTCCAAAACGCGGTAGTTTGGGGAGATATGAGGTAAAAAAATGAGATTTCACCGTGGCCTCTCCCTAAGACAAAGAGCGGTAATTGGAACAAGGCGGCATTTTTAGACAAGTGCAAAAAGGTTTTTACTTTATGTGATTGTTTTTTGACTTTCGTGCAGTTATTGAGTAAGAATTTTTTCCTTTTACAAGAGAAAAAGATATTTGAAAATATTTTTCAAATCTTGTTTAAGAGGGAGAATTATTATTTGTTTAAAAAAAAAAAGAGGAAGGGAGATTATTTTGAATAGAGCCAGTGAAAGACACTGCAGCGTCTATGGCTTCTAGCAGCAATCAATCTCAGATTTCTCCTCTTACAGGGAAAAAGGACTATGATGTCTTGGCCATGAGGATGGCAGTTTATCTCAGGTCAGATGATGCATGGGAATATGTCGTGTATGGCTATTCTGAACCTGCAGATGATGCAGCTTTTCAAGCCCTTTCAAACGCAGAGAAGGATGTCCTGCGAGCACACAGGAAGAAGGATGCAAAGGCACTGCATCTCATAATGAACGCTTTGGATAACAGTGTATTTCCAAAGACATCAGCATCTTTACATGCCAAAGCAGCATGGGATACCTTGGCGACTAGTTATCAAGGTGATGGTAAGGTTCAAACATCAACACTCCAAAACCTAAGAAGAGACTTTGAAGATCTAAAGATGAAAGAATCAGACTTTGTAGACTCTTTCATGACCAAAGTCATGGGGATTGTTAATCAGCTAAATATCTATGGTGAAAAGATTGGAGATCAAAGGGTGGTTGAAAGCGTTCTGAGATCCCTACCCCACAAATTTGAGTCGAAAGTTTCAGCAATTGAAGAAGCAAAAGATCTGACTACTCTCTCTATAGACGAGTTGACTGGATCTTTACTTTCATTCGAATCTAGACTCAATAGGAATGAAGAATCCTCTCAAGAGAATGATTTCAAATCACATGTCTCATTCTCAAGAGGCAGAAGAGGATCAAGAGGACGAGGCAGAAGTGGCCGAAGTAATGGCAACGGAGATCAAGATCACCATCATAACCATGAAGGCGAAAAATGCGACAAAAAAAGGTCAGATAAATCTAATATTCAGTGTTATTATTGCAATAAATTTGGGCATTATGCTCATGAATGCAAAAAGAAAAAGGTTGATTAAGCAAATCATAATGCTAATGTGACTAATACCTCTGAGGATAAATATGATATGTTATTTCTTACATGTCATGCTGCACACGAAAGCCCAAAGGGACTTTGGCTTTTAGATAGTGGCTGCAGTAACCATATGATAGGTGACAGAGGTCTAATTGCAGACCTAGATGAATCAGTGAGGACAGAAGTCAAAGTTGGCACGGATGAGGTGGTTCCAATTCTTGGAAAAGGAGTGGTCAACATTCTGACCAAACAAGGACAACAAAAGAAAATCTCAGATGTCTATTATGCTCCATGATTGAAGCATAATCTGGTTAGCATTGGGAAACTCATTGAAAAGAAGTACAAACTTGTCTTTGATGGATCAGACTGTGAAATTTATGACCCAAATCGACATTTGATCATCAAAATACAAGTGAATAGGAATAGGATGTATCCACTAGTCATGAATTGCAACAGCAAGGTAACCTCTTTTGCTTAAAAAGCCACTTGCATGGATGATTATTGGTTATGGCATTTTAGATATGGACATCTTCACTTTGGTGGTCTCAAGTTTTTGCAGCACAAAGAGATGGTAAAGGGATTGCCCCCTATGAAAGAGCCATAAAGTAGTTGTGAGTGTTGCATCATTGCAAAGCAGAACAGGGATAGCTTCCCTAAAGGTATGTCTCAAAGGGCACATGCACCTTTAGAACTCATTCATACTGATCTCGTTGGACCAATGCAAACTCAATCGATTGGTGGAAGCTATTATTTCCTTACATTTATTGATGATTTCAGTTGAAAAACATGGGTGTATTTCCTTCATTAGAAGTCTGAAACTTTTGGCAAGTTCAAGGAATTTAGGGCTTTGGTTGAAAAATAGAGTGGTTATCAACTCAAAGTATTGAGATCTGATGGAGGGGGAGAGTATGAATAAAAGGAATTTCATGATTACTGCAAGCATCATGGAATCAAGAGGCAATTCACTACAAGATATACTCCTTAGCAGAATGGTATTACAGAACGCAAGAACAAAACCATCATGAATATGGCAAGGAGCATGTTGAAAGGAAGAAATGTGTCCCATGAATTTTGGGGAGACGCAGTGGCTTGTGCTGTTCATGTGATGAACAGATCTCCCACCAAAATTGTGAAGAACATAGTACCAGAGATAGCATGGTCAGGTATGACTTGTAATGTTTCTCATTTCAAAGTATTTGGTTGTGTTGCTTATGCTCATGTTCCTAAACAGCTAAGAAAAAAGCTAGACGATAGGAGTGAGAAATGTATATTTCTTGGATACGATGAACAAACTAAATCCTACAAGCTGTATAACCCTATTACCAAAAAGGTTATTCTCAGCAGAGATGTTTTGTTCAAGAAGGAAGAGTCATGGAATGGAACCATAGACAAGGGTATGGGAGCTGCAATACCCCAACCAGAAGATGGAGAAGATGAGGAGCTGATTGGACAACAAGATCCAGTAGCATCTTCACCAGTAGAAAATACTCTAGAAAGAACATCTAGAAACTCAGTTCGAGGTGAAGCATCAAGTCCGTAGTCGGGTAATGAATCTGATCACAGTAATAAAAAGACTAGAAGATTGACAGATATTTATGATGAATTGGATGCAAATACCAATTATGTTTTTATTGCTAGTGAACTTGTGTTTTATGAAGAGGCTGTAAAACAAGAGCATTGGGTAAATGCTATGGACGAAGAGATAGATTCCATTGAGAGAAATGATACATGGGATCTAGTTGACCTGCCAAAGAATAAGAAACCCATTGGTGTGAAGTGGGTTTATAAAACCAAACTCAATGAAAAAGGTGAGATTGATAGGTACAAGGCAAGGTTAGTAGCAAAGGGTTTCTCGCAACAACCAGGAATTGATTTTGGAGAAAATTTTGCACCAGTGGCAAGATTGGACATAGTAAGAGCAGTTCTAGCAATTGCAGCATAGAATAAATGGAAAGTGTATCAGATGGATGTCAAGTCGGCATTCTTGAATGGAATTATTGAAGAATAAATTTATGTGGAGCAGCCACATGGGTATGAAATAAAATAACATGAAGACAAAGTTTACAAGTTGAAGAAAGCTCTATATGGGCTCAAGCAAGCTCCAAGAGCTTGGTATAGCAGAATTGATTCTTATCTAATCAAAAATGGTTTTAGCAGAAGCAGCAGAGAACCAACACTTTACACAAAGGTAAATCAACAAGGATAGATTTTAATAGTTTGTTTGTATGTTGATGATATGATTTTTACAGGTGACCTCTCAGTAGATGAGTTCAAGGCAGCTATGAATAAAGAGTTTGAGATGACAAACCTTGGATTAATGAGGTTTTTTCTTGGCCTAGAAGTAGAACAGTCAGAAAAGGGTATATTTATCTCTCAAAATAAATATGCTAATGAAGTTCTTAAGCGATTTAGAATGCTTAATTGCAAAAAAACACCTACACCAGTGGAAACAAGTACTAAGTTGAGCAAAGAAGATTGCAGTCCCAATGTAGATCCAACATTGTATAAGAGACTTGTAGGAAGTTTCATGTACCTCACAGCTACGAGACGTGATATTATGTTTGTTGTCAGCTTGATTTCAAGGTTCATGGAGTCTCCCAAAGGCTCGCATTAGCAAGCTGGAAAAATGATCTTACGATATGTTGTAGGGACTTCAAGCTATGGAATTTTATACTCAAGCATGGAGTATGTTGTTTTGACAGGTTTCACTAACAATGATTTTGCAGGAAGTTTGGATGACAGGAAGAGCACTTCTGGTGATGTTTTTCATCTTTGATCAGGGGTGATTTCATGGGCATCCAAGAAGCAACCCATTGTGACACTTTCATCGCCAGAAGCAGAGTATGTAGTAGCAACATCAGCAGCATGTCAAGCAGTCTGGTTACGCAGAGTTTTAGAAGGTCTTCAACAGAAACAACAAGGACCAACCACAGTTTATTGTGACAACAACTCAGCAATCGCTCTATCCAAGAACCATGTTTTCCACCAGAAAAGAAAGCACATTGATACTAGGTATCACTTCATAAGAGAGCTTGTGAACAATGGTGAAGTTCGTGTTGAGCATTGTAAATCGATTGACCAATTGGCTGACATATTCACAAAGCCATTGGCAAAAGGTATTTTTGAAATTCATAGAAATAATTTAGGCATTGTAAAAGCTACAATAGTCAGCAGTAGTAATTAAGAGGGAGTGTTAGAAATAGTAATTACTTCAGTTAGCTTTAGCTTTTACTTGAGTTACTATTTAGAAGTTCAATTAATAAATGCAACAGCATGCTTTGCATGCATGCAAAAGCTAGGTTAGAGTTTTTAGGTTTTTCCATAAGTGTTTAAATACACATTACATTATTGTTTGTATTATATCAGTTGATCTCCGTTTATGAATAAAGATTGAAGAGCCGTAGCTCATTCCCCATTATCTTTGTTTATTTCTGCCTCCAACCTTCAGTAGCTTCAACATAATTTTGCTTGAAAATATTTGATAAGAACGTGTTTTCATATTTGTGTAACGGTAGGAAGATACAGCCACTTTGTTTCCTTCGTTTGTATTTTTGTCACCCCGTTTTGCATAGGTGTGTGGCCGCCAACTTACTATATCTTCCAAATTGGCTCATCAATGAGGTACGATCCGGTGGATAATATGTCTCCATTCCAATATTTATCCCGCTTGTTCAAGAATACAAGTGAAGACATTGCTACATTTCACCCAGTTCATTGGGACACAATCAACAATATTTTGTTGCTAGTTTGAATTTGTCACTTGTAGATAGAGTATTTACATAAGCAACAAAATATAAAAACCAAATACTTAAAACAATTCTATGTATCGCCTGATGCACCTAATCTTCAGTCATCTTACTTTGTTGTCGTAGTCATTGTGGTCGTTGTATTTTTATTACTTTATATAAATTAGACCCTTTCATACGTAACGTATTGGATTAAGGTTGAATGGTCCCATTTTTCCTCCACACACACATAGAGATATATATATATATGAACAAAAATGCTGTAAAAAAGGAGTTGTCTAGGCTTTTCATGATTTCGCCCGGATGGAGAAATCGTCAGCTATCCCCTCAGCAATAAAAAAAAAACCTAGTCAAGTTCACTGGGCCCTACCTCTGTGTCCTTCAGAATGTAAGTCCACGGCCATAGCATCGCATCACTCCCATCATATATGGCATTCCTAAGGCAGTACCCTCAACCTGACATCATCCACCCTGGTCCAATCCATTTCCATTCTCCGTTAGAGTGTTTTGGTGGTTTGTTGTTTGCAAGTTGCAACCTTGCATCATTGTCTCAATGGGACACTGGCCTTTAACAAAGTTCAATTTCAAATTCAAATTCCAGAATTTGAACCTTATACATTTACCTGCAAAAATAGTCTATTCATGTCATGCTCCCCATCCGTATTTGTTTGTGTGTCCCACTCACTGTGACATATCAGCTCCCTCTAGCTGCACCTACATCAATACTGAGCATGATGTTGCTCGAATATCTTTGGTTTGGTTTAGTGTTCAATTGATATTACTTTTTAAACACCTACTCCATATTATTGTAGAATGTTTTGGCCCTACACATGTGCGGGTGTTCCTATAGCTACTTGGTAGCCGAAGGATGGGTAGCTAGTAGCCGGTCCTGGGAAAGCATTTCCAGAACTATTATAGGGAATTTTTCATTTCATAAGTGGTGCAGCATTAGCAAGAAGGGACCAGAGGATGTTGGAGCCAATTCCACTCCACTATATACGCAGCTGCGCAACAATTTCCCCTTGCAATTTTCATTGTTTGGAAAATGATGAAAAATTAGTTTCCGTATACCCTACTATATTATAATGATTGTGCATGCTTTCCTTCCCAAATCCACTAAATAATTGGAAGATCAATGTAAAGGGATTTAAGCTTAGGCTGGAAATTGCATAGTCACTTTCTATTGGGGTGTTCCTCTTTTAGTAAAACTTAATCATAGTTAATGTGAATATGAAAGGATAGACAACAAGATTTCCCTCAAAGGTAAGGTATAACATATTTAAAACAGTCATGGATGCAAGCTATCTATATGTTGCTAATTTTGTTGAGTAGTGTGTCTAGTGGCTAAAACGTTAATGGGCCAATGTTGCTTGGTTACCTATCAAGTACTCATGCCACTTCATGGTACTTATTAGTCCCAACGGGGGCCTCTATAGCGATAGTGTAGGTGGATTAGTTCCAGGCTTGGCTTGTGAAAATTTTGAGCTGGCTAAAGTTTTTGCATAGTTTCATTTTCAGACGGATATATGAAATTTTTTAAATTAATTTATCTGCCACCTATTGGTTCCGTGCAGCTGACGTTTGCTGGGGTGTTGTTCCCCAGGACCTGGCCACGGGATCTCGTCAGCGAACATTCAATGCGAGCGTGTGTAGGTTCATTTCGCAATGCATTTGTGCCGAAGATGGAGATGGATTTCAAAGATTTTTCGTTCATCGATTGTTGTGAATCACACCTCTGGCTACTATTGCGCCAACATAGTGACACTTTTATTCAATCAACTCGAATTAAATTGTAGTGTGCTCAATTTTTTTTATTGTTTTTTCGTATATAGTTCTAACTTAAGAACCATTGAAATAATTTGATTTCGTACGTTTAGTGGCCATTTATGACTTCCCAAGGCCCCTTTGATTTCGTGCTTTTATTTATGACTTCCCGGGTAGTGGTGACAGTGAGGCGGTGGTAGTGATGACTATGCAGTGATGCCCATCACTGCCGCCTTGCCTCTCCAGTCCGACCTACAATTACATTGCTGAATTGCTAAAGTGAATTCTTGCTACCAAAATACAAAGTACCGATCCATGCCACACCCGACTGAGTTGATTCAACAGAGGCTCGAGGAGGGCAAGGCAGGTATTGAGCTTTGGATTATATCCGTGTCTGCAGGTAAAGGTAATCAAGCTCACCTATTCAAATTTGAATGAGTCATTGGAGAGATTTCTGTTATAGAAAAAAAAAGGCCGAGATAGTTCAAAACCGATCTAAATCCATATACTGTATCCTTTACATATGTTTTTCCCTCCGTGCATAGGAAACTGAGACAAAAATTAGAAAAATATCACGCAATCTGAAAACAATCAAGAGACATACCTAAGTATTGGTGTTTGGGAAGTTATTATCCACTTAAACACAACCTGACTGTGAAGCGCATCAGCAAATGTTTAATTATCCACTTCTGATTATCAAGATTGATAATCACGATTTATCCAATTTTGGATCATTCCCTGAAATCGTAGAAATGGAAAACTTCATGCTCCATTTGGTTAATAATTATTTTCCAAAGCACAATTATGTTTACTAGATTAACCGAGCGTACATTAAAATTTAAAATAGGAATGTGCAAAAACTTACATTATTTGAACTATTATAACTATTATAGGAAAATATTAAAAGAAAAAGACCAAATTTGTGTAGAGTTAATGACACATTATGGAAAGAAGATTCACAAATATCTGTGTTTTTTTCATATCGTCTTTCTTACTATGGCTCCCTGCTGGGACTTGACTACTAACAGTGTTGCTTAAACAGCCTCCGCTCTGCTTCATTATTGCTCCACCATTGGTTGAAGAAATGGCGACAGGCCATAAATCTAGCAAAATCAAGAAAAAATAAAGATGAAGACTAGCACTATGAATCTGGTGACAGGAGCAAACATTAAACTAAACGATATCGTTGCCATGGTGTGTAAAATGTGGGTTGGGGGAATCGATCATCACAACAGGATGGGAATCAAAGCGTTAGGGAATGGGCCTCCACAAAGTTGTATCCTCTTCTAGGCTAAACTCCTCATTGCATGGTTTTGTATGCCCACGTGGTTTCCATGCAGCTACTTTCGTGACTAATGAATTGCTGAAAATGGTAACAATGGTCGGTTTGGTGGGTAATTCATTGACCTTCGAGCTATTGCAATGGATCAGTCCTCGAGTTAATCAATGGTTTTCTATAAATATTTACGAACTGAAAACTTTTATTTTGTTACTTAACAATATAATATTTTTTTTGCATTTATGAAATTGTTATTTTCTTTTAAATTTTATAATGTATTAACTGTTCAAATATAAATAGTTCAAACCCATATAATAGATCATATACATACCTATATAGCTTAACTACATTAGCAATAGAATCATGAAATTCAGTCGAGAATGAAGCTATTCATCTCATAAATAATACAGATTTGAAGCACTCCACCAAAGGTATATATCTTAATATATTCATAAGTATTACCCAAGATGCATCCAAAACTATAAATTTCTTCGAAGGAGGTTGTCCAATTGCACAATTTGCTGCCGTCATCTTTTCATGAATAATAATCATTAAGCCATTTTAGAAAAAAAAAAAAAAATGAAAATATTGGACATAACAGCAAAAGTTGTGAACACTCACCTAAGAATTTGATGCAATGTCTAGTCCAAGATCAACCAAAACAATGCAACGCAATGCTTCCTCCAAGGGAGCGTTCTCCTAATAATTCTAAATGAATCACTCCTTGCATGGGATACACATCTTTCAAGATATTATACGAATATTCTCCACTACAGATAACAGAAATTGCAAGCTATCATTGTATGTTATCATTGTATGTCATGGGATGACAAAGTTTATGTTAACGGTGCAGAATCTGTGTAAGGGCTAAGGGATTTCTTCAAAGTTAGGAAAATAAATTGAAGACTATTACAAGGCTACAAGGTAGCAAGGATATACTATATGGCAGATTGTTTCATTAAGATTAAATATTTTCTCCACACTTATTTAATGTATAAAATAATAATAAATAATCAATTTATATGGTATGGCAAGGATATAGCATATATGGAAGATTATTTCTGGAAACTCTTTGATCATTAATTACTATGGAATTAAGATTGGGAATCAATACAATGTTATGGTCAGTTTAAAACTTCCTTTACATTCGATCCTTGCTAAAAGCAATTCGGCTCGGTAGGTATATGCTACCGTGTAGCGTTGTTCTAATATGCAGAAACATGAAGAAACATAAAGTTAATGCTTATTTTATAGTCAATATTTATTAATTTATTTAATTTAATAACTTTATTTTTAGCTTGATCGTAAAAATAATATGATAATATATATTAATTAGTTAATATTTGTTTAATTTAACGAGTTAAAATGTTTTATTGTTAAAAAAAATAATCTTAGCCAATGGCAAACTCTCTAATCATGCGTATTATCACTTTCTAACAAAAATAAAATAAAAAATGCATGTAACATAAATGACATTTCTTAATATAAATGAGATGTCGAAATTTATTTTATATAATTTTAAATATAAATATGAATTGTCATATTCAAAAAATTATTGAGTTGAATATTTTAAATTTATTTTAATTATTAAAATATAATTAAAATTAAGATTTATAATTATATAAAATTTAAATATAAAAATTAATAATAATAATAAAAATTAAAATATTATAAAAAATATATAGATAGTAATTTGATCATTGTGCATTGCCTTATATCTTTTTTTTACTTATGTTATGCATTAAGTCATATAATGTTAGTAATTGTTCATATCCTCGTGCAATTAGCTCTTACCCTAGTTGGTGATTCATTTTTTCGCAATATCGAGTGTCAACTTAGGGACATTGCCACTTGTTCGAATAGATTCAAGATAGTTATATTTTTTTAATAAAACCATGCACTCTTTCACTTTTAATATCTCCTTACTTTTGTGTGACAGATAATCAACATAGAGGTGTAGCTCTTATGGAATTTATGAAGCTCGGTATTAAGAATATCTCCCACTTGAAATATTCATGTGGAAAGAAAATGAAGAGGGAAGGGCGAGAGGGCTTCCTCATGGGTCGTGACATGTCGATCTGGGTCAAAGCTCTATATTCAATTCAATTTGCTTATTTTTGGACATTGTTTTTTTTTTTAATGTTTGTTCATTGCCATTTTAACGTGTTTTCACAGGTCTTTCCATGTGAGAGATTTATGTATTAATAAGTTATCGTGAACGGTGTGAAAACTGTAATTTTATAATTTATTTGAGTAAGTTTAATTACTCATACAAATTAATCATATATATTCATACAAATTAATAATTATATTCCATCATTAATTTTATATTTCCAGATTCCTTTTTTTTGTTTTATGAAGGGATTTTTTTATTTTTACAATTTGAAATTTTTTTCTTTTATCAAAAAAGCATTGTGAAATGGAATATGGCCGCCTTTGTTAGTGAAGACGTTTTTCTTTAAAATCGATTTAACATCTGAACATATCTCAGTATCCAAATTAAAATTGATTATATATAATTAAATATAAAAAACATCATCAAGTAAATAAACAATATAAGTTAAATAAAAAAATTAGAATATATATATTCGAGTAAACAATATAAAGTTAAATTAAAAAAACTTGTAGAATCAATTTTTTTTTTTAAATATTGTTAAATTGTTTGTTAATAATATTAATTATTTTGGGATTTAGAATGATTTACTTATCAATATTAGTGAGATGTCTCAATGGTGTGGGCTTTAAATTTAAATTAGCTAAATTGTAAAATACCATTTATATAAATATACATTGAATTTGAATTTCTATTCATGGGTCCTCACATTTTAAATAATTGTTTTCATAAATAGTTATGAGAATAAAAATTTTACTTCATAATCAATGTCATTTTTACATATTTGTAGGGTTTATGTGTTATTGTTTAGGATCCTAAATTGGAATAGTTGGCAAGTGGATGAATATATTGGATTATGTATTGTTAAATTAATAATAAAACAATAAATAAGATATTAGTTTTGTGATAATTGCAATTAACCAATAATTGGGTAAGTGGGAAGCATTTTAATTCACACTTAATTAAAGAATACAATTTTTGTGTATTTGTAGGATTTATATGTTATAATTTACAACATGAAATAGTTGGCACGATTAAATTTGGGTAAATAACTATTTTACTTCATAATGCAATTTTTGCATGTTTGTGGGATAGGAGTGTTATACTTTAGAACATGTAATAGTTGGCACTTTGACCATTAAATTTGGTTAAATAACTATTTTACTTCGTAGTTAATTAATTAATGGAATTTTTTCTTATTTGTAGTATTTATGTGTTAGAATTTACAACATTTACAACATGATTCCAAATTGGTATAGCTGGTGGTTAGATATTAGTTTTGGTTGAATATTTTACCTCACAATTAATTAACTAATGCAACTTTCGCCTATTTGTGAGATATCCAATTTGGAATAATTGGTGCTTGAATGATATAACGTGAAATATATTAGATTTAATGTATTTTTAAGTTGGCAATTCAACAATGAGCTAAATATTAGTTTTGAAATAAGTGCATATTAATAAACTAGCATAGATACATCTTAACGCTCTATAAGCCTAGAGACCAAGGATTAAATACCTTGAGGTGAAAACCCCTTTTTAGAGTTCTAAACTTCCTCAAAAATATTGATCCCTATGGTCCCTTAATAAAGCCAAAGTTAAGATGTATCTATGTTAGTTATACTATCGGTAAAGTTCGTTATGGGAGATTAATTGATAATCTTATTTCAAACCTTAGTCACATTACTTTGGTAAAACAAGAATAAATTCCCATATTAAATTGTAATTTCAAAATATTTATTAAAATATTAAAATTGATCTCAATTTAATAACCATGATAATCATCATAAACAAATAATTATGATAAAAAGAAACTTATAATTAATTGATGAAACTTTAACTTTTGAAGATTAAATTTTATATAATAAGAATCATATACATCCATTTTATATAATAAGAATCATATACATCTGTGCATGACTTCTTTTATTACATCAATATGCACTATTAAAGAAATGTCGTTTATTCTAAATTTATTAAATATTAAAAAGATTTTTTAATAAATATTTATTTTAATTTTCTATTTATTAAATCAAAATAATTAAATTATAAATAACTTTAGTGTTTAATATATATATAAGTTTTTAATTAATATTTGCACATAAGTTAAAACATAAATTAAATCTTATTGTAGTAGATGAAAACCATTATTATCATCATATGTTGTCACATAAATAACATACATGACAACCAAAAATTTAAATAAATCTATTAGAGAATATATATTGATTCACTTCTAAATTTTATAGAAAATATAATTATTTTAATATATATGAATATTAAGAAAAATTATATATCTAATTATCATTTAAAAAATTTAAAAAATTGATATGTTCTTTTCTAAAAAAAATCATTTGAATATTGATGTGGAATATGAAAATAAAAAATTCTAAACATAATTTCCTACTCCTAAGTCAATCAAATACAAAGCAATACCACGGAGGATTTAAGACCTAGTAATCTAATTCCAAACTTGGAAATTGCATTTGTAAAATGCTAATAGTGAAATTCCTCATTTCATATATTTTATTAAATGAATGGAATGCATCTATCAACGCATTTGAGTCGCAAATAATGAAATTGAAATCTAAAGGAAAAAGTTACGATCACAAAAATTGACACTTTTATTGTTCTGAATTCATACCAATACTAAATTCCAATTATTAAATCCATAATCGATGAAACTTAATTTTTTTGACCAAAAAAAATTGTCATTTATAAATATTAGATTTAATACTTGAATAAAAGAGGGGAGGGCAATTGGACATTTCTATTTTCTACACTCTATAGGTGATCTTTGGCCTCTAGGTGGTACATATATGGTCATTGTTAAAGAGTCCATAAATGGAACTGGAGAATGCTTAAATGGCATTATAATTGACCCATAAATGCAAGATGATTGTTAGCCTAGAAAAGTTAGGTAGAAGTTATCTCAAGGATAACATGAGATGACATTAAGCTAAGTTTGATTATGTACTTGTGGTTATGAGCATTATGGTTGGATAACCTCGAGTAATATGGATGGATAACTAGTTTTTTTTATGGAATCAATTAGAAGGGCCTTCTTTTTGCCTCATTTATTATTTGTTTGTGAATTCTTTTGAAACACGTTATAATCTAAAATTTGTATGTCATTTATCATTTTTGTTAAAGATTTATTTTGAAATGAATCTTAAATTGAGAGAGAAATTCACAAGATTAAACATTTACCATGTTTCAAAAATGTTGAGAGGATAACATTATATTGTGTCTAAGAAATACTTATTAATTTGTTTCATACAATTTTTATGTGTTTTACCTATATTTTTTTTTATTTCTTGCACCTATCATGCATATATTATGGACATATCTCTTTGTTCTCATATTTCTCTCTATATAGAATACAATCATTTGAACAAGGAAACATCCAACCTTTTCAATATTTTCTTTATTTCTTCGTAGTTACCAGGTTTGACATTATCACTCTAAAGTACCTTATATTTGAGTAACCTAAAATTAATGAACATTATAAATGTACACAACTATCAAGCATGCATAAATAGACCATCTACAATATTGATTATGCAACAAAATACCTCCAAATATAGAAGACTTAAGGGTTAGTTACCTAAAAAATGACAAGAAACATGTTTCTAACATACCATACATTGATTTCAAGTGAAGTACGATAACATTTTTGTCCCTACTTGAGTAGAGATTGATTGATATCCAAAGAGAGGGGTTGTGAAAGTAGATTTCGGAATTTCAAAGAGGGTATCAGTGATATGAGCATCATCCCCTCACGTATATTTCTAGATTGCATGTAACAACAATCCTTCCATGTAAATATTATCTCATAAGATATCACCCATACATCCAACTTATATTTCATTGGCTTCATTGGCAACATGGGAAGAACCAGTTTTACTGTATACATTTTGAATTAGAGACCCAAGACATAGTTTGAGTTGAATATGTAGTTGAATCAACCATGATTGGTATGCTTCCTCTATGAGATGCACTCATTTAATACCCTTATCTCAATTTGATTTTGTAATGAGGTGCAACAGAACATGGTGGATAGGTCGTGTACAGAATTGATTGCTAAAATATTGAATACTACATTGATGGTACTCGTAGACACAATACATTTAGTATGTTCAAATGTTATACTAAAAAAAATATTTGAAGAATGGAATTTATCCTCTAATAGAACATTTTCAACTGAACATTGTATAAAATAAAATGTCAAAGTATGCAATACATTTACATTAATACAATTACTCAAGGATATTTTTATAACATCTGAAAGGGATGTCTAAAGGTAGTCCCTATGCAATCTGTCTTTTATGAGTAGTTGGTGGTATACAAAATTTATTGCTTATTAACATCTCATCACCAGGAAACAAACTATTTATTGCATGCACAACCAAAAAATCTTGATGCTTTCATTTTCATAAAGTACTCCTTATCATTGGAGTGTTTTTCAAATGAACAATTTCTGCTAAATAGTGAGCACGTATAACTATTTATGAATATTGCAATGTTCCCATGAGTGCATGGATGGCCATTGATTTATAACACATTCTTCCTATCAAAGTTTGCAAAAGAATAATATTTCGTACACATAGTATACATGAAAATGCTATTTTTGTTTTTAATGATATTTAACTTATTAGAGCAGCGACAAAGAGGATCACCAAATGGCATAAGTGCTATTGAATAATTTCGGAGAAATGAATATGTGTGAAATATTTTACAACCCAATATTTACAACATCTTTTTTATACTTGGAAATCATATAATTATTACCATGAAAAGAGAATTTGGTCCCAACATCAAGCACAAGTACAGAAGATGGCCAAGCACCATACAAAGGGAATTTGTAACATTTTGGTATTTAATTTGTACATGGACGGGAAGAGAGAAGTCATCTCAACCATCAAACAATTGAACCAACCTTGTTGTTTATTTGGACATTTTTTCTCTTTGATCATACATTTTTTTTTGGATCTCTTGGTAGAGATATTTTGGGTGGAATTGATCTCATACTTTGTCTTGCTAGAACATTTGGTTAACTTAATTGAAGGAGAAGGTTTGGTCAATTTCGAATAATTTTTCAACTATATGGTGTGAGATTAAAATATGGTGGTAGTATAACTTCAAATATACTTTTCAAATGAATCTCCTTGTATGAACGATCGACAGAACTGATGAGGGAGGTGCGACGGAGATCATGAGGGTTTTTGGGGAATCTCAAGCTTGGGCTAGTTATAGGTGGAAGGCGGCGGTTGTAAGGGCCTCCTTAGAATTCAGACTATGAAGTGATATGAGCGAAGCTACAGGCGGCGGGGCCATATCCCCTCCTCTGACCAATGACAAAGGTAAAGGGGTAGAAAAGGGACCTGAATTTGACCTCCTGACTAGAACGGAAGGAGAAGGGACTAGTGGAACCACCAAATCGGTTCAGGAAACAGGAGAAATCAAGAAACTTGGGCAATGTTTGCCAAAAGAAAAAAAGGTTCCTAAGCTCCAAATAAACTCTTAAAGAGTCACAATTGATATTCAATACATGAAAGATCATGTGCTTATTGGGAAATTTGTTGGAATCTGGCGAGCGGAGAAGGCTCTTGTTTGGTGGTTCAACACAACATGGAATCCCCAGGGCCATTATGACCTGCAACTTGGCGCCAAAGGAATATTTACGGTAATCTTCTTCAACGAGGCTGATCGCACGCACATCTTTGATAATGGGCCGTACTTTTTTAACTCTGCAGGGCTGTACCTACGGCCCTGGAAAGAACACTTTAATCTAGACAAAGAAAACTTGATGATTGCCGCTATCTGGCTGTGCTTGTATTCCTTACCAATGGAATATTGCAAGTTGGAAATACTTACCAACATAGGAAACATGTTGGGAGTGTTTGTCAAGGTTTATGAAAAAACAAAGAAAATGAGATACACCTCATATGCTCTTATTTGTCTATATATGGATATCTCCCAAGATCTACCGGAGGGGATCGATTTAACTTTGGAGGATGAGGACTGGTTCCAGGAAATTGACTATGAATAGATCCAATTCCACTGCCGGATATGCCATGAAAATGGGCACCTATTCAGAGACTGCCCGCTAAATATTCATCCCAAAGCGAACTACAACCTAGACGGAAAAGATCCAGAAGGGTTCACCCGAGTGGCAAACAAGAAAATACTAGCAAACCGAGGAACGGGGCCAGAGATACACAAGAAAGCTTATAAACACAATAGGTTTGAAATTTTGTAGAAAGCATAGGAGAAAATAGATGTGGAGGAGATACAACATCAAGAAAAGGTGGACATGATACCCATTCCCGTCCCGGATAACACCACCCAGGACATAGAGCAAGCAGCTAGGGGCAAGGAATGTTCCATGCAAGAGGAGGCAACTGAAGAGATCGAACTGGGATATCTAGACCTAGACGGACTGGAGGCGGATTGCACCAAAGAAGCTACGATCTCTACCCCCCAAAACCGATATCCCTATTACAGAAAGCTATTATAAAGACTAAAGCTCTCAAATATCTGGGCATAGCCTTGGAATCCCACAAAGAAAATGAAGGGAAAAAGAAAAGCAAAGGGGAAAAGTGAGGACGATGCAGCAATATCCAAAGAATCGAAATGGTGGGGAAAAAGCTGGTTGACTCAGGGAAGTATCCCACTATTGATTCGACTCTAGCCTCCTCTTCCCCAAAGGTGTTATAAGATGCGAATTATATCTTGGAACATCAGAGGCTGTAAAAGACCTTTAAAAGAAGATGAAATATTGAAATAGAAAGGCCATCCATAGTGTTTCTCCAAGAAACTAAATACTCTGAAGCGGACCTACAATCCTTTGGAAATAAAATTTGGAAACATTGCGAGGTCATAGCAACTGATGCAAACGGAACTGTTAGGGGGATCGGCATCCTTTTGAACCCTAGGGAATTAATCCTGAATGACTCGATGGCCTCTAAGTTTATCATCGACCTACTTTCATGTGATAGGAACTAGAGTCAAAGGTTTCCTATCCAATGTATATGGACCGTCCACAGCTACCATGAAGAACTCCTTCTTGGACTCTTTGCTCAGCCTCAAGAGGGTGCTGGTACATGCCACTCAATCATAGGGGGAGACTTCAACTTGATTAGGAACCTTGAAGAAAAGTGAGGTGGAATCCGCTGCTTGCATCCCATTAGTGAATACTTCAATGAGGGAATAAAGGCTCTGGACCAAATCAATGTTTGCACTTCTAAAAGTATCTTTAGTTGGAACAATAAAAGGGTCGGGGATAGAAGCATAGCTCCCAAGCTTGATAGGTTCCTAGTGTCGGAATCCATCATGATGGGGGGAGGTGAATTGACGACAGTAGTGCTTCCATATGTTGGCCCTGACCACTGGCCGATCAGCCTTGATTGGAAACGAATAGGGGAGAACCTTCGAAGACCATTTCGGTTTGAAAAATTTTGGCTTCTCCATCCGGACTTCTCGGATCAACTTCGAGAGTGGTGGCAGGACTTCTCTCCTATCATGGGAACCCTGAGGTACCAATTCAAACAAAAACTCAAGTACCTACAAGGAAAAATCAAGCTTTGGAATACAAAAACCTTTGGGAATATTTTCCAAGGGAAAAAATAGTTAGATCAAAAAATGAGAGAGGTGCAGAATGCCGCAATGTCCCACGGCTACTCCGCAGAGCTTACAGAACAAGAACAAAACCTCTTAAAGGAACTCAAACTTAAGGAACAACAAGAAGAGCTCCTAGGGAAACAAAAGTCCAGAAACTGATGGTTGAAAGAAGGGGAATGCAATACTAAATTCTTCCATAATGCAGCTATTCAACATCGATAGGGGAATAGGGTTGTACGTCTAAAGAGAATGGATGGAAGTTTTGAGGAAATGAAAGTGGAGATGGAGCAGATTCTGAACGAATTCTTTGTTGATCTATTGGAGTAACCTAACATGAATAGACGGGTTGAGAGAGAGGAAGTCATACAACACATTCCGAAGGTGGTCACAGAAGATCATAATAAGTTTCTCATCAAACCAATAAGCATGGTAGAGCTGGATGAAGCATTCAAGCAAATGGAAGCCAACAAATCCCCAAGTCTAGATGGATTCACCAATAATTTATTTCATTCCAGTTAGGATTGGCTGAAAGACGATGTCCTGGAAATTGTTGAAGACTCTCGACAGATAGGGAGTATCCTAAAGGCCCTCAATGCTACCTTCCTGACGCTCATCCTGAAGGAAATGGGAACGGAGTACCTGGGCAATTTCAGAGACATATCCCTTTGCAATGTTATATACAAAATCATAACAAAGGTCATAGCAAATTGGTTACATCCACTCCCCCCCTGCTAATCTCTCCAGAGCAGGCAGGCTTTGTGGACGGGCGTCAAATCCTCAATGGCATAATTCTGGTCCCTGAAACCATTCAAACATTGAAGAAGGACAAAAACCTAGGTATGCTTCTTAAACCTTATTTATCCAAAGCAAATGATAAGCTCAACTGGAACATCCTAGAAAAGATGTTAAGGACTTTTGTCTTTAATAAGGAATGGATTGATTGGGTAATGAGCCTTATCTCCCCGACCTTCTTTTCGATCCTGGTAAATGGCACACCCTCGCAACCCTTTTCGGCTTCCCATGGGATTCGTCATGGGGACCCCTTATCCTTGTTTCTTTTCATCATCATAGCGGAAGGGTTGGGAAGAAGGCTTAAAGCATCTCAACAAAGCAATGGAATACATGTTATTGACCTCAGTTCTAGGTTGACCCCCCAAAACCACCAGCAATTTGTTGATGATACCATGTTGATGGGCCCCTCCTCCGTCCTAGAAGCCAAAGGTATCAAAAGAATCCTCGATACCTTTCTCAATGCCAACGGTCTTGAAATCAACAAGGAAAAATCCCAGTTTTATTTTTTCAATACGCCGAGAATTACCCGCAGAAATATCTTGCATATCTTGGAATTATCTGAAGGGAAGCTGCCATCTAAATATTTGGGTGCTCCCCTAATGGACTCCACATTTCGACAAGTCTCATGGAAGGACCTCCTTGACAAACTCAAGAGAAAATTAGAATTATGGAATTACAAAGCCCTTAATTTTCCAAGTCGCCTCATTCTGGTCAAGTCAGTGCCTCAAGCTATGTCCGTTTACCTCTTCTCAGTGTTGGTTGCCCCAAAAGAAGTCCTCAAACAAATCCACAATATTCAGAGGAATTTTCTGTGGGGTGGAACCCATGAGTATAACAAGTGGGCCCTAGTAAAATGGGACACCCTTTGCACTCCAAAAGTGGCAGGTGGTCTAGGCTTACGAGATCTAGTATTTGCTAACAGGGTGATGGGAGCAAAAATTTGGTGGAGGTGGACTATGCATACAAAGGAACCATGGGCATTTTTATGGCACAATAAATATGCTCCTAACTAGCCAAAGCAAGACCTTATGAGATTTGGGGAGGACCTACTTGGCTGGCATATATGCAAAGCCACTCAATTAAACAGGGGACGTTTTCAAAGGCATAGTTTCTAAGAAATAAGAGCCGGGGCATCTGCCTCCTTTCTTAGTGATGCGTGGAAACAATCTCCTAGACAGATAGACAGACAGGATATTCATGATTTAAAGTAGTACTTTCAGAGTAGCCCCATGGAAAAAATTCAGGGTTTTTCGGAGCCTACCCTAGGGGGAAAACATTTCAGGATTTGGAAACCAAAAGAGTGGTGGCAATATCTGGTCCCGGATGAGAACCTGGATAACTTCTACAAGGAGTTATGCAAAAGCCAGATCCCTCTAGGGGAGGGGCCAGACAAAGTTCGTTGGGGTTACACAAAAACTAGGAACCTCAACATTGTAGAGGTGGTTAGTCTACATGAAGAACATGATAGACTGTCGCATGAGGAAAAATAGAAAAAGGTGTGGCAAAGGAACCTCTGGCCCAACATCGCTACCTTTGGATGGCTTCTCATTGATCGCCACATTTTGACATGGGAAAATCTATGGAAAAAGGGCCCATCAGGACCTTCCCATTACTGCATGTGCCTTGAAGACACCAAGACCATCAACCACTTGTTAGACAAATTCCCATAGGCCTCTTCACTTTGGGATAGGGGCGAAGGAATATTGCAAAAGACAGCAAGGGTCTGAGGCCGTCCAGATCTCACTCTGGCCACATGGCTATCCTAGCCATTCAAGAATGAGCTCTTCAACTGCATTTGAGAATTGTTCCCTGGGTTTGTGGTTTGGGAGGTATGGAAAGAAAGAAATCAGCATGCATTCGAGGGTAAAGGAGCAAAATCTTGAGGCGGTTTGGTCTCTTCTGGAAGTACACCTGAAAGAAAATTTGAAACTCAACTAGTGGTCACCAAAAGCAAGAAAATCAGACCCTGCAGACAGACAAATTTTAAATGAATGGGGTATTTTCATCTTACCTAAGTGTATCGATAGAATCCATGGAAGGAAGGTTCAGCGACAAAGCCTAGATTTTTGGAAACCACCACCTTCTGGCACCTTCAAGCTCAACTTTAATGGCATGACCAAGGGGAACCTTGGACTGGCTAGTTTTGGTGGCGCAGCAAGAAATGATGCAAGAAAGGTGCTTGGCGTCTTCTGGGGAGACCTGGGGGAATCCACAAACAATGTAGCTGAATTAGAAGGATTAGTAAGTGGAATGAGATGGGAAATTCAACAGAAATGGTTACCTTTGACTGTGGATGGGGACTCCATGATCATGATCGAAATTGCAGGTCGAATCCAGAGGGGGTAAGCCTTAGCCAAGATTTCACAAAATTGGAGGTGGGAGTGCAAACTTTCTCAACTGCAACTTCTTCTGCTCACCACCCCGGTAGTTCAATTCCTGCATGTCCATCGTAAAGGTAATCATATGGCAGATGAGATGCCGAACAAAGGATTCAGAGCATGTGTTTCTTTCAAAGCTGGCATGTTAGAGGATGCATGTGATCATATGTTTAGGCGACGGTGTATTGAGATTGAAACCACTAACATTAACCACGTGGACAGAACCACACATCGTAGTGGCAACGAGTCACATGGAACTGAGGACACGCAGACACCTGCAAGCCTCAGATCGCCTCGTATTATTGATCAACCTTCGATTGCTTCCACGTACCCAGATGGCATAATTCTTTCAAGTGGAGGCTGGAATGGTAGGCCAGCCAAAACCAATAACATGAGGCCTTCCTCTTAAATTGATCACTTGATAGCAGGTTCATGTTAATGCGAGAGGAAGGGATTAATTACCGGACTGGGATGGATGGTCAGCTCAAGTACAACATTGATGCTGGGTATGGTTTCTGCAGGTGGGATTATAACTTTTCCATTTTGATTCGAAAGCCTACAACACCTTAAGCATGCGAGGTTATGGAAAGGGACGAAATGACAATGATTTATACTAATGGTAATCGAAGGAGATGTATGATGGCCATACCCAAAGGCAGGCCTTGGTATTTTAAAGCCGTTAAGGTAGATCGTTTCAGGACAGCTTGCACTGTTAAAGTCATTTTCCTTATTCGGAGAGGTGGTATGTTGTGCATGTTTCATTATGAGAACCACTGGTTAGAATTGGTGGGAGGCATTTCTTTCTCGCCTGGAACTCTCTTCTTGTGTATCATGGCTCCTTGCATGCATCTAAGTAGTCGTCGCAGCTCTAGGAAGAGAATGAATGGGAGGAGTAGACAAAGGGGGGAAGGAACATCCCACCAAGCGAATGCTCCAGAGGACTCCCACCCTTTGGCATTCGACTCGGTGCACCAGTACCTGGAGGAGATGCCTGGGGAAACTGAGATGCAAATTGAAAATATGGATATTTCTCTTTAGCAGGAGTTCGAAGAGCAACAAGGGTGTCCGATAGCATCCAACCCTTTCTGGGATGGGCGAATTCTCCTTGCCCGCGAAATTCGGTCTCGTGAGCAGATCGTTAAGGAAATCAGACAAATCCTTATGGAGCTGAAATCCAACAAGCAGAGAGGACTGGTGGGCATGCACACACTGGAGAAAATGGTGGAGGAACTCAGCATCTGAGATCCACAGGGTGCTAGGAGCCGTGCAACTTGACTCGATGAGCTCCGGGTCATAAGGGTTGTTCCTTTTTCACATTGTTTTGCTTATTCTGTGGTTTTCTTTTCCGATGACTTTTACCTGTAGCAACTCTAGGCTGAATATGTTTTTTCTAGAATGTTCTTTTGGAAACTCCTTGGGAATTTTATGTTGAAATTTGGGTGCCCTGTTTTCCCAAATCGAAAAGGGCTTCAGTGAGACTTTTTCCCTCATTCTGACTGTATTTTTGTTCCTTTCTTATACTATATTAATAGAAAGTTTCGGCAATGATTACTTACAAAAAAAAAATACTTTTCGAATTATTTTTCAACTATACGGTGTGAGATTAAGTAGCATTTGTATCTGGTGGAGTATTGTAATTTATGTTTCTATATTCTCAAAAAAATGTTTGGGATATTTGTAACATTTTAACTCTAAGCAGACATTTTAAGGGATGTTAATTCTAACCAATATCTATCTCCATATCATATTCCACATCAGTGTCTACATAAAATTAGATTGGTCCAATACACTAATGTACAATAAGCATTGAAAAGAAACATCCACAACTTCCACAACATAAAATATCCACTAAGTTTTAATAGGAGGCATTTGATTTTGTCTTTTGCTCTAATCTATTAAAGTGATGTGTTTTCTATATGTGGTGCACTAGTGTAATTTAATATTTTTGGTGTAACAATTTCAAAATATAATGGTGCAAGCATTTTCAATCATTGAACTGAAATATCCATTGAAAGATGTGAATAACAATTTCATTTTCTAAAAGTGAGTTTATTATATAACCCTAATCACTATTCATTATTTTATCAAAATTTTGATTGGAGACTTGCACAAGAGATATTTACTAGGAAACACATTGGAATGACGATATTTTAATGAAAAGCCAAATTTGTAAGGGATTATAAGTCACATATAACTTTGTAGCAAAGGAATTTTATGTATGTAACTTCTTACAATTCATCTCAATTTTTCTCTTAATAATTTCCAAAAAATCACTAATATTTTTTTTTATTAATATTTATAGTGCATTATGAATCAAATAAAAAGTTTTCATAGTTAACTTTAACATTAGAAACTCTATATTTCTTGTTACTTCCTTGTGTTTTATGTGGGTTAGGATTTTATGCTCTCTACTATTTCACAATGATTTTTTTTAAAGAATTGGATATTTAATGGCTTTGTGTATCTATATGTGGGACATTGGGGATCCCTTACAATATGATGACTTATTGCATTGGATCCAAAACCATGTCCTTGTTAGTTTTGGAAACAAAAACACTTTCACAATAATCAATGCATACTATAAAGTATAACATATTAATGCTCATTTTATAAAGAGCACCACTTTATGTTAAGTTCATTTTACAAAAAAAAACATATACTACGGTGTATTCCATTGTATGATGCATCGATTGATAAAACTAATTTTTTTTATAGATTGAAATTATTTACATTATCTGTATAACATATTTTATATTTATCTATTTTATTATGTATGGAATTTATTGGTATCAGATGCCTAATAGAAGAAGGAAAACAAACTTATTGCGATGAGCACGATGGGAGCACATCTCAAAAAGAGATCAAAGAAAATTATTTAAAATTTTAACAAAAAATTGATATATTTGAATTATTTGTAAGTTTTAATGATATGTAATGGTTAGTATCTGTCATCCAAAGCACACAATTGAAGAAATTTGAGAACATTGTTTGCAATCTAACTGCAAAACAACAAAAAAACCTCGATGGGAACACTGGAAAGAGGAGAATCAATAGGTTATCAACATGAAATTTATCGTTGAACTTTCAATGATAATGTACTTATTGAGAATATTGGCCAAAATGCTTCCAACTCTCCATTTCACATTTAATGATTGTTTTGTGGGGCAACAACAAGGGAGAGAAATGTCATGATAAGAAGATAAGAATTATGAATGATGTAAATTATTATGAGTTGGTAGTCAATTCATTTAGAATGGTGTTGGAAATTAATAAAAGGGATACTTTTTTTTATAAAACTATGATGGATATAGTGAAAATAAAATATAGATGTAGTTTCCACTTACAACACAAAAATCAATCCAATGACTCAAAGAATAATATAAATCTATAAACTAAAAGCATTTCAATAGCAATCGTCAATTAGACCTATCATACTTTCAATAACAAAAACATTAAGAAAAAATAGTCATTAAAAACTATTACTCCTAAATAGTTTTTTTTGTAATATATATATATATATGAAAACTTATTCTATTAATATTTTAGTTCTATTTAGTTTCAAATCTATTTACATTCATAAAAATATAAATTCAAGTTATTTTTCATATGTGTTTTAAAAGTTTTTAAATTTTCATTTATATGTATATATAATTATGTTGTTGATAGAAATAATAAATGTGAATTGTCACCCCTCAGGGTCTAGATCAATTGGCGATAAGGTGCATTGTTAAAAAACTCATTGCGATATAGTTGTTTCAAACCTCATATCCTTGTATAACACACTTACAGTAGTGTTGGTATACCTAAGGTTAAATTGACTAGTACAAGCATGACCTAGCCACCCATTCCCCTAATATATATATATATATGAAAATGAAAAGTTACTAAATTAAGATTTCAATTTTATTTAGTTTCAAATCTATTTATTTACATTGATACAAATATAAATTCAAGTTAGTTTGTCACATACCCAATTTTTTTGAGTTAGTAATTTTGGTGAATTTTTCAAAAAAATTCATAATATTCATTTAAGAATAATATATGAGATACACTAATTACCTTTAAACATAATGTTAATTTATTATCCATCAAATTATTGAACATGTGTAATCATTCCAATCTATGCGATTTCTTTATCACTTATTAAATAATATATGTAAGAAAACAACTTTACACTAAATAGAAACTTTGCTTTAACGAACACATATCTATGTAAACCTAACAATTCCTTTAATTTATACGACGTACTCGTTGTAAGCATGTACATACCGAAACACCAAATATAATTCATGATCAATAAGAAAATAAACTTCAATTTATACCTTATTGATCATTTACTCGTATTTTGATGTAACTACAAGGCCGTCATCATTTCTAGTTCAATTAAGCAAATAAGGTTGCATAAGAGGGATACACAAGAAAATAACAAGGAATTATTATTATACACTTGTATAGGGAAAAAGTTATCATAGTAAAAACATAAATGAATGCATGAGGTCCACATAAGAGAAACTACCTAGACTTTCAAGCCTTACTTACCAAATATAAGGATTCTTTAGCCAATCAATCTATTCTTCGTGATACTCTCATGAATGATTTCTTGATTTTGATAACATTAATGTCTATCAATAGAAAACCTTATCTCAATAGCCATGAACATTAGTGTTTATTACAATCATGATGAGTTTCTAAACTAATTTAATTCACAATCTTCACTAGAACAAGACACGTCAAGTATAATCACAAAATATTAAGGATAGATACACCATATGAGACACATACACAAGAGTACTTTTCAAATGGTTTATCCAATTTAGGACTACGTCCACAAAAGACTTTTTGCATTATTTTATTTAGTCAACAAGGTTTACAAAGGAAACAAAAGACTTTTGCATTATTTTAGTTAGTCAACAAGGTTTACAAAGGAAACACAATTGTTGCAATACTCGAACTTCCCTTTTCTCCACTTCTCTCATAGAGACCATTTCAAGAGCAGGTTTATACAACCTTCTTGCAAGGCTTTTCTTTTATCGTGAGTAATTTAAATTAATTCTTTTTCACTTTACATAAGACTATATATTATTTTAATTGCTCCATAATGATTCCTCTCAACAATATATATCTATATATTGTTATGCTTTTATTCATTAATTTACCTAAGAGATATCTCCTCTCTTGATTATGTTTTATACCAACAATGCCCTTTTAAATGCTATACTATAAAAATGCGTTAGGGTATAGTGATAATGGCCTTTCTACTTAAAGACTATAAAACTATATTAATTATATGATATGTATATACACTCTATTTTCTGTATATAATATTCTATCCGTCTAGCGACTGATAGAAGCATCTCATATTAAATTAAAGTTACAAGGTCAATCATACTCCCATATTTAAATCACAAGAATTAATATATTTATAACTAAAATCGCACATATCAGAAGGTAATTTGTAAAAAACATTATAACGCAATAAGGATCCCGAATTAATTCGTATAGTAACCAAGGATCATGTAAACCCCATGATTGACCAGCATGAAGGAACCGAGCGTTTTTGGAGGGCTTCCTAAGAGACAGAAAACAAACAATACTGTTAGCTCAACTCCTGAAGAGAGATCGCCGATCAAGGAGCAATCACGCTGAACTATAATACACTGGCAGCTCATCCGAATAGGAGAGGCCACCAAGCAAGCAGATAGACGCAGGAAGTAAACAATATGAGGGAAAATCATGATCCAGGTTCGACGCTGGCAGGTGAACCGAGATTATAACCACACAGATTGTCCTCAACCCAGATCGCACACAACCCAGTTTCAAATTTATTAAAAGGTATGAATTAGCATGCAGTAGGAAATTCACCGAGATCCGGATCGTGGTAATAAGTAATTATAAAAAGAATGCTCAAGGATCTAACATGAGATCTAAGGTGGCTTCCTATGACATGTTTTGTTCTTTCCATAAAGAGGGAACGCCGGCTTTTCTGGAAGCAATAAAGAATGTAAAAACAGAGGATAGTGGGGTCAAAACTTCCCGGCATTATTGGTGGCATAACAATGTAAAAAGTAGAGATAATACCTATACATCTGGGATGAATTACAAGTCAGAGATCACGCGCTTTGGATCTGTCCCGTTCCACAGCAACGATCAAATAACACTATACCCTACCGTCTCCCTGTCCTGCGTTGAGCAGAGTATTTCCTACTGTTTCCCAAGAATGGGAAACTCCATCCCAAAAAAATATATACACGCAAAGTAGTACAGGGACGATACCTCTCTATTTTATGCAGAGATCGCACCTTTCTCTGACGGAGGCTATCCCTGGTAGGGATCGGAACCATTTCTTCTTCATGCTGAGATCGCAGCTCTACTCTCACTGAGGTCCCTCAACTTCACCTCTTTCCAATGTATAAAGAGAATCACACCACTGTAAACTCGACGGGGTTCACACTTCGTGCAGCAAGGATTCGTATCCACCCTCGATCAAACGCCATGCGCTCTCCTTTCTCAATAAAACCCCCCCTCACGCCGAAATGAAATCCCCTTTAAGAAGGCATTTTTTGTTTTGGCAGTGGCAGCGAGTTGGGTTCTGGCCTGACAAGTGGCGCTCAAAGAGTCTTAGAAAGAAGGCATTTGTGCAGCGACCCACCAACCACTGCTCCAAATCCTTAAGGAAAATCGAGGTGGTCATACAACGCTTCCCATTATTCTAACATCCTCTTAACTTTTAGTTATTCTCTTAAGAAATGTAACCACATTCTTTGTAACAAGATAAATCCGAAAATGTATTGCACTATCATGGTACGTTAGCATAGATTCTATAATGGCTTCTTTCCCATGAGATGTTTTATCATGGTCTTTTAGCATAAATGCTATGGTATCCTTTTATCCCCTTTAGAGTACTATAATGAAGAAGTATGACTACTTCATTTCAATGAATATATATATGTTGAAATCTAAATATACATAACCATGTATATCTCTATATATACAATTTTGCACTAAATGCTTATCATAGTATATTATCATAAACGCTATAGTATATGTATATATTTATATTCTTTTTAATAAAGACTATTGCATATAGTCCCTTAAAAATCAAATCTTTAGGCTTGTTTCAAACATAAGATTTTGTACATAATTCTTTGGCATTCTATGCCAAGGTTAATGTGATTATACTATCTATTAATATGGCTTAGTCATATTCAGATTTAATATTCTTAGGTCATAGTATAGATACTTATGATGAATAGAAATTCTTATAGTGCCGAACCTTTATCTTGACACTAAAGGTGATACATCAAACTACGATACCAATTCATGGTCTTCCAACCATTCTGCTACTCCCTTAGTAGATTATTTTACCTTGTCGATTAAAGTTGCATCACAACTCACCAGTCACTTAGTGTTTTAGTCAACCATCACAATTAGGAAATAACAAAACAAATCTTTCAAGGTCCAGTAATGGGGCCTTGGCCTTGAGCTCCTCATTAGGGCCATTTTCACAATTACAATTACATTTACCAAAATAACATTAATAGGGATCAAATAGGAGGGATGTTACATCCTCCTTCCCTTAAGAATAACACCATCCTCAGTATTCAATAGTTTGTCTTTCCTCCTTACATCATCTTTCGTTTTCTTTGTTGTTCCGCTTTGGTCATCTGCGCATTTCCACGATTTTCATAGGTTCTTATCATTCGTAACCTGCCCATGGTATATCTCATACAATATTTTCAAACATTCTTTAGCATAGCATAATTTTACTTTTTTCGATCACAAGGTAAGTACAAGTATTTTTTGCAACACCTTATCATTCACAGGTTAGCATCGTGTACTTCACAATATCTCAAATAGTAAACTTTCACATTTATCATTTATCCTCACCTTGAGGAAAGTCTTGCTGAATCAAGCATTCCTAACATTCATACATAAATGCATTCAATAGTCTAGTTAAAGGACAAGTCCTTAATATTTGTTATATCATAAAACAAATCTTTCAACAACACTTTGTTGATCATCAAATTCTCCCATGAGTTTGGAACTTCAGCAATCCTCTACTGAACACAGAATTCTTCCTCGAATTCTTTCACCAATTCCTGTGGACTTATGGGCTACACTTTTGAGGTTACTCTCCTTTTTTATTGCTAGTCAAAAAAATTTCCTCCTCAAGACATCAAACAACGTCCTGTCTTCCATATGTCAATCTTTGTGCCTTGGTCCTTGCCATTGATACCACAAAACTCTTTTGCAAATCCCCTCCAGCCGTCTTGCTTGAGTCAAGGAATTTCTTTTCCACCCAACCTCCTGCCTGAGTCAAGGAAAAGTTGCTTTAGCAAAGCAGGGTTGGGTCAATTTTTTCCACCCCTCAAGTCCTCTCACTTGAGTCCCGAAATTATTCTTTTCCCCTAAAACCTTCTTGTTTGAGTCCAGGAATATTCTTTTCCCCTCAAACTTTCTCGTTTGAGTACAAGAATAGTCTTTTGCCCTCAAACCTTCTCGTTTGAGTCTAGGAAATCACAATCATTTATTATTTCATGTAATTTGTATTAACCACAACATGGCACATGTAATGTCCCAAAAATAACAAAAATTTAAAATTTTTCCTGACTGCGAAAGTCATTAGTTTATAATAGGAAAGGCGCACATTAAATGTAATAGTGTTAGAAACAATCATACTTGTATGCTGTAATGTAAGTCTAAGCCTATCTGTATTTCATAGCCTCTTATAAGTGTAAGTCTAGAATTTGCAGAAACGGTGTGGAAATAAAAACGAGATCGTGTTTTCATTGTGGTTTGCAAAAGTGGGTTCAATAGGTAGAAAAATAACACTAGCTACTGTTTGAAATATCATGTGATTTTAATTATTTATGTCTAATGACACCTTCAGGTGATGATCTTGTTTGATGATGGTATGTTTTTCACATTGGGGATTCCATAATACTCCCGGACAGGTAATTACATACCTTGGTAGGGTTGTCGGGAGGTATGGGCAATTGTAGGGGTTGCCAGGCTTACTTAGCATAATGCTAATGCCAACATGTACTCTTGTATTTGCAGGTATCTCGACTCTACGAGTAAGATCTCCAAATGGATGGTTCTTATCGCACTATTGGTCCTATTCCACTGGTGTATGACAAGTCATTAATATTCCACTGTCATGGGAGTTCTCAATTCGAATGTTTCCCAAAGTGGGGTTTACAACTAATAGTTCTTGGTAATGCACCAAAAGTGAATTGGTCATACTTTGCAAAGTTTATGTATATAAATCAAGCCCTTTTGTAATTTAAATCATGGTGGTGGAAATCTACGACTTCACTATAGGAAGTGCGAATTATTGGACCTCCACTTAGATGGAAGTTGGTGAAAACTTTAATGCATTTAGTAGCTTGTGGAGAACAGCCTGGCATAAAGGTTTGGATGTCAATTTGGAATTTTTTATTTGTAGTCTCTGTATTCGACTTGTTGTTTGTTTATGACTCTGCGCTTTTGTTGTTGGATGGTGGTGGGGTGTACTAACCCGAGCTCTGCTCGTGGTCAGCACGCTTAGTGACTGTTGCTATCGATCATGGCATAGGGTGGCCATACTTCTTACAGGTAAAGAAATTAAACCCTATCAGTTATTGACAATTTCTAATTCCTTTGAACTGGAAATGTGTGTTTGAGCTGAGTAATACTGTATGTTGTTTATGACAAGTGATACATGCTTTGGTGTGGGAGCTGCGAAGGTTTATGGTGTTGTGAGCATGACTAGGGTACTGGTAAGTCTGGCTTCCCATGCGTGCCCTATCTCCTGCAACTCCAGTGTTTTTTGTATGCATTTGGCCTAGTGTTTTAATGTGAGATCCCCATAAGCCATTGGCTTACTGATTTGCTTTAGGGAGGCCTAAAATAGTCATCTACTTGGCTAGACTTGACAAAATGGGGTTTTGATGTAATTTAACTAGCTGGATGAATACGAGGACTGTAATATGTATCAACAGGGTTTCACCGGTTATTCGGTTCTGCGAAAATATTGTAATTAAAATAAATACTCTTTCATGAGATATTACTCCTGTATAGTTATAATGATTTTGAATGCTATATTTCTCTGTTTCCTGTGTGTATTTAAGCATTTGAGATGAAACTTTAAGAGTTCTAAGGTTATGGGTTTCCTGGGTATTTTGTAAACTATTGTTCCGATAATGCAGACATTTATAAAGGGTCGTTGCCCCTTTTTGCTTGTAAATAATGTTGTGGTTCGTATGTTGTTTTCAATGGCACTTGTTATTTGTTTTGAATATTGCTACAAGGTTTATGTTTCAGCAATGTATTGCCTATGGGTATATATAATACATTAACGAAGTTCTCTATGCCTCTGTTGCTGTAATGTGGGTAGATTGTAAATGAAAATGTCTCGTTTTCCTGCTGGTTGTGTGGGTAGAATGATTGCTTTCTTGGCAATGGTTTCTAGGCTAATACTCAACATTTTTGGTTTTGATATATAGACTGGTTTCCTGTAGGAAACACTTATACGATTTGGCTCCTTGTGAAGTCCATGGGAATTGACCCTGGTCCTATCTTTCCATAGTCATCTTTGTGGTGGTCATACAAATGCGTTTTTCTTGTTTCTATTTATGATTGGTTTGTCGAAATGATTAGCATAGGGTTTATGATGCAGTGGGTAAGAAAAAAAGTAAATGAGCATCATTCTAAATACGATCTCTGTCATACATGATATGTATGGTTTAAGAAGAAAATAAAACTAGATCGGGCAGAGAAAATGAAAACTAAATATAAATTGATTTTAAATAATGATGTCTGTGTTTTCTCTTACTGTGGTTTGTATTGTTGGGATTTCAAATGGTTGACATGTTGTTTAGCGATTTCTATTATGGATTTGATTTCTGTAGCTAGGTGATTTGTTGAGGAATTAAAACAAGGGTTTTAGATAAATGAAATCAATACTATCCTAAATGAAATAGAATACTCTCATAGGTGAAATAAAATGTTATGAATATTTTTCTGAGTTCAAATCACGATTTTCCTATTCTAGCCATCTAAGCAATATAAATGACTAGCAAAGACTAGCTGGCTAGTCCTGCTGGGAATGCCATTCGATGCTGGAAAACTTGATTTAAGAACATTGCATTTATAATAGGAATATAAAACATAGGAGGGTTTTATAAGTAATCATACCTGTGGATTCTCTGTAGTTTGTCCTGCTGATGATACCCTGTTGATCCTAATAACTTGTCCTTGCTGATACTGACCTGCACACTCAACCAATTAGTTAGGGAACTACTGACTCTTAGCTGACCTGAATTGATCTTTGATTGGATGACTTTGGGACTGCCATGTTCCTCCCAACCATGATTCTACAACCGTTCCTGGTTCAGTACGAATCCCCCCGAGCTTGTTCTAACATGCAAACAGAGAATTAGAGGCCTCAGATGATAACTGGTTCAAATCTGGAAAATTATGAACAGAGTTCACTTCTGGGGCAGAGAGTTCTTCTTGGCACAATAATACCAAAAGAAAAAGATGAAGAAGATCCCCCAATCTTTGGGGTCTGTCCTCCTTAAGTAGGAATATCTTGAAATATGATTGTTGGAATTTACTGGTTTCTTTAAAACAATTTAAATTATATAAAAAATATTATTTGTTCACTTAACTACTAGTTAATTTGGGACTAGGACTTCTCACTTTGTGTTATCCAAGTGTATTGATCTGTAATATTTTTAATAAAAATAATAATGCAATAATTATAATTCCACCTTAAATATTAATAAATAACATTTGGTAAAGTGGCAGCCCACTTATGCATAAATAAATATATATAGAAGAATAAATAATAACAATATTATTCTTAAAAGCTCTTAATAATAGTATTTAGCTTTGGGGCCTTTTAAGCACTCGGTTCACATGATACTTCTTTTAATTCTTTTTAAGGATAGGGTCCACTTATTTGGACGATTTTCAGCAAGCTGGTAAGGCACCTCTAGTCTCTCCCTTTGCATGTCAGATCCCTCGTTTTAACATTGTAGTTCCCATAGTAGATGATGATAATAAGATTTATTTGATCAAGTCAAAAAATAGTTGTGATAAGTCTCGCATGTGCTATTCAGAGTCCTCTTCGACTCAACACTTGAGATGTAGTAACCCCGAGTGCTCTTCAGAGTCTTTCAACTCAACACTTTCACATGGGCATTACGCTAGTGCAAATCCAGATCCTCTGCTCAACACTAGAGCTAGAATGTGGTTGTGAGGCACATCTAGGATGTTTAAATGTCCTAAGATCCGGTAATCATTTCTTTCAAGCTTGGAGTGCTCCAGGGCTCATGCCCAACACTCAATGTACATCGGGGCTTAGGCCTAGTATGAAGTAGAATCCTCTAAATACATCGGGGCTTAGGCCCAGTATATAGGTCATTCATGTGTTTATGAGTCCATGCTAAACACACTAAATAATCAACCATGTAAATCATGCTCTGCACAATATAATGTAACAAAAGGAATTAATCTCAGTATATCATCATTTGTAACCAATTCTCATTATACAACATAGTTTATTCATCCGGGCTTTCCTACCCCACATATATTCAACAATGAAACAAATCAGGGTCCATGCCGAATACATCAACTCATGAAGGAATAAATCAAAACAAACTAATGCTATGTCAAACATAATAAATCGCATATACTGGGGTCGTGACCCGATATAACACCATAGCATAGTTAGTCAAAAAGTCAGGATATTACATCCCTCCCCGCTTAGAACAACACTGTCCTGGTGTTTCTAGGGGCTAGGAATGAGATCATGAAATAAGGTGGGGTATGCCTCTCTCATGGTAGCTTCGTTCTCCCAAGTGACCTCATCTAGTCCAAAGTGCCTCCATTGCACTTTCAACTGAGTAATGGTCCTCCTCCTAAGCTAGACCTCTCTCTTGTCCAGAATGTGGAGTGGTTCTGGTGTGAACTCCCCTTCGGGCTCCCCCTATAATAAGGACCAATCAATAACATGTTTAGTATCGTATACATATTTCTTTAATAAAGAAGCATGAAAAACATTATGAACTTTTATATGTGCTGGTAGGGCTAACTCGTATGCTAATGGACCCTTCTTGCCCAGTATTTCAAAAGGTCCACAGAACCTTAGGGCTAGTTTACCGCAACGTCCCAAACTTAGTGAGCTTTGTTTCACTTCTATTCTTTGGAAGACATGTTCATCGATTTGGTAGTCCTTGTCCTTTCTTTTCTTGTCTGCATAACTCTTTTGGCGGTCTTGTGCTTTTTTCAAATTCAATTGCACCTTGGAGACTAGTTGTTCCAATTCTTTTAGTAAGTCTGGCACTAACATAAGCCTGTCCACCGGGCTATCCCAGGTGACAACGGTTCGACACTTTCGACTATAGAGTACCTTGAAAGGACTCATTTTGGCCAAGGTTTGACACCCGTTGTTGTATGCGAACTCCGCGAGGTGTAGTTATTCTTCCCACTTAGTGGGATTGTTCATGACATACATTCTCATCATATCCTCTACGATTTGGTTTACTCGTTTCGTTTGTCTGTCGGTTTGGGGGTGGTATGTGGTACTAAACTGTAGTTGTGTTTCTAATCCAGAGAACAATGCTCTCCAAAAGTTACTAGTGAAATTTGTGTCTCGATCTGAGATAATTGCTTTGGCTATCTCGTGTAACTGAAAAATCTCCTTTAGGAAGATTTCCGCAATGTGAATTGCCTTGTAGGTAGATTTTACTGGTATAAAATGTGCGTATTTCGATAGCTTGTCTACTACTACGAAGATGGAGTCGTTTTGTTTCTTTCTCTTGGGTAGGCCTATAATGAGATCCATACTTATTACCTCCCACTTCCATTCTAGAATGGGTAACGATTGAAGTAGTCTGGAGGGGTGTTGGTGTTCTGCTTTGACCAACTAACATTCCTGACACTTCGCGATGAACAATGAGATGTCAGCTTTCAGTTTAGGCCAAAAGTAGTGTTTCTTTACGGCTGAATTCATCTTTTGATATCCGGGGTGTCTTGAATAGGGGCTCCGATGGAATATGGTGAGTATGTTAGGTCTAATGTGCCCCCCCTTGGGAACGTAAAGTCTCTCCTTTGACCATAATAATCCTGATTCATCTATCTTGTATTCTTTCTGTTGTTGAAAAAGCCTATCTTCCTGGATCTTTTTAAGGATCTCGACATAGAACCTAACATTTTGGCATGTCGTTCTAATTTTGTCATGTAAGTCGGAGTCTGTCCAACTTTCAGTTACCTCATATAACATATGAGTTCGTCGACTTAAGGCATCATTGATCTTGTTTTCATTCCCCTTGATGTGTTTTAGTTCAAAGTGATACTCACTAAGAAAGGCTAACCACCTACCCTGTCTAGCGTTCAGGTTTGGTTGATCGAATAGATACTTTAGACTCATGTTGTCTGTCTTTAGTAGGAATTTCTTACCCATGAGGTAATGTCTCCACATCTTTAGAGCGTGGATAATGGTGGCCAATTCAAGGTCATGAGTAGGATAGTTTTTCTCATGTTCCTTTAGCTTTCTTGACTCATAGCAGATGGCAAAGTCATCTTGCATAAGGACTCCACCGAGTCCTTCCTTGCTTGCATCGGTGAAAACTACGAAGTCCCCATTGGGGTCGGCAATTTGTAGTATTGGTGCGCTAATCAGAAGTTGTTTTAACTTCTGAAAACTTTCTTCGCACTTGTCTGTCTAGATGAACTTACTGGTTTTCTTCTGTAATGTGGTCATGGGGCAAGCGATCTGAGAGAAGTTCTCAAGGAACTTTCAATAATAACCGGCTAAACCTAGGAATGATCGTATATCGAAAACAAATGTAGGTGTCAGCCATTCTTCGATAGCTTTGATCTTTTCGGGATCAACTACTATTCCTTTCTCGGAAATGATGTGCCCTAAGTACTGTATCTAAGGTCTATAGAAATCACACTTGCTAAATTTTTCGTACAGCTGATGTTCTCATAATATCCGTAGGACTATTCGGAGGTGTTCCTCATGTTCTTCTTCATTCTTGGAATAGATCAGCATATCTTCTATGAAGACTAAAACAAACTTGTCGAGTTACTCGCTGAAAACATTGTTCATCATGCACATGAAGTTTGCGGGTGCATTTGTCAAACCGAAAGGCATTACTACAAATTTGTAGTGGCCGTATCGGGTGCGAAACATGGTCTTACTGATGTCCTCATCACGGATTCTTACCTGGTCATATCTGGATTGCAGGGCAATATTCGAGAAGACCTTCGCCCCTCCGACTTGGTCAAACAAGTCATCAATCCTAGGGAGTGGATAACGGTTCTTGATGGTTAACTTGTTGAGTTGGCAGTAATCAATGCACATACGCATCGTGTCGTCCTTCTTTTTAACAAAGAGGATTGGTGCTCCCCAAGGAGACACACTCGGTCGAATGTAAACCTTGTCTATTAGTTCTTGTAACTGTATTTTGAGCTCTACCAGTTCGGGTGTACTCATATGGTACGGAGTCAAAGAGATGGGTACGGATCCGGGGGTTAGTTCTATGGAAAAGTCTAAGTCCCGCTTGGGTGGTAACGCGGGTATCTCCTTGGGAAACACTTTTCTGAATTCTACTAGTATCAAGAAATCGTTGATCTTTTGTTCCCTATCGGCTTCTACTTATTGAAGGTGGATTGCAAATAGTTTACAACGCTTTCTTAAGCATTTATTTGCTTGCAATGCCGATATCTTATGTATTGATACTTCCTTAGGTATACCTTGGATGGTTCTTTGGTTTTCTTGACTATCTGTGCATAGGATTGACATATTTAAGCAATCTAACAAGGCATGATGTCCTTCCAACCAATCCATGCCTATTATTACATCATAAGATCATAGCGGTAAGATGTTCAAACCTATCTGAGTTAAAAAGCCGTTCAAATCTATCTCACAACTCTTAACTAGTTCGGAGACCTTCCATTTGGTACCTGTGGCTAACTGTACCAGCCATGGTGCTTTGTGACTCTCTCGGTTTAATTTGCAAGACTCTACTATTCTAGAAGAGATGTAGCTCCAGCAAGCACCGGGGTCTATTAAAACTGAAATGATATTGTTAGATATCTTACCCTCAATTTCTACCATGGTGGCTTGATGATATGCTAGCCGGCCATCAAGGGTGGCATAAATTCCAGGTGTCTTTGCCATGTCTCCCACTGTAGGCTCGGCTCGAATGTTGTGTAAATTCCCATTTGTTTTGTTGGGGCAGTCTCTGTAGTAACGTGGTCCCTGACACTTCCAACAAGAAACAATTGGTGGGACTTTCTTTGTCCCTTTGTTGAAGGCTGGCATGTTGGCTGGTGGTCGGGGTGCGTTAGGTCAAGCTTGGGGTTGGCTAAAACTTCTATTGGGTGGGAAACTATTGTTATGTTTCCGAAAAGGTGGGGGTCTAAAACCCGGCCTGTGGTTGTCTGAGAAGGTCCTGAATCTATCCCTATTTCTATTGATGTTGTTGTTCCTGGTTGGCCGTGATCATATAACAACCTGGCTTTATGTAGGGTTATGTCAAGGGTCTTGGGCATGTCGAATTCTATTTTCTCTCTAAAGTTTGGTGGTAGCCCACCTAAGAACTGCTGGATTTTCACCTTCTCATCCTTAATGTAAGGTACATAGTGCAACAAGTCTAAGAATTGGTTTATGAAAGCTTCCATAGTCAGGGAACCCATTTTCAGCTCATGAAATTCTTTTATCTTTTTGTCGAAGAATCTTTCAGACATGTATTTGTCTTCAAATATTCTGCCTGTAGTTGCTGCATGGATTTATCTAAATCTAAGTTGAGCTCCACCACAATTTCTTGCTCTCGTGGTGGGGAATTTAGGTTTCCTCGTATCCTACTGCCTTGTTCTACACTCATTTTTCTGCTACTGTTTGTACCTGAAATTGATATAAGTATCCGTTGGAAACAATGTGTAAGTTAATTCTCTTCGTAAAAACATACTACAATAATTTAAACACTTTCCTGTTTCTGTAGCTGTGTTTGGTAGTGAGCCCAATAGGTCACTTAGTGTTTGTAACTTGCTCTAATACCACTTGTAATGTCCCAAAAATAACAAAAAAGTAAAATTTTTCCTGACTGCGAAAGTCGTTAGTTTATAATAGAAAAGGTGCACATTAAACGTAATAGTGTTAGAAACAATCATACTTGTATGCTGCAATGTAAGTCTAAGCCTATCTATGTTTCATAGCCTCTTCTAAGTGTAAGTCTGAAATTTGTGGAAATGGTGTGGAACTAAAAATGAGATCATGTTTTCATTGTGGTTTGCAAAAGTGGGTTCAATAGGTAGAAAAATAACACTAGCTACTGTATGACATATCATGTGATTTTAATTATGTATGTCTAATGACACCTTCAGGTGATGATCTTGTTTGATGATGGTATGTTTTTCACATTGGGGATTCCATAATACTCCCAGACAGGTAATTACATAACTCGGCAGGGTTGCCGGGAGGTATGGGCAATTATAGCGGTTGTCGAGCTTACTTAGCATAATGCTAATGCCAACATGTACTCTTGTATTTGCAGGTATCTCAACTCTGCAAGTAAGATCTCCAAATGGATGGTTCTTATCCCACTATTGGTCCTATTTCACCGATGTATGACAAGTCATTAATATTCCATTGTCATGGGAGTTCTCAATTCGAATGTTTCCCAAAGTGGCGTTTACAACTAATAGTGCTTGGTAATGCACCAAAAGTGAATTGGTCATACTTTGCAAAGTTTATGTATATAAATCGAGCCCTTTTGTAATTTAAATCATGGTGGTGGAAATCTACGACTTCACTATAGGAAGTGCGAATTATTGGACCTCCACTTAGATGGAAGTTGGTGAAAACTTTAATGCATTTAGTAGCTTGTGGAGAACAGCCTGGCATAAGGGTCTGGATGTCAATTTGGGATTTTTGATTTGTAGTCTCTATATTCGACTTGTTGTTTGTTTATGACTCTGCGCTTTCATTATTGGATGGTGGTGGTGTGTACTAACCCAAGCTCTACTCGTGGTCAGCACACTTAGTGACTGTTGCTATCGATCATGGCGTAGGGTGGCCATACTTCTTACAGGTAAAGAAATTAAACCCTATCAATTATTGACAATTTCTAATTCCTTTGAACTGAAAATGCATGTTTGAGCTGAGTAATACCGTATGTTGTTCATGACAGGTGATACACGCTTTGGTGTGGGAACTGCGAAGGTTTATGGTGTTGTGGGCGTGACCAGGGTACTGGTAAGTCTGGCTTCCCATGCGTGCCCTATCTCCTGCAACTCTGGTGTCGTTTGTATGCGTTTGGCCTCCTGTTTTAATTGTGAGACCCCCATAAGCCATTGGCTTACTGATTCGCTTTGGGGAGGCCTAAAATAGTCGTCTACTTGGCTAGACTTGAAAAAATGGGGTTTTGATGTAATTTAACTAGCTGGATGAATACAAGGACTGTAATATGTATTAGCTCGGTTTCACCGGTTATTCGGTTCTGCGAAAATCTTGTAATTAAAATAAATACTCTTTCATGAGATATTACTCCTGTATAGTTATAATGATTTTGAATGCTATATTTCTTCGTTTCCTGTGTGTATCTAAGCATTTGAGCTTAAACTCTAAGAGTTCTAAGGTTATGGGTTTCCTGGGTATTTTGTAAACTACTCTTCCGATAATGCAGACATTTATAAAGGGTCGTTGTCTCTTTTTGCTTGTAAATAATGTTGTGGTTCGTATGTTGTTTTCAATGGCACTTGTTATTTGTTTTGAATATTGCTACAAGGTTTATGTGTGAGCAATGTATTTCCTGTGGGCATATATAAGACATTAACGAAGTTCTCTACACCTCTGTTGCTGTAATGTGGGTAGATTGTAAATGAAAATGTCTCGTTTTCCTGTTGGTTGCATGGGTAGAATGATTGCTTGCCTGGCAAGGGTTTCCAGGGTAATACTCAACGTTTTTGGTTTTTATATATAGACTGGTTTCCTGTAGGCAACACTTATACGATTTGGCTCCTTGTGAAGTCCGTGGGAATTGACCCTGGTCCTATCTTTCCATAGGCATCTTCGTGGTGGTCATACGAATGCATTTTTCTTGTTTCTATTTATGATTGGTCCGTCGAAATGATCAGCATAGGGTTTATGATGCAGTGGGTAAGAAAAAAAGTTAGTGAGCATCCTTCTAAATACGATCTCTGTCATACTTGATATGTTTGGTTTAAATTATGGTCTGTATGGTTTAAGAAGAAAATAAAACTAGATCGGGCAGAGAAAATGAAAACTAAATACAAATCGATTTTAAATAATGAGTTCTGTGTTTTCTCTTACTGTGGTTTGTATTGTTGGGATTTCAAATGGTTGACATGTTGTTCAGCGATTTCTATTGTGGATTTGATTTTTGTAGCTAGGTGATTTGTTGAGGAATTAAAACAAGGGTTTTAGATAAATGAAATAAATACTATCCTAAATGAAATAGAATACACTCATAGGTGAAATAAAATGCTATGAATATTCTTCTGAGTTCAAATCATGATTTTCCTATTCTAGCCATCTAAGCAATATAAATGACAAGCAAAGACTAGTTGGCTAGTCCTGCTGGGAATGCCATTCGATGCTGGAAAACTTGATTTAAGAACACTGCATTTGTAACAGGAATATAAAACATAGGAGGGTTTTATAAATAATCATACCTGTCGATTCTCCGTAGTTTGTCCTGCTGATGATACCCTGTTGATCCTGGTAACTTGTCCTTGCTAATACTGACCTGCACACTCAGCCAACTGGTTAGGGAACTACTGAATCTTAGCTGACCGGAATTGATCTTTGATTGGATGACTTTGGGACTACCACGTTCCTCCCAACCATGATTCTACAACCGTTCTTGGTTCAGTACGAATCCCCCCAAGCTAGTTTTGACATGCAAACCGAGAAGTAGAGGCCTTAGATGATAACTGGTTTAGATCTGGAAATTTATGAACAGAGTTCACTTCTGGGGCAGAGAGTTCTTCTTCGCACAATAATACCAAAAGAAAAAGATGAAGAAGATCCCCCAATCTTTGGGGTCTGTCGTCCTTAAGTAGGAATATCTTTAAATATGACTGTTGGAATTCACTAGTTTCTTTAAAACAATTTAAATTATATAAAAAATATTATTTGTTCACTTAATTGCTAGTTAATTTGGGAGTAGGACTTCTCACTCTGTTTTATCCAAGTGTATTGATCTGTAATCTTTTTAATAAAAATAATAATGCAATAATTATAGTTCCACCTTAAATATTAATAAATAACATTTGGTAAAGTGGCAACTCACTTATGCATAAATATATATATATATATATATATATATATATAGACGAATAAATAATAACAATATTATTCTTAAAAGCTCTTAATAATAGTATTTAGCTTTGGTGCCTTTCAAGCACTTGGTTCACATGATACTTCTTTTAATTCTTTTTAAGGATAGGGTCCACTTCTTTGGATGGTTTTTAGCAAGTTGGTAAGGCACCTCTAGTCTCTCCCTTTGCATGTCAAATCCCTCGTTTTAACATGGTAGTTCCCGCAGTAGATGATGATAATAAGATTTATTTGATCAAGTCGAAAAATAGTTTTGACAAGCCTCGCAAGTGCTATTCAGATTCCTCTTCGACTTAACACTTTAGATGTAGTAACCCTAAGTGCTCTTCAGAGCCTTTGAACTCAACACTCTCACATGGGAGTTAAGCTAGTGCAAATCCAACGTGTCTGCTCAACACTAGAGCTAGAATGTGGTTGTGAGGCACATCTAAGATGTTTAAATGTCCTTCGATCTGGTAATCATTTCTTTCAAGCTTGGAGTGCTCTAGGGCTCATGCCCAACACTCAACGTACATCGGGGCTTAGGCCCAGTACGAAATAGAATCCTCTAAATACATCGGGGCTTAGGCCCAATATATAGCTCATTCGTGTGTTTTTGAGTCCACTCTCAACACACTAAATAATCAACCATGTAAATCATGCTCTGCACAATATAATGTAACAAAATGAATTAATCTCAGTATATCATCATTTGTAACCAATTCTCATTATACAACATAGTTTATTCATCCGGGCTTTCCTATCCCACATATATTCAACAATGAAACAAATCAGGGTCCATGCCCAATACATCAACTCATGAAGGAATAAATCAAAACAAACTAATGCTATGTCAAACATAATAAATCGCATATACTGGGGCTGTGACCTGATATAACACCATAACATAGTTAGTCAAAAAGTTGGGATATTACATCACATAATAGCAACTAAATACTAACATCACATATATTCACCTTTTAATCAGTTCGAACGCATTCTTTTAACATATCCTTTCATGAGTCCTTGATCTTTACTCATCTTCTTACCATATACTTACTATATCGCATCCATGTCTTTCCACAAGTTCCACAGAGTGTGACCATCTGCCAAATTCACTTGTTAGTACCTCTTAATAACTCTGTATCAATATTCCCGTTCATAATAATGGGAAAGTGGGGTGTTAAGAAAAAAATTCCTCTAACAATCCTGAACACAAATTGTTAGCCTAAAAATGATCAATAATCATTCTTGTTATTGACATAAAGGTTTTCAATAACACGATCCAAAGAAGATAATAAATTAGCATCTTAATTTCTTAAGAACTAAAGACACAATACTTTTATAAGAGGAATCCTTCCTTAATAGAATATCAAAGATTTACATCATAGTAATTTTTCTGGTATTCCATGCATCATTCCTACATACCATTCCCATGAACTATTATAGGATGATTCGTAAAATTTGCTATAGTAACTCTTCTCGCAATATATAAAATGTAATAATTCAAAACATGTTCTCCATGAGTCTATCAACATTTATTAATGCACTATCATCATGTAAGGGTCAACCACCATTAGGCATACTAATTTTAAACATGGAGTATCGTGATGACCAACTATCACATAGATTCTTCCTACACAAATTTGTTGATGTGGAATACTTAATATGTAAATTATTGTCCTAGCGTAATAGGTAAGCATAGTTAAATCCAAGATCCTCATTTTGTCTTATTAAGGTTTATTATCCTACGTATCACATCAATTGAATATTAGCAATTAACCAAAATACCTTTACGCAATTTCTATCATTTTTCTTTGAAAAGATTCTTTTAATTCATTCCTACCAATAACATACACAGGATCACTTCATTAGTTGACCAATCAAAATCAGTTGGGATAAATACTTACTACATACCTATTTATATATAATTTTACTTGAACAAAATCTAAACTTTTATATTTTACTCCAATAAACTCTCTTAACTTGAAGTAATAGTAGTTTAACCTTTATTGTATATCAAGAGTCAAATTCCACTTTCACTCTAATTATTCAAGTAATGTAACTTGTATATTCTATCATTCAAACAATCCTTAAAACCCATTATATGTATAAAGAGTAATCCTCCATCTACTATACTATATGATCATATAGGAAATTAATTCATTTAAGGTAAGAGTCTTCCTACAAAGAATAAGCTCAACATAATCTTTAATACTTGCATCCATATAAAACATGTCAGTCCCGCGAAATGCATGTTACCCTTTTATGATTTACCTTTTTAAATTTATTTAATTCAATATGCCAAGTCAAGATCTAACCCTCATCATAGGAGACAACAACCTCTAGTCTTCTATGAGAAAGAATGAGATGTACATTTGAAACTAAAGAAGGATTCAATCTTCAACATATACTATTAATTAATAAAATATTTCAATCCATTAGTATACAAAGCTAACATCAGATTGAGACCATTATTCATTTCTATAAAATGTTCAACAAAGAACAACTACTAAAAAATTAAGTGTTAACATCTATGCGTGAATAAAGGACTCATTTACGATTACAAAGATTCAAACATCAACAAATTTTCATTAAACTTAAGAAGAAAACCACACAATACTATTATATGTTCTCACGGTCTACAATATCTCATCATATGACGAATTCTACAAAACAATGTTCATTCATCATACACATCTTACCTTATATGTTAATAGAATTTCGACACCTCAATCTATCATAACCCTACAATAATGTTTGCACTCCTAGCAAAATATACTTTGAACATTAATTCCATTCATTAGTTTAAACATAGTGCTTCAGCAATAAACATAATGGAACTTTACTTACTTGCAACTTGTAGACTACTTATCGGTTACCTCTTGCCGAATCTTTGAAAATCAATTCATCCCGTTGCGTCTTACAAGTAGAGTCCCTCTATTGGTTCATTCAACTTATTTTATCGTGTTGAACCCAATTAGACCCGAGTGTTGTAACACCTGGCTCTAATACCATATGTCACATACCCAATTTTTCTGAGTTAGTAATTTTGGTGAATTTTTCAAAAAAATTCATAATGTACATTTAACAATAAGATGTGAGATTCATTGATTACCATTAAACATAATGTTAATTAATTATCCATCAAAATATTGAACATGTGTAATCATTCCTTTCTATGCGATTTCTTTATCACTTATTGGATAATATATGTAACAGAACAACCGTATACTAAATAGAAACTTTGCTTTAACAAATACATATCTATGTAAACCTAACAATTCCTTTAATTTACACGACATAATAGTTATAAGCATGTACATACCGAAACACCAAATATAATTCATGATCAATAAGAAAATAAACTTCAATTTATACCTTATTGATCATTTACTCGTATTTTGATGTAACTACAAGGCCATCATCATTTCTAGTTCAATTAAGCAAATAAGGTTCCATAAGAGGGATACACAAGAAAATAACAAGGAATTATTATTTGTCAACACATACACTTGTATAGGGAAAAAAATATCATAGTAAAAACATAAATGACTTCATGAGGTTCACATAAGAGATACCACCTAGACTTTCAAGCCTTACTTACCAAATACAAGGATTCTTTAGCCAATCAATGTATTCCTCATGATACTCTCATGAATGCTTTCTTGATTGTAATAACCTTAATGTGTATCAACAGAAAACCTTATCTCAATAGCCATGAACATTAGTATTTATTAAAATCATTATGAGTTTCTAAACTAATTTAATTCACAATCTTCACTAGAACAATTCCTCATGATACTCTCATGAATGCTTTCTTGATTGTAATAACCTTAATGTGTATCAACAGAAAACCTTATCTCAATAGCCATGAACATTAGTATTTATTAAAATCATTATGAGTTTCTAAACTAGTTTAATTCACAATCTTCACTAGAACAAGACACGTCAAGTATAATCACAAAATACTAAGGAGAGATACACCATATAAGACACATACACAAGAGGAATTTTCACGTTGTTCACCCAATCTAGGGCTACTTCCACTAAAAGATTTTTGCATTATTTTATTTAATCAACAAGGTTTACAAAGGCAACACAATTGTCGCAATACTCGAACTTCCCTTTTCTCCACTTCTCTCATAGAGGGCATTTCAAGAGCAAGTTTATGCAGCCTTATTACAAGGCTTTTTCTTTTATCATGACTAATTTAAATTAATTCTTTTTCACTTTACATAAGACTATATATTATTTTAATTGCTCCATAATGTTTCCTCTCAACCATATATATCTATATGTTGTTATGCTTTTATTCATTAATTTACCTAAGAGATATCTCCTCTCTTGGTATGTTTTATACCAACAACGCCCTTTTAAATGTTATACCATAAAAATGCATTAGGGTATAGTGATAATGGCCTTTGTACTTAAAGACTATAAAACTATATTAATTATATGATATGTATATACACTCTATTTTCTCTATATAATATTCTATCCATCTAGCGACTCATAGAAGCATCTCATATTAAATTAAAGTTACAAGGTCAATCATACTCCCATATTTAAATCACAAGAATTAATATATTTACAACTAAAATCGCACATATCAGACGGTAATTTGTAAAAACATTATAAGGCAATAAGGATCCTGAATTAATTCGTATAGTAACCAAGCATCATGTAAACCCCATGATTGACCAACATCACGGAACCGAGCTTTTTTGGAGGGCTTCCTAAGAGACCGAAAATAAACAATACTGTCAGCTCAATTCCTGAAGAGAGATCGCCGATCAAGGAGCAATCACACTGAACTACAATACACTGGTAGCTCATCCGAGTAGGAGAGGCCTCAAAGCAAGCAGATAGACGCAGGAAGTAAACAATATGAGGGAAAATCATGATCTAGGTTCGGCAGTGGCAAGTGAACCGAGATTATAAACACAGATTGTGCTCAACCCAGATCGCAGTCAACCCATTTTTAAATTTATTAAAAGGTATGAATTAGTATGGAGTACGAAATTCACCCAGATCCAGATCGTGGTAATAAGTAATTATAAAAAGAATGCTCAAGGATCTAACATGAGATCTAAGCGGGCTTCCTATGACATGTTTTGTTCTTTCCACAGAGAGGGAACGCCGACTTTTCTGGCAGCAATAAAGAATGTAAAAATAGAGGATAGTGGGGTCAAAACTTCCCGGCCTTATTGGTTGCATAACAATGTAAAAAGCAGAGATAGTACCTGTACATCTGGGATGAATTACAAGTCAGGGATCACGCGCTTTGGAGCCATCCCGTTGCATAGCATCGATCAGATAACAGTAAAACTTACTGTCTCCCTGTCCTGCGTTGAGCCGATTATTTCCTACCATTTCCCAAGAATGGGAAACTCCCACCCAAAATATATATACACGCAGAGTAGTACATATATATTAGCCCCATCATTCAAATAGACCAAACGGAAATGGTATATAAAAGATTTCACTATGTAAGTGCAACCAAACCAGATAGAGCTGGTAAATAAAAAGAAACAACATATTAATTAATTACAACTAAACGGGCAGAGACGATACCTCTCTATTTTATGCAAAGATCGCACCTTTCTCTGACGGAGGCTATCGCTAGTAGGGATCGGAACCATTTCTTCTTCATGCTGAGATCGCAGCTCTACTCTCGCAGAGGTCCCTCAACTTCACCTCTTTCCAGTGTATAAAGCGAATCACACCACTGTAAACTCGATGGGGTTCACACTTCGTGCAGCAAGGATTCATATCCACCCTCGATCAAACGCCATGCGCTCTCCTCTCTCAATAAAATCCCCCCTCATGCCGAAATGAAATCCCCTTTAAGAAGGAATTTTGTGTTTTGGCGGTGGCAGCGAGTTGGGTTCTGGCCTAACAAGTGGCGCTCACAGAGTCTTAGAAAGAAGGCATTTGTGCAGCGACCAACCAACCACACTATTAGCTGGTGCTCCAAATCTTTAAGGAAAATCGAGGTGGTCATACCACGCTTCCCATTATTCTAACATCCTTCTAACTTTTAGTTATTCTCTTAAGAAATGTAACCACATTCTTTGTAACAAGATAAATCCGAAAATGTATTGCACTATCATGGTACGTTAGCATAGATTCTATAATGGCTTCTTTCCCATGAGATATTTTATCATGATCTTTTAGCATAAATGCTATTGTATCCTTTTATCCCCTTTAGAGTTCTATAATGAAGAAGTATGACTACTTCATTTTCATGAATATATATATGTTGAAATCTAAATATATACATAACGATGTATATCTCTATATATACAATTTTGCACTATATGCTTATCATAGTATATTATCATAAACGTTATAGTATATGTATATATTTATACTCTTTTTAACAAAGACGATCGCATATAGTCCCTTAAAAATCAAATCTTTAGGCTTGTTTCCAACATAAGATTTTGTAAATAATTCTTTTGCATTATATGCCAAGGTTAATGTGATTATACTATCTATTAATATGGCTTATTCATATTCATATTTAATATAACTAGGCCATAGTATAGATACTTATGATGAATAGAAATCCTTATAGTGCCGAACCTTTATCTTGACACTAAAGGTGATACGTCAGACTATTGTATCAATCTAGGGTCTTCCAACCATTCTGCTACTCCCTTAGTGGATTATTTGACCTTATCGTTTGAAGTTGTGTCACACCTCTTGAGTCACTTAATGTTTTAGTCGGCCATCACAACTAGGAAATAACAAAACAAATCTTTGAAGTTCCATTGATGGGGCCTTGGCCTTGAGCTCCTCATCAGGGCCATTTTCACAATTATAATTACGTTTACCAAAATAACAATAATAGTGATCAAATAGGAGGGATGTTACAGTTTTTATATGTGTTTTAATTATTTTCACTTTTTCATTTATATGTATATATAATTATGTTGCCGATATAAATAATAGATGTGAATGGTCACCCTAGGGATCTAGATAAATTGGCATTAGGATGCACTATTAAGGAACTTATTACGATATTGTTGTTTCAAACCTCATATCCTTGTGTAACGCATGTAGAGCAGTGTTGGTATATACTTAAGGTTATATGGACTAGTACAAGCTAGACCTAGTCACCAATTCCCTCAATTAAAAAATAAAATAAAAATATATGATTTATCAAGTTAGATGATGAACTTAACTTATATTTGTGAAAAACAATATGAATTGAAATTCCGTGTGATGAAAACGAAAAAACAATTCATCATCCACTTTGGTAGTGAAATCAATTTTGTGAATGTAAAACTTACATATTGTCAATTAAAGATTGTCACATTTCCATTTACTACTAATAATAAATATTCGAGTGAAATATGCATCGTGAAAGGTTGCTAAACTAAGTTATATCTCTTTCAATCATTATTTCTATCTCAAATATTTATTATATACAAATTATATTTTAATAATATTTTTATCGAATTTTAATGTGCATTTTTAATAATTATTAACTTCACATTTGTCAATTCTTGCTAACTCACTTGGTTATGGTGTGGGTCTTGTCAGTAAGGAAACCCGAGTTCAATTCTCCCTCAGGGTGACTTAGTTGGGAGGCGACACCCAAAAACTAAGTCAAGTTGAGGTTGATGCGGTCCATGCCAGGTGAAATCCCCGGGTGATTTTGACGACTTAGATGCCCCTAGGTCATGGTTTCTCAAACCACAGAATACTCCCACAAGTCAGGGATATTCGAGCAAACCATTTTTTTTATTAACTTCGTTGTTTTTATTAAAGAAATTTTGATGAATATTGATGATGATGATGATAATGGTTAATGTTCACTAAGATCAAATAGAAAAGAAAAAACCGTTTTTCTTTAAAATTTTATTCATGTGCTCAAAAACCTTAAATAGAAACATTCCTACCTTACCATATTTTTGAGGAGTTAGAAGGTTATAAAGGTTTGTATTAGAGGAAAGATACCTACTGTGGTTGTATATAGGGCATTCTAAGTGAAAGTGATTTTCATCCTCAATGCTCATATTCTCAGAGAGATGGAAAATTCTTTCACCCCACGATGTTTTAGGAATTGTCCAACACCCTGTTTTACTATGGAGCACATGAGAGTTCCTTCTTATCTTAAAACAATATTAATTTTCTTCTTTGAACTAGTTAAAATAGGGAGGTAGTTTTGATTCTCTAAATTAGGGTTAATGGCCTCCTTATAGTATGGCAATTTTTGTTTTTAAAAAACTTTAAATCTTTCTCGCACCATATTTTCTCTTTAAACTTAGATTTAATAATATTTTTAATGTTATAGATATTTTGTATAGTGGCATTTCCTTCAATCCCCCAATAGTTTAACCGTTTCATGACATCATGATGCCACCCCCGACTGAGGCATAGGTGGTTTTGGATGGAATTTAAAGAAATTTTAGGAATTCTATGGTCTCCCATGTTGTTTATCTTGTTTTCTACATGTGACACCTAATCATGGCCATTCTCTCTATGGGGGATGATCCAATTCTAAGAAGATAATAGGATAAAGCATATTGCTATTAATTTTAAAGTTCTAAGTTATAAAACGCTTCTAGATTTGCTCAAATTTTCTCCAATATTATTTGGATATGCCGCAAGTCAAACTTGACAGCCATACAAGATAACCGAAGTGATTAGGGTTTCAAAGAGGAATTTTTTTTTATCCCACATCACAAGGTTTTCCCATTTATAGTGGTTTTCAAGACCAAAATAAGCTTTCCACCATCCATTAATCCATTTCCCAATGTTCTAGTCCCAATTAAGCTTGTGATTGATATAATTTCTGAGATATTTGCAAGAACACACTCCATCCAAGTTTCTATTGTCATACTAAAAATTAATGTAACTGACGTTCTTGGATCTGATAATAATAACTTTAGCTTTGTTAGTGTAAATAGTCATGCCCATATTAGAGAAAAAATCCTTGAAAAATCTTAATTACTTATCAACATCAGAGCGACACCTTGGTATAAGGACAATATCATTAACATAGAGAAAAAGGATGGCGACTATTCATGCTAAGGTTGTGACGACACAACCTGCTTCCTCTAAACAAATTTCTAGCTTATTGATGTAAATTCCAAAGAGGACAAGGGAGATGGATCAACCTTAATTAACTCTAATATTACAATAAATATATTTCAACCACCACTCATTTTTCTTGAAGGTGGAAATGGCATTCTCATATAACCTTATCACGAGGACTCTCAACTCGAAAGGAACCTTTAACTAGATTCTAATTTATTCCTTAGGTTATTTATAGTCACCTTATCAAATTATTTTCCAAAGTCCACGAAGCAACAAAAAAATTAGATTTATTATTATGAAATTCCTCCACAATGATCCTAAGTGTAATGAAGTGGTTTTTTGTTTAGTGTTTCCTTCTAAAAACCTCCAAGCCTTTATCTTGTTGGCCTTTGATACCCTATAATTTTGCTAAGAGAGGGATGATTATAATAGTTTGATAATTAGGGGGTTTATTGTTATCACTGCCCAAGGCTTAGAGAAACATTGCTTAACTATACCTAACTATGGTTGGACACATATAGTTTTACTTATGGTTTCCATATTTAGTTAACTGTAGGTGTATTACCAAAATGTAGTTTGGATTCAATTTTCAAATTTGCTTTTACATTTTTTATATTTATCAATTTTTTAAAATATCAATTAGTATAGTTATTTGACTTGTAGCTCGTAAATATCTATGGGTTACAAGTTAAGTGTGATCAATAAGTTATTTCTTACTTGTTCTCCCCTTCTTCTCACCACAAACGGCCCCTTATCCATGCATCAACTAAGAGATACATATGCTTTAGCTACTAGTTATCCATGCAATAGTTACCAATTATTTTTTAATTCTTAATTGTTTATTTCAAATTTGGAACCACTTCCATAAAATCAATTTGGAGAGTAGTCACTTGTCTCATCCTCGTACAATCTAGGAAAAACATAGATGCTAGGCCACCCAAAATAAGCAATAAGTTACCAATTATTCATACATCAACTACTAGTTGTTTTTTATATTCTTTTTACATTTATAATTGTTTATTTGAATTTTGAATTATTACCATAAAATCAATATAAAAGCATAGATACTAGTCCACCAAATTCTAAGATATAAACACCTATAGATATAAAAATACATTAAATTTTATTGAAATCAATATCAACAAATTTTCATTTCTTCTTTTATTATATGTATGTGTTCTCAATTTTTGAAAATATAAATAATATATTGAATTTTTGTTTTCATATATTATCAAATATATGTTGATATCGATATCATTTCCTCATATAAAATGTGTTGTGCTAAGAACAATATCAACCAAAATTACTAGAAAAGATCACAATACATTATACATTTTTAAGATAATACTACGTAATAAAAAATTTAGATGGACATTACAAAAAATACAACTTTTGATATAACAAACATCGTAGATTGAAATTCTATTTTTCATGTGAGTACTATCATTTGAAATTTAATGTAATATATTTAATAAAAATTTCATTTAGATCAAATGAAAAGTAATTTTAAATTCTACAATTTTCTCCAGTCGTTTTTAACTAAGTGATTGAACTCGCGGACATTAGATGTCGGTTTTGGCCAGTGGACTTCTTCTCCAAATTACGATCTTCAACATTATCAATAAGAATACTCCTGACCTTAGTGTGATGATTTATGTATTGTGGGAGGAGATTCTGGCTTTTGCTCCATTTCTAAGTCACGAGATTCCTTGGTTGCGGTTGGAAGAAATGCATCATCTCTAAAACCATCATCCTCATAGTTGGGAGAGACTACAGCTCGAAAATTGTTTCGTGAAGGATGGATTTTCGTGAAAAACATTTCCTGGAAATTTCGCACAACTCCACGACTGTGGGGATTTCTTTTACCCTTGTAGGTACGACGAAAATGCTCGGAGGTAGTCTGCAATACAAAAAGATACATATTAAAAACTAAGTTGCGTTCAAAACTAGCTTAATGAATTGAAACCAAATTAAACATACAAATACTTATTAGTATCTAACATAAAATATAAATATCATAATCTTTGGAAGAAGCTATAGAAATATAAAATATGCTTTAACCTGATTAATGGCTATGAGATAGATGTGGAGCACAGTCAGACCTCCAACGAACCACAGAGCGAAAAATGTGTACAGTATAAGTGCAGCTAATTCGGGCGTTTTCATTATAGCCTTCCAAATGTTTTTGTCATTTTGTTTAACTGCTTCTTTCATATACACCAAGGAGAAAACGAATATATATGTCCAGAGCAAAAAGGCGGATAGAACAAACAGGAAGAAGCAACGATAATTACGCTGCAAAATACATAGATTGCATTAATGCCAACCCTGCTATTGTATATTTTAATTACTGTAATCACAACAATCATACTTTTTTTTCATCAATATTAACTTTAGGGTTTCTCTACATACCCTGCCAATACATTGGCCAATCCATGGGCAATGATGATCGAATTTTTCTACACAGTTATTGCAGTTGGAACAGTGTGAGCAACGAGGCGGTTTATATAACATACAGGTTTCACAGTACTTGACCTTCACTTCCTCACCGTTCACAATCACTTTCTTCGTAGGAGGACGCTTTTTTATTTCATCTCCAACAGCAGACTCACTGTAAACTCCACGTTTTCGCAAACCAGAATTATGAGGGAGTATACCGGGATCGCTTGCAGCGGTTGTAAAAGCCAGGATCAACACCTCATCAAAGGTTTTTCAAAAATTTAGAAGCCATTATACACATAAACGAGTGGATAAGTGGATATTACGTTAATGAAGAAACGAGTGGATAAGTGGATATTAGGTTTAAGTACTCACGATAACTGTGAGGATAACGACAAATCCCATGACGAAAATATTGAACATTGTATTGCTGTCAAAATTATTTGAACTATTATGTCCCTGTGATAATAAACAGAATATAGCTGTTGGAAGTGTGAGAAGCACCATGGTCAGCATGAATGCCCTCACTTCTGGACCGAATATCAGTCGTCCGCCAAGGCAAAATTTCTGCATCGAACACGGACCATTTCAGTTTCCAGCTTCATAAACAAAGCAGAAATTTGGCAATATTTTTGATCGATTTCTTTCAAGTTTTTATACTCTAAATTGATGGATTTGGCGCGTTCGATCTATGATAAATCTGGAGTGAAAGATGGATATAAATTTGCCAATTTTTAGGTTAGAACTATTTTTTCCCATGAAACTCAGTTCAGTTTATGTTGGAGTATGGTATAATTGTGGTATCTCAAAGAATATAATGTGGACTAGTAGCCATACTGCGATCATGGGATTATGTGTAGTTTATCAATATTTGCAAAATTTGGTGTAACCGCAAACGTTACATGAGTTACAAATTCAGTTCTCCAGAGTTATCAGAATTAAAATTTAATATAACAACCACAAAACAAACCTTACAATTGAGAGATTACTTGATTATCTCAAAGATTTTTTTCAGATTTGAATAATTCACCTGATTGGACTAACATACGTATACAAGAACGTCAAAACATTGGTAAAAACAAAATAATAATTTAAATTTATCTCTTACATTTTTGCCTTCCCAAACTTCATAAAGTCTGGTCGTTTTTGTCATAATGCCGTCTGTATCGTTCGCCATAGTATCAGAAGGCTGGGTAGGAGAACCGTATGTAGACCTTTTGACGAAAGCAGCATCTAAGATTCTGCCCGTTCAAATAAGCAGTTTAGATGCAGGGACGCAACCGTACGTGGCGATTTTTCGTAGGGTTCTATGCTGAGAAAACCGGTTCTCAAACCTAATTAATAAGAGTTTTTGAATGTGAATGTCAGTAACGTCTCTCTTCAAGAGTAATATTATTATTATTCTCATGGGTTATATATGTAGCACAGTCTACAAGTAAAGTGGTTGGTGAATATTAATAGATATAGTTAACTATTTAGTTTTGTGGAGATGAGTAACTCTTAAACAAAGAGTAAAGATTAAATTAATTAATATAAACATTAAACTAATTAATATAAACATAAAACAAATCCTATTTAATAAATATACATTTTTTTAACCACCACTTAACCGAAGCTTATTTAAATCTTAATCAAGATGCATTTAAGCATAGCTAGATACCACGACCATGAAATGAATCCTGACTATACATTTGTTACATTTAGATTAATCTTGTTAATCCTCTAAAAAAAATCCAAAATATCAGATAAGATCTAAACACCTATTCATGTAATTACAATATATTTATTTATAAACCCTTTAAGATTTTAAAGATTTATAATTTTTTTTAAAATATAAATGTTTGGAACTTTTTAAAATTTATATATATTTTTTAAAAATGTCAATGCTTTATTTGATTTTAAAATTTTTTTTTTTAAAAAATTAAGTTATATTTTTGTAAAAATATTTAAATTTTGAAGTAAAAAATATTTAGATTTTTAAGAATGATGTTTACAGTCAAATTGAATTAAATTTTGCTTCTATTTTGTTATTTTTTAAATTTTTTTTAATGAATTCTTCACCTAACTGTTATCATTTACATCACTCAGATTTCTTTTCTAATAATAATTGGTTAGTGATTATCAGTATTATAATTATTTAAATAGTAATTTTTCCATAATTTTTTTGTGTTCTCTAATAAATATTTTAAAAAGTTGTTGAAATGCTAAATTGTTATAATACATCGATTTTATTAAATAGAAAACAAATTTGAAGTAATGTTCTTATTTTTTATTATGAATTTATTAAAACAAAATTGTGTAAATAATGTAAATATGTTAGCATGGGTTTCTAATTACTCCACTAGTGAATCACTAGATGTATGTATAATGTAAATATTTCTATTGGTTTGTTATGCTAACTCTAAAACTATGTAAATATTATATTGAAAAAATAACAAAATGCTCCAAGATGATTGTGTAAAGAGCAATAGAGGGGTCATGATTCCACTAGAGGGGAAAATGAAAGAGAACCTATAAAAGAATAAATCTATAACATCCCTCAAAACCACTACCTATTAAAACTGTTAACCGGAGTGTAACAATTGTACAATTCAGATTAATTTCATAGTTGTCTTATCTTGTTATGCTTAAATGCATCTTGATTAAGATTTAATTAAAATTTAAAAAAGCTTGAGTTAAATGGTGGTTAAAAAAAGGGATATGTTTATTAAATAGTATTTGTTTTATGTTTATATTAATTAGTTTATTGTTTTTATTAATTCAAGACACTTAACTTGTGACCTACCGATGTTCATCGACCATAAATTAAGTGGCTATGCTAATTATTATCTTGATGTTGTTTTGCTCTTTCATCACTTTACCACCTTACGACTACAACAATCATATTATTAACTTGGTATTATCGTTATAATTAAATGTTTATGAAGCTCCAAGGGTCATCCTCGAGACTTTGAGTTATGTGTTTATCTTAATTATTCTCTTGTTTACTTAGCATATATCTTCATTTTCAACTTGCCATTGATACTCATTTACCTTTCCACGTAAGTAACATTATAATCATTTGTTCATCCCCTTACCACCGAGGCATGGAATCTTATTAAGCGCTAGCACAAAGGTTAACTAACATAATCCTTGGCCTGTGGTTTAATTTAGCATTTGCATACACCATGTGTATTCTTCCCTAGTCAAATCCTAATTGGCCCCACATACACCCATGCTATGACTTTGGAATAAAAAGGGGGGACATTGTATTGATGGCATGCTAGCCATGGCGTCCACGTTCATCCCCTCGTTAGGCCCGTTGTCACGTTGCATTTACACCGGCCTTAAATACCATACCTCATGGATCCCATGGTATCAGTGGCCTTAAATACCATATCTCATGGATCCCATGGTATCAGTGGGGACGTGGGATAACTCGCATTCAAATCGTTTTGTTTTTTTTGGTGATTTGTTTCTTAGATTTAGTTATAAAAAACAGCGGAATCGTAGTTTCACCTCATTTACTGCAAAATTATGTTATGGAACTGTACATCTAAGGGTTTTGGCCCATTTTAAGACAACCCAGATCATCGAAAGTCCAAAAAAAACGTGAAAAGGTGAAACTGTACCTGGTCAAAAAAATTTCCGTCACTAACAAAGAGCGATTGTCAATATACCTGGTCAGAAATTTTTCCGTCACTAACAGGGAGCGATTTGAATGCCAGTTATCACACGCCGTCGCCATCGTCACCATCAGTTGGCATTAACTCTTTTGTCTCTGATTTATCCGTACTGGTGATTTATTGGTTGAAATGGCTATCGTATGGGCTTGTCCCATTTGTTGCAATGGTGATGAGGTTGACGTTTGTCATGGTAACAATGTGTTCTTGGCCTCCACGCAATCCTCTCTACATCAACATGGCGTGCGTTCCTTAACGGCGACTACGCATATTCGTAAATGGCATTTAGCTTGCCTCGGGGTTTCCTTAACTAACACCTACCACGACGTTTGTCATTTGCTTGGTGAGACGCTGAGGTTTTTGCCTCTAGCTTCGATCTATGTCTGCTTGCTCTAGAAGCTCGGCTCCTCTATGATATTTCCCATCCTCTGCATTGCCTTGTAGTGTGCTCTGGGTCTTACTCCCATGGTATCTTGTTGGAGTGTAGTGTTGCTATGTTTGTTGCTGGTTTGAAAGAAACAAATATCAAAGCAGAAATGTGTCACCACACAAAGATGGACATAGAAAAAGAATATAAAGTGTATATACAACCTGACCCTATAGTTGCTTGCAGTTGTATATCAGGTGCGAACATTAAGTTAAAACATGAATTTTCATATTCAATATATACACAAATTTGTGGGTATTGATATGAAAGTTGTATATACCCATTAAATTTGTAACCCAGTGCAGAAGTATGTCAATAAAGACGAGTACAACATAAAAACCTCAAATATAACATCATTGCATTCAAATGCTTCTAAATAGTAATGATCTCTAACAAAAAATGCCTTCAACAACATGTGAAAAATTGTTAACTTCTAATATATGTAGAATTTAGCGACCAAATACTACACCATTATTAAGGCCGGTTACAATTGCGTCATTAAGGCATTGAACTAGCTTAAAAATATAAAAACGATCCTTAACGAGGAACCTTTAATTTTCCTTCAGTGAGAGGTAGAAAGATATGTCTTAGCACTAAGGACCAAATACTACACCATTATTAAGGCCGGTTGCAATTGCGTCATTAAGGCATTCAGCTAGCTTAAAAATATAAAAAGGATCCTTAACGAGGAACCTTTAATTTTCCTTCAGTTAGAGGTAGAAAGATATGTCTTAGCACTAAGGCAGGTACTATCTATATCTGGTTTTTGACAAATGCACAAGAATTACTAGATATTATACAAATAACAATTCATGGAATTCATTGAGTGATCTTGGATAAGTGCCTAGATATCTTATGTTCACAGTATGCATAGACAAGTGCACAAGAATTTACAAATTTACAAATGAGTGTATCGCATCCCAACACAAATGGCAGGATGAAATTTCAACTAACGGGATTAGAGTTCCAGACCATGGAAAGGGACAAGGAGCTACTTGATTAATTTGAAGACCCTTTGGAAGGGTGTCTCATCTTCTCTTTGAGGACATTCAGTTCATATTTTGTGGAAGACGAAAAAGGTTTCTAGTCCATGGGGAGTCATTGGTTTCAAGGATAGGGACATTGCAAACCTTAATCCTCTTCATGGTTACATGTTCAAGGAGGTTAGATCAGAGGCTAATACCATATCTGTCAGGCATGACACCATTGATCCAGTTTCATAGAATTCCATGTCCAAAAAGGAATAAATAATATTGATATTAATTATGTTGTTAATTTGAAACTCGGCCTAGACACCAACCCTTCACCAAATTCCTCCAACCTAGATTTTGGTAAGTCTATCTTTGGCTTTGTGCATGAAGAGGATGTGTAGCTCTTAGATTCCATTAATTGCTTTAGCAAGTTTCCAGTGGAGGTTGTTCAATCAAATTTTTTCTATCTAGTTGAAGTGGGAGTTAGAGATGATGCGATCACAAAATCAAAAGAACCTAAGGCTGCAGCAAGGCACGAATGGTGGGCTAAAGAGGAAAGAGCCTATATAAATCGGCTAGGGGAATCATTGTAAAAAGTGTGTGAAGGATTAAAAAAAAAGGAAAAGGTGAGCCTTGTCCTTGGGGAGGATATCAAAATGCACCACATAATCGATATGGCCAATAGTGCTCTGACATGTAGATTCTTTGGCAACAAATGTCTAATTCCACCTTGAAGGAATGGTTGAAGGAATTCTAAGAACCATGTTATCTCCTGAATTTCAAATTCTGATGAGAGGCTAGCTTGCTTTCATATCTAAGGCAAAGGAATATGCTCTAAAAATATTAGCATGGCAATGGATGTGAGGTAACATTCTTCACCCTGAAGAAGTGGAGATTATGCTTTGAACCACACTCAAAGAAGTTTACAATGGATCTGGCATGGATGAAGTTACTTGGATTGACCTTATTTTTTTATCGATGGATGCCTTTAGAGCTATTGGCAATAGGGTGGGAACTTTTATAGAAGCTAATGATAGTTTCATGCACTTCAATTCTTGCTTGCTAGCGTGCATTCTTGTCGAGATTGATATGATTGATGGATTGACCAAAAAAATTAGTATTGTAGTTTGTGGTGAGTGTTAGATTGCCAACATAAGATCCAAAGAGATAATGTAACCTCACAGTGAAAGAATTAAGGAATTAAGGAAGAAGAGAGAAGCAATAGAACATAGATCCAATAGAGGTAGAATAATTACACACACTACATTAATCAGAATAGTAACCGGGTAAATATACAATGCTGAGTATGAGGATTCGAATTCACTAGGTGTAATTCGAGTTATCCTTCCTGCACAGATCCATAATCAGTGGAGAGTCATCAGTGCCAAACTAGGAGTCTATCTCATCATCAGTGAAGTCATCAATGCACAAGTAGTGATCAACCGGGAGTCAAACTGAGTCTAACTGAGTGTGGTTGGTGTAACTGGCACATGGAAGCACTGATATAGTGAAGGAGACTCAGTGGAGGGCGCTCATGGAGCTAACTGGAGTCAAAACAGTCTATCTAGTCACACTGGAGGTCCAAAAGAGTGATAAGGTCAGTTAGGAGTCAGTTAATCCTTAAATCAAGGAAGAACTGAAGATAACTGAACTAAACTGGACTGGCAGATGAAGAAAGGTGCCTTTCTCATGCAATAACTGAAAAGAGGGTGCACTAAGCTCTAGGAGATCTAAGACTGATCCGAGAGAAGCTCCTGGCGCTAGTTTGCTGAGGGCTAGGTGCTGGTGCTGATGAGTAGGATGCATGTAAAATGCATGCAAACCCTAATTGCATGCAAACCCTAATTTTGCATGCAGGACTGAAAATGTAAATGACAGGAATGTTAGAAGGACTAGGATGGAGTATAGGAATATCCTAACACCCCCTCTTAATCCATCCTGGGCCTTGGTAACTAGGACCAAAGGTCACCCATACAGTCAATTAAATGATAAAAAAATATTGCCTCAATTTTTCTTTTTCATTTTTTTTTGTTTTATATTTTTGAATAACTCAAGGGGCCATCACTCTAAGCAGAAAAGAAGCAAGCTTTCATCAGTGAAAACTTTGCAAAGAGACTTGGTAAGCTGATCCTCTGTAAAGTGCGAATGCAAGTGCTAGAGAATGTGCTGAATGTAGCAAGTCTTTCAGGAACCTTTTCTGTCACTGGAGCGAATGTATCATGATGAGTTTTCCCAAAGAATGGAAGAGTAAACCCCATCATCATGCTGCATCTCTCATGGAGAGGTGGATGGCATAACGCAAGGTTGGCATGGTGTGGAAGTCTGGTAGTGTGATGATCCTCAACAGTGTTCTCAGTAGTAGCAAGAGCTGTGTGAGCCCATGTTGACCTTGTATCTGGACTGAGAATAGGTGTTGATTCTGGATTGCAATCTTTTTGAACTATGACTTCTACATCAGAATCTTGCTCTTCTTTTTCATTGGAAGAGAAGTCATTCTGATCTTGATCGGAATCTAAAGAAACACTTGGAGAGAAAGGCATAAAGTGAGAAAATTCATATGCCTTTGAGGCATGATTAGCAATCCCATTCGCTATAACCTTTCCAGTGGATATTTCTGTGATGTCGACAGTGTTTGGACCAAAAGTAACTTGCTTTGGAGATCCTGTATGGGTCATCTGATAAACTGATAATAAATTTGTAGTTAGAGAAGGAACAAACAAGAAATTTTTGAACTTACCATGTTCCATATCCACTGTACCCACTCCTTTTGCAGAAGCCTGAGTGTTGTCTCCCATGTGAATGGTAGGCCCATCATGGAGATCTAGAGAAGAGAAAGATTCTTTTTGTGCCATCATGTGGTTGGAAGCTCCAGAATCTATGAGGAGAGCTTTTGTCTTTGAAAAACCAGCCATCAATGCATGACAATCATCAGATCCACTTCCAGAATCAGACATCTCTGCTTCTTTTGGAACAACAATTTGGTTTTGTTCAAGAAGCTTAGTTAGGAGATCAATCTTCTTATGCATGCAGGAATGCTCAGGATGGTTTCCTCTCTTGCAGTAGGTACAATTAGGTCTCTTTTGTTTGTCATTCTTGGATCTTGAAGGTTTCTTTCCTTTTCCTTTTTGTCCCCCCTTTGCATTCGCTCCACTTGATTCACCAGCTAAAAGAGCTAGATCTCTGGAGATTGTGATGGAACCCATTTGAATCAATTTGTCTTCTTCTTGAATGAGAGCGGTAGTAAATTTTTCCAAGGTAGGAAACTTCCATCCAGGGATTGACATTCGCCCAAAATGGAAAGTAGAGACAAAAACAGAAAATTGAGATCCAAGTTTGCTCAAAATGGAGAGTACTAATTGCTCATCACTTTTGGTGATGCCACAATGCTTGCATTGAGTAACCAAATTCTGAAATTTTGAGATGAATGATTGAATGCTCTCAAAATTGCTAGGTTGTAGAGAGGCCAATTCATTTTCAAGAGTGTAGCCTCTCATCCCATCTTGTTTGCCAAAAAGGCTTTCCAATTTGGTCCATAACTCTTTTAGAGACTTCAAACCTTCAGCATGGAAAAATAGATCTCTGTACATATAAAGGCATATGTATCCAAAAGCTTCATCCAATTTGGTTAGATGCTTGATTTTATCTCTAGCTATATGTGGTGTGGCATCTCTTTCATAAACCAATCTTTCAAACCCTTTTGTCATCAAGAAAATCTTCATCTCGTCCCTCCATTCGAAGTAATTGAAAGGAGTGAGAAGTATAGAAGAAGAAGGAGCATTCGAATTGCTCATCTTGACTGCTTGAATAAGTACAAATAGAGAGCTGCTGAATCTGCTGCTGTGACTGCTAGAACTTCGAAATACCTGCAAAAAAAACTCTCAAGAATGGAGGTAGAATATACTCTCAAATGGCTTTGATACCATGTTAGATTGCCAACATAAGATCCAAAGAGATAATGTAACCTCATAGTGAAAGAATTAAGGAATTAAGAAAGAAGAGAGAAGCAATAGAACATAGATCCAATAGAGGCAGAATAATTACACACACTACATTAATCAGAATAGTAACCGGGTAAATATACAATGCTGAGTATGAGGATCCGAATTCACTAGGTGTAATTCGAGTTATCCTTCATGCACAGATCCATAATCAGTGGAGAGTCATCAGTGCCAAACTAGGAGTCTATCTCATCATCAGTGAAGTCATCAATGCACAAGTAGTGATCAACCGGGAGTCAAACTGAGTCTAACTGAGTGTGGTTGGTGTAACTGGCACATGGAAGCACTAATATAGTGAAGGAGACTTAGTGGAGGGTGCTCATGGAGCTAAATGGAGTCAAAACAGTCTATCTAGTGACACTGGAGGTCCAAAAGAGTGATAAGGTCAGTTAGGAGTCAGTTAATCCTTAAATCAAGGAAGAACTGAAGATAACTGAACTAAAATAGACTGGCAGATGAAGAAAGGCGCCCTTCTCATGCAATAACTAAAAAGAGGGCGCACTAAGCTCTAGGAGAGCTAAGACTGATCCCAGAGAAGCTCCTGGGGCTAGTTTGCTGAGGGCTACGTGCTGGTGCTGATGACTAGGATGCATGTAAAATGCATGCAAACCCTAATTTTGCATGCAGGACTGAAAATGTAAATGATAGGAATGTTAGAAGGACTAGGATGGAGTATAGGAATATCCTAACAGTGAGACCTACTGTCAAGCTCTTGAAAATGTTGGCATCCCATTTTTTTATTCATGTTTCCATGTGTATGGCCATTTTCCCAGTGATTGTGTGTTAAATTCACAAAAAAATAATTGGCATATGAAAGAGCCTATAGTTCATTATTTGAGAAAGGAATTTCCCCAGTCTCAACCAGAGGTACGGTAGGTATCAAAGGGGGCAATAGGTTAGAACTTGGAAAGCTCAAAGACAACTTAGTCATCAATGTTAGGATGGAAAAAGTTAGTTTCAATATAAAGTTATCTTGAGGTTATGGAAGGTGTTAAGCCAACCACAAATACACCTGGGGAGGAGACATCCACGAAGGATTTGCCTCCTATAGACTCTTGTAAATATTTATTTTCTCATTTTGATTCTGTTTTCATTGATTCAGGAACCCAAACCCTGGATGCTGACTCTTGGTTGGAATTAGGGGTTTATAAGAAGGATTCTTCTCTAGAAGTTAAAAAAAGAAATCTAGATAAGCGGGCATGCCATCTCTCCAATTGTGGGTTGATGTATTCCAAGGATTTATAGGAAATTTAGGGTTTTTGAGACCTCTGTGTGTAATAAGGAGAATACGGGAGGGAAAGCAAATCCATCTTTTTCTCTAGGTGAGAGGGAGCAAAATTTCTTGATCGAGCTTGCTACCCATTTAGATCTAGACATTCTGCATTTCCTTTGTCTAACGAGGGATATCAAGGTGGCATAAGTATTGATGGCACAAAGAGGCTATTATCATTCATAGAGGAAGGAAATCATATATATTTAGAGCTAAAAAAAACTAGAAAATAAACTTATGAAATATTGGGATTTTTTATGTTTTGATTATGAGGATAGATCAGCAGGTTAGATTACTGGTTAGAGGAAGAGATCATTTACATTATCTAATTCTATATTTCTAGACACAAGTATTGAAGTAGAGCTCAACTTGTAGTAGATGTGGGAAGATTTTTGTGTTATCAATATTTATGGTCCATATGAAAAGGTAGTGAATTTCTGGGAGGGCTTATTAGCTCGTGATCTAATTAGGAAAAAAAGGTCATTTGAGGGTATTTGAATTTCACTCTCCACATAGATAAAATTTGGGGCAATGCTACCATACTTGATCCTTTAGTTGATTTTTTTTTTGACCAAAATGAAGGTTGGATTCGTTATATGTTGAGCCTATGAAACTGGTCCCTGCATGGAGGAATTTGAGGACTGGATATTCCAGAGCAGCAAAGGGACTAGATAGAACAATTTATCATTTCTAGCCCTCCAAATCATGTCAAAGTTGTTTTTAAGGCCTGTTTGGGGACTTGGGATTTGAAAAGACCTTTTAAAAACAAAGAACGTCATTTTCCATCTCATTAGTGTTGTTATGTAAGCCCGTTCGAGCACACGGTCATTGGAGAAGATTCCTCCTTTGATGCTTTCATATCTACTACCAATAAACCTAGCACACCTATCATCGATTGTCCAGGTAGGTATAATTTGTGTTTGTTGATTTGAAACTGGTTGAATTTCCACTTGGCAGTTTTCTATTGGAGGGAAAGAGCCATGATTGGTCTTATCCTTTACCGTTTTCTTCCTTTTAAGTTGATTTTATTAGTTATATTGGCGTTTCTTTTGGGCCCAAGGGTTTTGAACCACCTCACTTGTATTGAGTAACTTAATCCCTAAATCTTAGTCTGCACTCTTCTTTCCCAATGAGAATTCTCTTCAATTTTTCTCCTATTCCATTAAAACCCTATCTTAAACCCGAACTTCAAGAATGCATATATTTTCTCCAACAATGCCTCGACTGTCATGAGCCATTGCATTTCCCTTTTGCGAGCTATCCAATGCGTTGACACAGACCCTAGTGGACAAACCAGGGATTTTTTTATTTAGTGATGAACAATGCATTTATTTATATGAAAAGAGCTTGTTTATTGCAAATCTTTGTAGTTTCTTTTGATTTCCTTGAAATTGCACCTCATTTGTGGTTTCAATGGACTTTACCCAAGATAGTGATATTTCCTTTGTAATACAGGATTTCGAAATGTCAAAAAGGGGTCCTAAGTGCTCCTTTCAAGCCATATTGGAGATAACATTTGATGATGAACCAATTCAAGAAGCATCTCTGGAGACTCAGTTCGACGATACACAACATATCATGGGAATAGATCCAGATTTAAAATGGGGTGAAATTTACCATTTGATCAGAGTCCAAAATGTCCCAAAAGCTGCCATCAAAGAGCACTTAATCTATGAGAACATCAAAATGTCAGGTGTTCACAAGGATGTATCGAGGCCTGAATTGTTCCCTTGTGCTAAAGTGATAGGATGGGTCCTTCCCAATATTGATACTAAATCTCATATCATTACAAGCGTTATGGGAAAAGGTGTTTGTGTCGTTCTAGCCTGCACATATCAGCAAAGCATATAGAATTCCATCTCTAAGAGCATTTTTTATGGAAGAATGGCTCACAAAACTAAAACTTAACTATGCAAAATGTGCAAAGAAGATGATGCTTCCAGGGAAGCATCTACGCTAGAGATGTGACGAGAAATATGAAACTAATTTTTTGAAGACTCATTTTAGGATTGTTTCTACTCTCATATGTAGGATCTATGGGAGGCCCAATTCAACACATTACAAGCTCAGTTGGGTGCCTTTACTTCATGATATTACAATTCCTGGTATTTTTTTTAATTGGGCAGACATTATCTCTGAGAACATGGTCCAAGCAATCAAAGATGATCAATAGGGACTCAAAATAAATAAGGCCAAATTCCATATGTCCTCTTATCTGGTGGATTGCATCATGAATCTACATCGCTTTCCTGGTCTCGGTTGTATGAGGAATCCTAATGAGTCTCTGATTTATGTGGCATGTCAAATTTTGTGGGCCCAAAAGAATGCAAGCAACTACAATCATATTTGTGAAGAGTTCGTGGTTCCCTTGTACACATTGATATATGAAAAGGAGCTAGGTTGCATGTTCGAGGAAGATCTTGCAGTGGTTACTAAATTAGGGGATTTCTATCTGACCCCTAAGGGAACCTACTTGCGTATCTATAGAGGATCAAAGGGACCATTTTGGTTACCCAAGTATGTTACAGATTATATTAAATTTTGAAAGAAATTGTGAAGATTTTTTTTTAAATGGCATCGGCCATTTCCTGCATAATAATATCAAAGCTTCCTTGCCTCCACTTCCGTTGATAGTTCGATTATATAGGTTGAACAAAGTCAAATATTCTCAGGACATGGTAAAGGATTTGGATTCCTTTCATTTTGGAGATAACATCTTTGTAAGAAATGATAGTCACCAAAAGAAGTCTCTGCATTACACATCTATTAAAATCACGATGAATATGTTGACAAATTTTTGAAGGAAGAAGAAGTATATAGATGGGTCCCAAACCTCATGATTTGGATAGAAGACTTAAAAAAAGGGAGGGTGTTAAGGAGGTGAGATATAGAAAACCATCAGATGCATCAACACAAGAAGACTTAGAAGAAGCTGCTAGGAAGAAAGATGCGGAAGAAGCCCTCTTGGCATAAACAAGCAAAAGATTGCAGGAGGAAGAGCTAGAAAGGAAGGTTGAGGAAGAGAGAAAATCAAGAGAGGATGCGAAATAATTACAAAAGAGGATGGAAAAAGAACATCTAGATAATATCACATCATGACAAGAAGAGAAAAGGCCTGATCTAATACAACAACAACATGAATCAACTCGGTAGGAGGAACTCCAAAAGAATAAAGAAGAAGAAGAATCCTTCAAGAAAGATACATAAATTCAAGGTCAACAAGAATATAAGGAATTGGGAAATGAAGGTCAAGATATGGACATTGATGCTATGGCAGACACCAACATGGAAGTTCCACTCACTAGTGGACATTTCCTTTCATTGAGTTGGGACTCACTCCAATCACGCCCTCCAAGCAACACACCATTATTAGATAAGTTGGAGACTATAGTTTATGAATCCAATAGAAATAACATCATGAAGTAGATAAAAAGAGGCTCAAAGTTGCCTCATAGTCTGACGTAGTTATGATACAAAAAATCCCAGTGGTTGAAGGTACCAATAGGGACCTAAAGTTCACAGCATCCGTTGGAGTAGCTACAGCTCTGACGAATGAAGATAACGTGTGTAGAAAGTAGAAAGGCCAAGGTAGTTAATCCTAAGTAAAATCTAGTTCAAGCAAGGAATGAAGAAATTGAACTCAGATGGCAATGGAATACCCTTGATTTTCAAAAGGGAGAAGCCATGAACACCATTCAAAGTTTGGAAGTAGAAAGAGATTTGCTTAATGTTCAAGTGGAAATATTGGAAGGGGAGAATGTAGATTTAAAGTCCCAATTACAAGAGATGAAATAAAAAGAAATTCAATGGGACCAACAAATAGAATATCTCACTATCGAAAAGGGAGCCCTGCAAGCTCAATTAATAGAGCTTAATTGATAAAAGGATTCCTTCACAATTACATTGAACACTGCAAAAGAGCATTAACATGATTTAACCCCATTTTATGATTGTGTATCCACTCTTCAGGAACAATTGTTCTGTTCACAAGAGTTACTCATAGAAAAAACATTTGAAGTGTAGGGAATGGTGGAAAAACTCAAGCATATATCCAAGACAACTATTGCCACTCAACAGAAGTTAGGAGAGATTCATGATAGAATGAAGAATCTAATTGATTGGAGAAAGAAAGCAAAGGAAATCCCTCCCCATCTACCTAAGAGATCTACAGATGAATTAATATTGGATTTTGCAACTCTTGATAGTTTCCAAATGGACGAGAGGAATTTGCAAAGTGAGGTAGCAGCCTCCATTTCCAATGTGAAGGGATCCATCAGAATATACACAAAGCTTTTCAAAATTGTCATTTTTCTTCTCTTGTCCCATTTGAAAACCTTGTACCAAAAGAACATTGATTAACTAAACCAAGGACCATTAAGGATCAAGACATAACTACTATTTGAAATCTGGAAAGTATCACTCCAGAGGAATTAGATGAATGTATTGGGAAAGCAACATTGAAAACACAATACTTGGCTAATGGGCATACCAAAACAACCAAAGGCCTGTTGATGCCTTGAAGATATTAGCATCAATCAGCAAGGGATTCTCACCAGTAAGCAAGACCAATTAAATAGCTCACCATTTGGTGTGGGGAATCCATCCGGTTAACAGTTCCGGCTACCGTGTAATATTTAAAGATTTGTTTTCTTTGCATTGGTTGTGGCCCGATCCACCATTTATGTATTTTATTTTTTAAAGATGATATGCAAGTTCTCTAAACTAAATGCAGGTAATTAAGCAAATCTGATCTAAAGCTTATTAAGCAAATATAACCTATCCTTGCAAGAAGCAAACTGTAAATATGAGTAATAAACTGAAAGAGACATCCAAAGATTACACAGATAGCTATTTAATCATAAAGATGCATTTTCCAGCAAAAGATAAAAGATATCAAAGATAGCTTTGATTAATTAACACTTTCCTTTACTCATTTGAGATAAACATATTTGCACAGAAAATTATGAGAACATTCATCACATATAAGCAATTCATAACAACAAGGAATGATCTCACAGTAATGTATAGATGACACATAAATAATCCAGCAAACATTTAACACATCTTTCAGGCCAAAATGCAGTCTCCAAGGCTTTATTTAGGCAAAAATCGAATTCCTTAATTATGCAGCAAATCAATTCACCTACAAGACAGAAAATGTCTTTTCTCCTGCCAAAAGTCCTTTCCTAATATCTATTCATCCATATATATAGCTTTACAAAATGGTCCAAGAGCTGCCACCTGTCCCTATTTTTAAAGAATCTTCTAATTTGTCTTTTAATTCCCAAATGTTTTTTACACAAAAGACAAAAACCTAGCTGTCCTTTTAACTTTACAACTGATTAAGAGCAAAACTATAAACCCTGGCCCAAAATTAGACATCTACGAATGCTAAGCTAACTTCTAGATGGTGCTTTGGTCCCTACTAGCGCTGCTGCCTCTACTTACGTTTCATCGGTAGCCTACTTATCATCTTCTGCTATAAAGATGATCCGAATACCTGTGTCTCACACAACTATGTTAGCAAGGGAAGGGAGCATGATTTTTTGGGAAACCACATGCTTGGCGAGCTCTGCTTTGATTTCCTGCACCTCTGCTCTTGTGGTTTGGAGAATCTCTTGAAACAGGTGAGCGCGGATGGAGGGATGCACGATGCATTGATGAAGGTCATCCATTGTTAACACATCTATCTTCCTTACGTACTTCATATCGGTGTTCAGTTCACCTTTCAACTCAAACATGTGTTGTTCTTTGCTCAGAAAATCTTCAAGAGTCTGGGAAGTCACCATTTTGCACCTTCCATGAACTTCTTGAATCTTCTGGTAAAGACTATTGCATCATCTAATAGTTACCTGGATCACAGAGATTAATTTCACATTGCAATTCTTACAAAAATCCACCAAGCCTATATCTTCTTTAAAATCGGCCACGAATTTGAGAGGGAGGTGTTTGGGAAATTCTAACTTCCCTTCTCTCCATTCCATTTGGTTTACAATATCTTCTTTTATCGGTGTATATTTCTTCTTAAGCCTAATGGATTCAGAGTTAATTTCCTTTATCCTATCCACCATTGCCTTCAGCTTGTAAATTTCTTCAGTAAGCAGCTCTTGTGACTCGTGCATCTGCTTTAGTATGTCACAATATTTTTCATGAAAGGGACTCAGGTCCATTATCTTGCTTTTTGTTTGTTCCAACTGCTCGGCCATCAACTGTTTCTCTTCTTCTAATTGAAAGATCTTGGCTTCAAAATCATTCTTCTCTCCTTCTACTATCATCATCTAGACTGTCGAGTGTTCCTTTTCTTCTTACAGGTGCTGATACTTATTTGACAACTCCTTATGAGCTGACAAAAGGTGATTATATTTCTTCAGCAGTAAATCCCTATAAGCCTGCTCATTAACTACAGTGAGCGGCAACATGCAAACCCTTTTCTTGGTTGCATCCAACTCACTTACTATCTTGAGTACATTGTCTTCGTTTTCCTTGGTGGCAGCTATAGTAGCGGATTCCATAACCACTGGAGCATTCTATGTGCCCTGCATGACAGTGATTTCTCACATGGTGATGATGTCCGGGTGGAAAGGCTTCTTTAACCTTGTCTTTGTCCTTCGGAATATGGACTTTCTTTTCTTGTCATAAACAAATTTTTCCCAATGGGTTACAGTATGATCCTTTTATGGAGTGAAAGGGATGAGTGGAATATCTTCAATAGGGATGTCATCTTCCGCTGGCGGGGTTTGAACCATTTGGTCCGAGTCTATGTCCATGTCTTGTGTGTTGGAACCATCAGCTTGTACATCGTCCTTGGCCTTACTTTCCTCTTCGGCCTTAAGCTGTCTCTCTTCTTCTTCGGCCTTCATCTGCTTCTCAACTGCTTCTCTTTCCTCTTTCTCTTTGGAAGCTTCTTCCTTTCTTATCTTCTTTAGCTCTTCATCCTAAAGCCTCTGAGATTCTTCCACTTGAAGTTTGTCTTCCTGGTTCTTTTGCATTATTTCTGCTGTTTGTTTTTGAATCATTTCGACCTCAGCTTTGAGCCTTTTCTCTTCCTTCATCAGAGCCTCGGCTTCTTCTTTATGTCTCCGCAATTCTTCTTCCTTAATTGCTTAGGTTGTAGAGGAACTAGTACTAGCTCCACTATTGAGGTGAAGGTGTCCTTGGAGTTCGGTCATATTATTGATCACTCTGAAAACTTCTTCGTCTTCATCAAAATAGTGGGCATCCTCAAAGTGTGCATTGACAATTCTGCAGTGATCCGCAGCCTTATTTAGCCTATCCTTCTTTGCAAAGATCCTTTCTCCGAAGTAAAAATCCCTTAGCTCCTGAAAAAATTCTTCAGCTGAGCTGACTTTAGAAAACTTGTATGCTCCCACATAGAAGGGTAGTGCCGAGAAGGAGGCTATCTTTTCTTTCTTTAGGACATGACCGATTCCATCTATAAACACTTGTCTAACTGCCTCTATATGAATGACAAAATCAGTAGCATACTTAGGCAGGAGGTATGGGGGTTTGGAACCTCCATGTATTCTTATGTAGGTGCCTTCTTCCAACATATAAAAATCACCATACCTCTCTAGGACGACCATGGCATTTTAAGATACGCAGCTGGGTTCCTCATTGAACATTAGCTCATATAGTGGCATGATCAATTCTTCACATATGATCTTGTAATGCCGCTTGTAATTCTGGGCCCATAAGATCTTGTAACCAATATAGCCCGAGGTGTCGGCCTTGTTCCAAATGCATCCTAACCTTGGGAACGGATGCCTCGCCAAAATACAATCCATAAGGTAAGATGACATGTAAAAATATGATTTTCCCCAGGACAGTCCTTCCTTAGCAGCAACTATGGCTTTGGATATACTATCCAAGAGGATGTCTTCCCAATTGAACACCATGCCCTTGAATGTTACATAGTGGATTAGAGGTATCCAATGCAACTGATAAGTAGTTCCATCAGCTCTGCCAAAAATTCGGCTTAGCATGATGGCAATAACTCTGAAGGGAGGCCTGAGTACATGAACTTCATAATCATCACTTTCCTTCAACCTCAGTTGCCTGCCTTGAATTAATAATTTTCTGGCCATTTCCACAAAATTCATGTTGAGACTTTCTAGCCATGCATCGTTCAACAACTGTTGTGTGTGGGGCAATTTGTAGGTTGCCGAGATATGGGCTGGGTGAAACGAGGCCAACGCCTCTCCTTTGCGCTCAAATAAGACTCTTGATTCAGCATCTACATGTGCTAGGATCCACCCGATAAATTCTACGTAGGGAAAGAGCTCGGGGCATGTTGCTGCTTTGGTAATGCCAGAGCTTCTGATGTTCTGGTACAGGTACATTTCTTCCAGGACTAACCTGGGAATTTCCTGGTCTTTGATCATGTGATGTAAATCTCCCCATTTAAACTCGGGTGTAGCATCCATAACTGGCTTGGTGTCTTCATATAATGCCTCTATCCTTACTTCAATACCACTTGACTCCAGTTCGGCCATCTTTGCTTCCCTCTTGCCACCTTTCAACATTGCGTGTTACACCTACCCAAAACCATACATGAGTAGATAAATGATAAAACCAAAATGTAGACTAAGTATTGAGATGAAAATTCATTACTACAACCAACATAGCAATAAGAAAGTGTTATTAAACAACTCCGATAGTGATATCACGCTTCACAAAAAATGAAAGCAACGAAGCAAATGAATCCATGATAAGGAGCTACTTAAACAAAACTTGTCAAAACTAGCTTTCCCTATTAGTGCTACAACGAATCCCATAAAGCTAAGGCACTAACTTATAACTAAGAGTTCTAAGATGGTGATAATAGGACGTAGGCGAGAGCATCCGAGAGATTACGACCGGGTGCGGCCATCCACAAGGTTTGGGTTACCAAAACTTTGGATGGGTAGGGAGTAGGGCTTAGTCAGGCCTCTCTAATGGCTTTATGAATAATTAGATGGCCGCAAGAGCTCCAACATGGATGAGGCTAGCCATGGCAACAGATTGCTAAAATGGTGATAACGAAAAGAAACAACAAAATTAGTCTACTGAAAACAAAGTATAAAGTCCTGGGAAGTTAATTACTTGACAGCAAGCGATTGGATTGGACGAGGATGACGAGTTGCAGACTTGGTTGTCTCGGAATGGCTATCACAATCTTGAATGACATTCTCTTAAAAGCTCTAACGATAATAGAAAACAAGTAACATAACCTGCTTAAAACCCCACTTACTATATAAAGAACAAGGCATGTGTGGGCATTAAAATGGGTTAATGGGGCATTAAAACGTCGTTACGGCGATGTGACTGGGGTCACTTCCAATGCCGCTTTGGAATTAAATATGAGCCGTCAATCGGAAGCTTTTGGTGGGTTGGAGCGATGGATTTGGCGGCGTTGTCTCAGTTCTTCCGGAACAGGCCGACAGAATTTGGTGAGACATGTGTTGGCTTAAAACTGGGCACCTTCTATCTCGTTCCGACGAGACAAGTTGAGTTTTTCCACTTTCCTTTACATCATCTTTTATCGGCAGGTCTTAGGGTTTAGAGGTGACACCTTCGGTGACGTTGGCTGAGTTCTTCCGAAGAATGAAAAGGCTTACTTTTGGCAGAGCGTTTAGCCAGTTCGGATCACATACATGAATTACTTCAGAGCAACTTGGCAAGTTTTTCCGCAACATAAATCGTTGGAAAAAAAACAAGAAAAAGGCCACATTTCGGATGATCAGGGTGAATTGGAGCGGCCGTTGCAGCAGGACTAGGCAAGTTCTTCCGCAACAAAATACTTTAGAAAAACTTAACCAAAAGGTCCGCACATTGTGGTTCAACTGAGTGAGTTGCGCCGAAACGAGGAAAGCTCAAAAACTTAACAAAAAGGTCCACACGTTGCGGCTGAACTGATTGAGTTGAGCCGTCATTTCAGCTACAAAAGCTGAGTTTTACTTAGCAGAAAAGAAACAAAACAAGGTCAAGGACTTTATTTTCTAGAAAAACTAAGTACAAAAAGGACTTGGCTCCTAAGCAAACTTTTCAAAAAACAAGGAGGGGCCCCAATATTTACAAAAATTTTGTGGGGGATGTTGCAGCAACAAAAATTGACGATCTTTGCTTAACAAAGATCTCTAAAAAAACTCTCCTTAGGGGTAACCACTTACAAACTGCTGATTTATATGGGTAATAGAATGCCTTCGTAGTTCAGCTTCTGTGAATGCAATGATCACTCTCATCATCATGGTCATTTTGGGAGAAGGAAACTTAGAATCATACTTCTTTACAACTGTCTTGGGGCCTGAGTATGGATTTCTTTTTTAAATTCTTCCTTCCAGATGTAAACTAAAAAGAATCCACAAGATTGTAACAATATCTGATAGACATATTCATTTGTTCCTCATTCACATGCTATTTGCATCCTTTTGGCTGTTTCTTGATCGACGACTTTTTCCGTTTGAGCCTTCCAGAAATGAATTCCTTCAACTTCTATATTTGATTTAGGTTCTTCAATCCATAATTTCCTTTTGTGTGAGCAAGAAATTTATTTGATTATCATGCTTCACGGACGGAGAAGAACCTTACTGGGCTGATTTATTTGAACAACTTCCTTAATTGAATGTACTTTGCTCTTCTATGTCGTGCTTTGATTGAGGCAAGGATTTCTGGAAACCAGACTCTTTAATATTAGCTCTTTCAGCTTTCATTTGCAGCATGGGATCATTTTAATTACTATACATCTAAGAGACATGCTTCCTCTCCATGGGTCTAATATATAAAACTTCTTGAGACGGGTATTAATGTTAGAGTGAATGGAGCCCCAAGATAGTAAGAAGGAGATGTTGAATCTTAGTTGTTAAAACAGGGTTATTTTGACCAACAGAAAAAGGATCTCTTCATTCCTAGAAACTCAACAGTGAAAACAAAGTCACAAAAACATTTCTTTGTAAGTAGATTTCTTCCTTACAGGATTTTGAGTCTTGTTCGAAGCTCTATCTTACCTTTACACGAAAAGTTGTGCTAGGATTTATTTGAAAGAATAAAGAAAACTTTGAGCATAGAGTGAGATGGAAAACAAACCAAGCTAACTAAAGAAAATAACAAAAAACAAAAACAAAACAAACAGACAAGAAATAAACAAGAGTGTTTATTTATGCACAAAAAACCCTTATAGGACTAAGCAAAGTATTGCTTTAAAGCGAGGCCATTGAGAGGTAGAGTTACTTCGTCTCCTTGTAAGTCTTTCAGCGTGTCTGTCGTCGGGCCGAGCTTTTCAAAAATTTGGTAAGGACCAACCCATAAATGTTGAAACTTTGTGTGCATTCCCTTACGCTCGTGTGGATGATCCCACTTCAGAACTAAGTCACCTACTTCAAAACTTCTTTTGCCAGACTTTATTTTATCAAACCTCCTTTTGACTATATCTTAGTGTTGGTGGAATCGGTCTTTGGCTTTTTGCTGAGACTCTTCAAGTTTCGGTAGGGTGTCAATTCTAGATTGTAAGACTTGACTGCTGGAACCTCGAGAGGCTTGGCCTAATTGCAAAGATGGGAGTAATATGTTGGGAGGAAGGATGGATTCTCTACCATAGACAAGGGTATACAGGGAAACTCCTAAAGCATTATTTGGAGTAACTCTATCTTCGCATAAAGCATTTGGGAGAGCTGTGTGCCAGCTTCTCTAATTTTCAATCACAATTTTCTTAAGGATCCAGATAAGGTTTTTGTTTATAGATTTGGCTAATCCGTTTCCTTGGGGGTAGTAATGGGATGAATAATGTAACTTAATTCCTCTTTCATAAACAAATTCATTTATATTAAAAGACGAAAAATAATTTGCATTATCAAAGACTAGGGAAATTGGAACCCCAAACCTGGTTATGATGTTTTCCTTTAAGAAATTAATGACCACATATTCATTTATTTTGCACAATGGAGCAGCTTTTGTCCATCTTGTAAAATAGTCTGTGGTCGTCAGGATGTACCGGTGCTGCAGAGAAGAATTTGGTTTTATTTCTCCAATGGCATCTATCCCCCACTGCTGGAAAGGTTCTAAGATAATAACTGGCTGCAAAGGTCCTGCTGCCTTTGGCAATTTCCCAGCACTCTTTTGGCACACAGAACAATTCCTAGCATAGGCGTGAGAATCTCTGAGCAAGGTGGGCCAATAATACCATCCCTCAGTATTTTGTGAGCTGTTGTATCTCTAGAATAGTGTCCACCAGTAGAGCCATCATGCAATTCTTTGACTACTTTACTTGCATCTTCCTTTTCCAGACATCTAATATAAATTCCATCATAATTTTTTATGAAAAGTACCCCATCAATGATTTGATAAGCTGTTGATTTCAAATGGAGTACTCTTCTTTACTTAGAACTCCACTACTCTAGCAAGTACCATTGCTGCAAATAATGCACTAGTTCCCTATACCAAGATTCAGGAGCTGTGAGAATGGAACATACCTCAACCATGTTCAACTCAGCTTCATTTTCCTAATTCAGTTCTTCATGAACTAGATGTTCAGTGAGTAATTTACATAAACCTTGACCTTTAATAATGGTAGCAGGTTTAAATTCTAGGTCATACTCCTGAAGGGCGGTGACCCAGTTTCCTCTTCTTTCTCCAAATTCCTTTTGAACGAAAAGAGATTTGACAGTCGGGTGAGGAACTACAACTTTAGTTCTGTTCTTAAGAATATATGGCTTGAACTGCTTTATCACTTTGAATACGGTGTATGCTTGTTTGTCTACAATAGGATAGTTCAGTTCAGTGCCTTGCAGATCAGTGCTCATAAAGGAAATTGGGTATTCATCTCCTGATTCTACCTTTTGCATGAGCACAGCTGTGAGAGAGTCATCTGAAGCAGAGGTATACATGATGAAATCTTTATCGAAGTCTGGACTTCTTAAAAAAGGAGCATTAGATATGGCTGCCTTGATTTCTTTAAATGCAATTTTCTACAATTCCATCCATTTGAACTGTACATTCTGCTTCACCATTTGCTACAAAGGTTTAATGGTCTGAGCGAAATCGGGAACGAACCTTCGAACAAAATTAATGGTGCCCATAAATGATTGCACAGATTTTTTGTTGTGGGGCATGGAAATTTTGTTAATAGCTTGCACTCTCTCTTGATCTATCGAAATTCCTTTTTTTGAAATGATGTGACCCAAAAGCTTGCCTTCAAGAACGGCGAAAACACTTTTCTTGGGGTTTAAGGAAATACCATATTTCCTGCAATGATAAAAATCTACTTCAAATGAAAAACATGATCTTCCCTCTTCTTTGAGAAAACGGTCACATCATCTAAGTAGACTACAACACAATGACCTCACAATCCTTGAAAGGAAATGTCCATTGCTCGTTGGAAAGTAGCTCCCGTGTTTATCAAGCCGAACGACATCCTTTGGTATGAAAATGTTCCCCACTTGGTGCAGAAAGCAGTCTTAAGATGGTATTCTTTGGCTACTAATAGTTGATTATAGCCAGAGAAACCATCTAGTAGAGAGAAAAGTTCTGATCCCGATACCATTTGTAGAATTTGTTCCATGGAAGGCACAGGATAGTTATCTTTATCAGAGGCTCTGTTCAAATTTCAGAAATCTACACATAGTCTTATTTCTCCTGACTTCTTCCTCACGGGAACTAGATTAGAAACCCATTCCGAGTGCCGAAATTTAAAAATGATCTTAGCATCTAACAATTTCTTCAACTCCTTTTGAATTAAAGGTTTGAGAGTCAGATGCATTCTTCTTAGCTGCTGCTGAAATGGCTTGATGCTTGCCTTCATTGGTACGATATGCTGGATGATGCGAGTATCATATGTTTTCAAATCTTCATAAGTCCATGCAAAAACATCCTTATATTGCTGAAAAAGTTTAATGAACTTATGTCTTTCACCTGGTGAGCAGCATTTACCAAGATTAACATACTTTGGTTCAGCTTTTGAGCCCAGATTTAACAATTCATGCTTCCCAGAGGAGCTATGAGTTTTAACATCTATTGGCTTCTTGAATTTGTTCTGCAAATCAAATAAACTTTTGAGTGATCTCACTCCTTTGGCCATGCAGTTTCCTTTGACTGTGTCCTTGCTTTGCAAATCAGAATCATGCTTTTCTTCATCTATGATAGCTTCTTGAAAAGTGTTCCCATTTGTGAGAAAACTAATGATCTGATCGTCATCATCGAACACTCTGATATTTGTGATATTATCTGGAACAGATGGCCTGAAAACCAATTCGATAGAGCATTTATTATTGGTAGGAACTAACCTAGAAGCAGAAGTAGCTAACAAATCAGTTGCGTCGTTCTGTAATCTAGGAACATAATTTATATTAAAAGCTTCAAAGTGTGAAATTAAATTCCATACCTCAGACTAATAACCCTTTAAATGTGACGAAAGACAATGAATTGTATCTCTCACCTCTCTGACGACTATTTCTGAGTCACTAAAGGATTTCAAGTATTTGACCTTCAAACCAATGGTTTTCTTTAATCCATGGACCAAAGCTTCATATTCAGCAGTGTTATTAGTGCATTCGAACTCTAATCTACAAGATAAGAAATGTTTGTTTTTTTCAGGATCAATTAAAACACAACCAGCTCCGGATCCTTCTTGAGTTTTGGAACCGTCAAAGTATAGAACCCAAAAAACATTCTTCGATTTAACTAAGATAATATCTTTATCCCCTAAGTCAGTAACTAATCTAACTTTGCTACAGTCAATATCATTAGTCCGAGAGAATTGAAGGAGACCAGACTATTCATCTGATTCATGGCTAACACTTTTTGATTTATAATTACCCGGCTCGATTTCTAAGAAGTAATTCCCCAAAACTGAAGATGAGAAAGCTATAGCTTCATTTTTTTCTTCCAGCTGAGTTACATTTTGCTTCATGTGAGGTTCTCTCATTATTTTAATTTTATTCTGCCTATTCTGATATGGTAACCATAAGTGAGACTAGTCCGTTGCGAAATAACCATTTGGTTTTGTAGACCAGTCCTTGCTCAAGATCATACCATAAGCTTCAAGAATATCAATCACCATTATATCAATAAACTGACACACTCTAGGATAAATGGATAACCTAATAAGCACATCTTTCATTTCTCCGATGACTTTAACAGTAGTCCTATCTAACTGCATGATATGGGATGGGGATGGAATTGGCTTCCCATTAATCCTTTTGCAAATGGATAGAGGCATGACATTCGAGGAAGCCCGAGAATCTACTAAACAGTTATGCACATTATGATTGAAAATTTCAAAAGTTAAGAGAAAAGGAAACGTTTGGGATTTAGATTTCCCACCAATACTAGCTTCATTTATTTCAGGGTCTTCCTGAGTACTTGCTAATGGAGTGCTAAATTGGGGGTTAAGAGCTTGTAACAACTTCTTTCGTTGCTGTGTCAAACTACACATATCAAACATGGTAATGTTTGCTTTTGCTTTCTTTATATCTTCGATTATATCATATCCCATGTCACATTCCTTTACAACTTTTGTTCAATTTTCTGTTTTGCTTGAAGTAGCTTTCGACTGCTTTGTTATTTCTACGTCTAGTTCTTTAGTAGGTGCTAAATTTTCCTTGGGCTATGGTGGATTAATAGTGATGTTCCTTTTAGGTACTTCTTTTGAGGTCTTAGGTTTGGGAGCAGTCGAGTTTGGATCAACGATTGGACCTTTACTATGAGTAGTGACATTCATAGCTGAAACTTGACTTTCTTCAAGGTCATCTTCAATTAATTCGGTTAAAGACACCCAATCCCATAATACCATAGTGGTGTCTGGAGCGGGTTCCTCTTGTCCCAAGGTCTACTCTTCCTAAGGATCCTCCTGATCTGTTATTTGTGCATCCAGCATTTGGTTCATTACGAGACTCATTGAATTTATCCATTGTGGACAGCTTTTTTCAAAGTGTGGTTCCTGATGGAAAGTTCAAAAATGATCCATTCCTACTTCATTTAAATTCAAAACAACGGAGTTGTTTATAGGTGGAAGGGGCTGATCATTTTCTTTTTTTTTCTTATAGAAAGGTTTAAATGGCTTCCTAAATGTGCTAGCTACCTTATCTTTCTCTAGATCTACAATTTTATTAGAAAATTTTTGCATCATTTTAACCACATTTTCCATATATGCTGATGGTTCTTCCTTATTCCTGGTTAGCAGTAGGGTTTTCTTAGTAGTTGTTGGTTTTGCTTCCACATCTACGGCATGTTTAGGAATGCTGTCTGCTTCTTCCTCTACCTTCCTAACTTCATCGAAATTTTCTATTAAGGTAGTTTTCTTAGTTCTCTTGACAAACATTGCCATAGGAGGATCAAGAGTTGTTGTATAATACTCAACTAACGATTCTTCACTTGGTCTAGCTACAGCACTAAAATTATTTAACAATGTGGTGAATCTTTGGTTGAACACTTGAACCTTCTCTTTCTTTTCCATTCTCATGGACAACAATTCTTTCATGAGTGTAACAACCGTTTTCTGATTTCTATACTTTTTTAAGAAACATTTCTTGAAATCTTCCCAATTAGATATCGAACTAGCTTGTAAGCTAAAATACCAGGAAGATACCCTGGGTTCAAAAGTGTACGGAAAAATCCTACAGACTACATCCTCATGCTGAAAAATTTAAAAGGATTAGAGCTAAGTAAAAACTCTTTAAGTGATCTTCAACAAAGATGTCTTTACTAGGATCATACTTGGGAAAAACCTTTTCTGGATTCTTAGGCAAATCATGAAAGGGCCCATCTAGATTCAACGCTACTCTAGCTCTCCACGCAAGTACAGACATGGCTCCACATGGAGAATTCAGTGGAGAATCTCATGGAGTATGAGGTGGGGAATTTTGTGGACTGTGTGGTTCTTCTAAATTTGGAGGGGTTTCAAGTTTGATTTCTCCAAGAAGTTTTGTAATTTCTTGTAAAGATAGATCAACTAATTCTTCAAAATTCTAAACAAGAACTGAATCTCGTGTATACTACCTTTCCCTTGTAGGAGCTCTTCTTCTAGGGAGTAATGGAATTGTGTTCAAACCACCAAGGTTCCTAACATAGGCGCATGTATGCCTTCTTAAATTCTCTACTTCACAAAAAGGGATAACATACAGTGTTTCTTGCTGTTCGTTCTCAAAATTGGGATCTTCTTGATTTATTATTTCTAGATCTAAATTCTCTGGGATTGCTATTTCAAGCAGGTTTCCAGTAAGATATCCTCTAATGGAAGAACTCCTGTACCAACCATGCACTGGTGGCTCTCCTTCTAGTTCCAAAAACTATTGATACCTCGAAGATCATAACATCAATTAGCAAGGGATTCCCCCCAGTAAGCAATCCCAATTAGATTTCTCACCATTTGGTGTGGGGAATCCATCCAGTTAATGATTTCGGCTACCGTGTAAGATTTAAAGATTTGTTTTCATTGCACCGATTGCGGCCCAATCCACCGTTTATGTATTTTATTTTTTAAATATGATATGCAAGTGCTCTAAACTAAATGCAGGTAATTAAGCAAATTTGATCTAAAGCTTATTAAGCAAATCTAACCTATCCTTGCAAGGAGCAAACTATAAATATGAGTAATAAACTGAAAGAGACATCCAAATATTACACAGATAGCTATTTAATCATAAAGATGCATTTTCCAGTAGAAGATAAAACATATCAAAGATAGCTTTGATTAATTAACACATTCCATTACTCATTTGAGATAAACATATTTGCACAAAAAATTATGAGAACATTCATCACATATAAGCAATTCATAATAGCAAGGAATGATCTCACAGTATTGTATAGATGACACAGGAATAATCTAGCAAACATTTAACACATCTTTCAGGAAAAAACGCAGTCTCCCAGGCTTTCTTTAGGAAAAAATCACATTCCTTAATTATGCAGCAAATCAATTCATGTACAAGACATAAAATGTCTTTTCACCTACCAAAAGTCCTTTCCTAATCTCTATTCATCCATATATATAGCTTTACAAAATGCTCCAAGAGCTGCCACATGTCCCTATTTTTAAAGAATCTTCTAATTTGTCTTTTAACTCCCTTTACAAAATTGGAATAATTCACGAATTCTTTTTACACAAAAGACAAAAACCCAGCTATCCTTTTAACTTTACAACTGAACAAGAGCAAAACTAAAAACCCTGGCCCAAAATTAGACATCTACGAATGTTAAGCTAACTTCCAAATGGTGCTTCGGTCCCTACTGGCGCTGCTGCCTCTGCTGGCATTTCTTCTGCAGCTTGCTTATCTGCTTTTGCTATATAGCTAAGCCAAATACCCGTGCCTCGCACAACTGTGTTAGTAGGGGCGGGCAGCATGATTTTTTGGGAAATCACATGCTTGGCCAGCTCTACTTCGATTTCTTGCACCTCTTCTATTGTGGCCTAGAGAATCTCTTGATACTGGTGAGCATGGATGGAGGGCTGCATGATGCATTGATGAAGGTCATCCATTGTTAACACATCTATCTTCCTTACGTACTCCATCTCGATGTTCACTTCACCTTTAAACTCAGACCGGTGCTGTTCTTTGCTAGGAAAGTCTTCAAGAGTCTGGGAAATCGCCATTTTCTGCCTTCCATGAACTTCTTGAATATTTTGATAAAGAATGCTGCATCTTTCGATAGTTACTTGGATCACAAAGATTAATTTCACACCACAGTTCTTACAAAACTCCATGAAGCCTATATCTTCTTTAAAATTAACCACGGAATTGAGAGGGAGGTGTTTGGGAAATTCTGACTTCCCTTCTCTCCATTCCTTCTGCTTTACAATATCTTCTTTTACCTGTGTATATTTCTTCTTAAGCCTAATGGCTTCGGATTTAATTTCCTTCATCCTGTCCACTATTGCCTCCAGCTTGTAAATTTCTTCAGTAAACAGTCCTTGTGACTCGTGCATCTGCTTTAGTATGTCATAGGACTGTTCATGAAAAGGACTCAAGTCCCTTGTCTTGCTACTTGCTTATTCTAGCTGCTCGACCATCAACTATTTCTCTTCTTCTAATTGAATGATCCTAGCTTCAAAATCATTCTTCTCTCCTTCTACTATCATCATTTGGACTACCAAGTGTTCCTTTTCTTCTTCTAGTTGCTAATAGTTATCTGACAACTCCTTCTGATCTGACAAAAGGTGATTATATTTATTCACCACTAAATCCCTATAAGCCTGCTCTTTAACCACATTGAGCTGCAACATGCAAGCCCTTTTCTTGGTTGCATCCAAATCAGTTACTATCTTGAGTACATTGTCTTCACTTGCCTTGGCGACAGCTACAGTAGTAGATTGCATATCCATTGGAGCATTTTTTGTGCCCTGCATGACAATGGTTTCTCGTGTGGTGATGACGTCCCAGTGGAAAGGCTTCTTTAACCTTGTATTTATCTTTCGGATTATGGAATTCCTTTTCTTGTGATAAACAAATTTTTCCCAATGGGTTATAGTATGATCCTTTGATGGAGTGAAAGGGATGAGTGAAAGATCTTCAATAGGGATGTCATCTTCTGCGGGCAGGGTTTGCACCATTTGGGATGAGTCTACGTCCATGTCTTGCGTGTTGGAGCACTCAGCCTGCGCATCCTCCTTGGCCTTACTTTCCTCTTCAACATTAAGCTATCTCTCTTCTTCTTCGGCCTTCATCTGCTTCTCAATAGCTTCTCTTTCCTCTTTCTCTTTGGCAGCTTCTTCCTTTCTTATATTCTTTAGCTCTTCATCCCGAAGCCTCTCAGCTTCTTCTGCTCAAAGCTTGTCTTCTTGGTCTTTTGAATTCTTTTTGCTGTTTGCTTTTGAATCTTTTCAACCTCATCCTTAAGCCTTTGCTCTTCCTTTGTCAGAGCCTCGACTTCTTCTTTCTATCTCCACAATTTTGCTTCCTTAACAGCTTGGGCTGCAGAGGAACTAGTACCAGATCCGCTCTTGAGGTGAAGGTGTCTTTGGAGTTCGGTCATATTATTGATCCCTCTGAAAACTTCTTCGTCTTCATCAAAATAGTGGGCTTACTCAAAGTGTGTATTGACAATTCTGTAGTGATCCGCGACCTTATTTAGCCTATCATTGTTTACAAAGATCCTTTCTCTGAAGTAAAAATCCCTTAGCTCCTGAACAAATTCTTCAGCTGAGCTGACTTTAGAAAACTTGTATGCTCCCACATAGAAGGGTAGTGCCAGGAAGGAGGCTTTCTTTACTTTCTTTAGGACATGACTGATTCCATCTATAAACACTTGTCTGACTGCCTCTTTATGAATGACAAAATCAGTAGCATTCTTAGGCTAAAGGTATGGGTGTTTGGAACCTCCATACATTCTTGTGTAGGTGCCTTCTTCCAATAGATAAAAATCACCATACCTTTCTACGATGGCCATGGAATTCTCAGATACGCAACTGGGTTTCTCATTGAACATTAGCTCATACAGTGGCCTGATCAATTCTTCACATATGATCTTGTAATGCCTCTTGTAATTATGGGCCCATAAGATCTTGTAACCAATATAGACCGGGGTGTCGGGCTTGTTCCAGATGCATCCTAACCTTGGGAACGGATGCCTCACCAAAATACAAGAGATAAGGTAAGATGACATGTAAAACTCTGATTTTCCTCGGGACAGTCCTTCCCTACCAACAACTATGGCTTTGGATATACTATCCGAGAGGATGTCTACCCAATTGAACACCATGCCCTTGAATGCTACATAGTGGATTAGAGGTACCCAATGCAGCTGATAAGTAGTTCCATTAGCTTTGCCAAAAATTTGGCTTAACATGAGGGAAATAAATCTGAAGGGAGGCCTGAGTGCTTGAACTTCATAATGATCATTGTCCTTCACCCTCAGCTGCTTGCCTTGAATTAATAATTTTCTGGTAATTTCCACAAAATCTGTGTTGAGGCTTTCTAGCCATGCATCGTTCAACAATTGCTGAGTGCGGGGAAATTTGTAGGTTGTCGAGATATGGGCTGGGTGAAAAGAGGCGAACGCCTCTCATTTGTTGTTAGATAAGACTCTTGATTTAGCATCTACATGCGCTAGGATCCACCCGATAACTTTCACGCAGGGAAAGAGCTCGGGGTGCATTGCTGCTTTGGTAATGCCAGAGCTTCTGGTGTTTTGGTATAACTACGTTTAATCTTGTACTAATCTAGGAATTTCCTAGTCACTGATCATGTGATGTAAATCTCCCCATTTAAACTTGGGTGTAGAGCCCATAGCTGGCTTGGTTTCTACATATAATGTCTCTATCCTTGCTTCAATACCACTTGACTCCAGTTCGTCCATCTTTGCTTTCCTCTTGCCACCTTTCGTCATTGCATGTTACACCTGCCCAAAACCATACATGAGTAGATAAATGATAAAACCAGAATGTAGACTAAGTATTGAGACAAAAATTCATTACTACAGCCGACATAGCAATAAGAAAGTGATATTAAATAAATCTGATAGTGATATTAGGCTTCACACAAAACGCAAGCAACAAAGCAAATGAATCCATGATAAGCAGCTACTAAAACAAAACTTGTCAAAACTAGGTTTCCCTATCAGTTCTACAATGAATCCCATAATGCTAAGGCACTACCTTATAACTAAGAGTTCTAGAATGGTGATAATAGGACATAGGCGAGAGCATCTGAGAGATTGCGGTTGGGTGTGGCCATCCACAAGGTTTGGGTTACGAAAAATTCAGATGGGTAGGGAGCAGGGCTTAGTCAGTCTTCTCTAATGGCTTTATGAATAATCAGATGGGTGCAGGATCTCTAGCATGGATGAGGCTGGTCGTGGCAACGGGATGCTAAAATGTTGATAACAAAAATAAACAACAAAATTAGGCTACTGAAAAGAAACAATAAAGGCCAGGGAAGTTACTTACCTGGTAGCGAGCGATTGGCTTGGACGAGGCTGATCAGTTGCAGACTTGGCTATCCTGGAATGGCTATCACGATCTTGAATGGCGCTCTCTCAAAATCTCTAACGATAATAGAAAACAAGTAACATAACCTGCTTAAAACCCCACTTACTATATAAAGAACAAGGCACATGTGAGCATTAAAATGGGTTAATGGGGCATTAAAACACCATTACGGTGATGTGACCGAGGTCAATTCCAATGCCACTTTGGAATTAAATACGATCCATCAACCAAAAGCTTTCGTCGGGTTGGAGAGAGGGCTTCAGCGGCGTTGGCTGAGTTCTTTCGTAACAGGCCGACAGACTTTGGTGAGACGGGTGTTGGCTTAAAACTGAGCACCTTGTATCTCGTTTCGGAGAGACAAGTTGAGTTTTGCCTCTTTCCTTTACATCATCTTTTATCGGCAGGGCTCAGGGTTTAGAGGCGACACCTTCGGCGGCATTGGCTGAGTTCTTCTGAACAACGAAAAGGCTTAAGTTCGGTGGAGCGTTTAGCTGGTTCAGATCACATACATGAGTTTCTTCAGAGAAACTTGGCGAGTTTTGTTGCAACGTAAATCATTGGAAAAAAACAAGGAAAAGGCCACATTTCGAATGATCAAGGTGAGTTGGAGTGGTCGTTATGGCACGACTGGGAGAGTTCATCTGCAACAAAATACTTTAGAAGAACTTAACCAAAAGGTCCGCACGTTGCGGTTCAACTGGGTGAGTTGTGCTGAAACGGGGAAAGCTCAAAAACTTAACAAAAAGGTCCACACGTTGTGGCTCAACTGAGTGAGTTGAGCCATTTTTTTGGATACAAAAGCTGAGTTTTACTTAGCAGAGAAGAAACAAAACAAACTCAAGGACCTTCTTTTCTAGAAAAACTAAGCACAAAAAATATTTTCTAGGAAGGACTTGGCTCCTAAGCAAACTTAAAAAACAAGAAGGAGGGGCCCCAATATTTACAAAAAATTTGAGGGGGATGTTGCAGCAACAACAAGGCCTCAATGCAATGGTCGAAGATTTATCATTTTGTGAAGTTTCTTTACGATTGTTGGATCCATGGAAATTGAATATTATATGTTATGAAAGTGGCCTTTGGAATGATTTTTTACAAACTCAAGAGGGCATCCCACCCTCAAGATGTAATAAATTTATTTTATTATGTATTTTTTGTCCCCTTTATTTAAGTTGTATCTGAAATATGAAAAAATTCCTGGAAGACAAAGTATTGTAGCTAAAGAAAGGTGAAATGAAAAGTCACCTAGGTGGTCGAATAGAAAGGGTGAATAGAGGAAATTAGGTAGAGGATGGGGATTTTTCTTTTAGGAAGATTTTGCTGGAACGCATAACTAATAATTATTTTTGATAATGACCGAAGCAATTTTATTGGTGGAAGCTTGCATTGGAGAATGTGTCAAAATGTGTGGGAGAATGCATGAAAATAATTTCCTCCTTTTGTCTATTAACATGTAGTAAGATTGTTCTTGTTTCTCTTGGTCTATAATAGTTTCTGAATTATTTTAGTGCATATGCAAGTAAACATAGTTTTCTTTGATTTCTACGAGCAATGGATGTAATGAGTGTTAACACTCGAGTTATATAATGTGTTAACTTTATTTTGTAACTGTTAAATGTGCTTATGGTTGGTTGTGGATCTTGATCTTCTTGATTCATAGATGTTGTTGTTTAGTCGTGTCTGTACCCCATTTTTTATATGTTGTGTAGGTGGACTGTACACTAATCCCAGTGGGGGGTGTGTGGGAGATTCCCCCCCCCACGAGTTTTTTGTTAGCCAACAATTTACAGGCCCATGGTATTGGGCATCCCATGGTATTTTCCTATAGTAATTCCCCTTTAAAAAGAAGACATTGTAATACAATTATGATACATATGGTATTGTACTGTATTGTAAGAGAGATTGTGAGAGAGTGAAGAGGAAGTTGTAGTGGATGTGTTGCAATTTGTATCCCTTCATTTGTTGGATGGTATAATAAGAACAACTAAGAATTTATTTGTGGATGTAGCCCATATTGGGTGAACCACGTTATATTGGTGTCTCTTTTGTAATATGTTTATGTGTTTTATATTTGCATCTTGTTTATTTGTATTGCTCTACGATCCTATTTTTCAGTGGTCATCTCCTATAAAATGCATGATGCAATTTCCTTGCATTGCTCTTTCTTAATCTCTCTCCTTGCAAGGATATTTTAGTTTAATCGGAACCTTTTATTTAATTAGGGAATTCACTTGGGTCACTGAGAATAAAGTAAGTTATAAGACAAGAGGAAAGAACCTACACATCACTTTGTGAGGGTTCTTCCTATCCTTCAAACAAGTGTCGTTTAATAAGCATAAGCATTTACATGCAGGGTTAGTAGCTTGCATTTTGTTTAATACTAATTAAAATCCTAAACAATGGGTTGACCCATATCTAAAAACTTTATTCCAATACTATCTTAAATGATCGCAAGACCGTAAGCCAGATGGGTTTCCTTTTCCAAACAATGAAGAGTCCAATTGGGACTTTTCATTGAGAAGAACCCCTACTGTCAACACAAGGATTTTTATGGGTGTTAACAGATTTGACGCTAGAAGGAGGGCCACTAGTGTATGGCTGGTGGAGGAAGTATTTCCCATCAAGGATTTTTCTATGGATCTATACTTGATAAATCACAACCTGAAGGTTCAGTTCAAGCAACACCTGAAGCTGGACACGGAATTGACTACTACAAAGAAAGTAACCTTGAATTGAAACAAGTTGAAACTTTGTATGTAATACCACACCACGAAGTCAATCATTTCAGAAGATATATTAGATCCTACATTAGAAAACTTGGAGGATTTTCTATTATTTCATTATTACTGAGAATAGGTGCTCCTCGTAGAAAAGATAAACAGAACACAAAGTCTATTCTTATTGAATCCTTGGAAGAATTGGTGGATTTATCCTTACAATATATATCGAAACCTATTGATTAGATGTGACCATCTTCACTTGATTCTGCATCTTCTCACCAAATCCAGTCACCTCCACATACACCTCCATGTATTTTCCATATGGTTCATAATGTAAATCAACCACCATCTTGGAGGGCCCTAGGTCCTTTAAAATTAACAGGTCATCTTCATGATATGTGCAAACCCTGAGCAGGTTTTGCCTAAATTTTATCCTAGAAAAGACATAACTGGAGATGATCTGTAGTGCCCCTAGACTACTACAGACATTGAGGGCACCTGCTAAGTCACCCAACTGTTTGAAACATTAATAAAATAACCCTATGATTTTATTTTGAGTATATTTATGATTACGATTGATTGATATATGTACATTTGGGTAGTTATTATGAATGGATGATTTCATGTTGTTTAATGATTAACTTTGATATGAAAATTGTACATATGAATGATGCTTAACGACTAGCTGTGCAATTGATTATGTGATTAGATGAATGAGTAATGATTGAATAAATTATAGATGCTTAATGAAGCAACAAATTTATAAATCAAATTGTGATTATTGCGGACAGTTCTACTAATTTACGTTTGTGAGAAATGTGTGTAGCGATAGGTGAAACGGTTCACCGACAGACACACCAAGGAATATGAAGGGTCGTAGAGTACGGGTAACTCACACACAGGGAGAGAGACGATGATGTCAACTTCCGATGGAATACCACGCTTGAGCAGATAAGCATTGATCCGCTTGCTCAAGAGGAAAGCGTGAGGGCGTATGAGGTGGGCCACAACGGAGCTGGTCACGTACAAGTTGGGGGGCACGCAGTGAGAATGGACTCACTCCTCAGCACCATTAGTCCCTAATAGCGCGTATACGGAGGATAGAAGGTAACGGCTCCTAAAATCCCTACATGAAGTTTCTGCAAGTCAAACGGAAGGATGACGGCAGAAGGGCCCGACGGTGCGATACCTTGCCGAGAACAAAAAGAGTGGACGCAAGGACCCAACGATGTGGTACCTTGCCGAGGAATGGAAACTATGGATGACTGGGCCCAGTGGAGTGGTTCCATGTCGGGGAAATGAAATTAAGGAATAAGGAGGCCCAACAGTGTGGCACCAGGGTCCTAGTAAAAGTTGATTGCTAAAATTAACTGCTTTGAAACGTATAATTTTGCACCTAGAACAATACTTAGAGAAATGCATTTTAGTACTTGAGACATTTGCACATAATAGATTGGTTTAGCATTTAAATAATATTATTTGTATTTAGGCATTTGCACATGATATATTCTTTTGAGCATTTAAAATAATATAAACCTTATTTAGGAGCAAAGTAGAATCCTAAGCTTGGACACCTAGTCAACTCCACCTTCACACAAATCTAGGAGCTGAGTGAAATATCTAGGTGACAAACATGAGCAAACTTAGGAATGTTGGTGCATCTCCTAGAAAAACTGACAGTTGGATGGGTGAGTTGTTTTTAATTAAAGAATTAATTAAATAATTATTTATACATGAAGCGACATGTGTAGCAGGGGATTTTTCCTTTAAAATGAAGACTTTGGGGATGGGTAAAGGACCCAGACCCTAGATGACTATCGTAATTTTGAGTTACCTCATGACTTGTTACTATTGAGGGTTTGGATGGAAATTTTGGTGGGGGGGAATCCCAAGTTGGGTTTCCTGATTATTGTGTATGAGCTCTATGACCCAAAGCTCGGGGGAGGACATGCAACTGAAAGCATGAGCCTATGGTTGGGTGGCGAAGCTGGCGAAGCTAACGATTGCTTTGCATATGTCTAAACGAGCTTTGCTAGAGGAATCCTACGGAAGACGTGGACGACAATGGACAAGATGGATCGGTTGAAAGGTTATGGTTTGTTTCAATTTGCGAAGTTATTCATTTATTTAGTTTATTTATCTAGTCATTATGCTTTCTAATCTCTTTTGTATCAAGTGGTTGAGTTTTAGGTTAAGTAGGAAGGACCCTACAGGAGGGGCCCTACATTATGTATTAGAGTCGGTCGAGCCTTGAGGGCACCGGACTCATATTTCTATCAGGGGCTATCGGTTAATTCATGGAAGATTTGAATCATCAACAACATCTCTGGGATCTCAATCAACTACTGGGGTGACCATCTCATCAAGTTAGCTTGTATTTGATTTTATATATTAGATGTGTAACTTGTGAATTTAGTTCTGTTTGATTTATACCTATAATGCAGAACTGAAAGCTAAAGGATTATGTTTATGATGTTCTCTGTATACACTAAGAAAGTATCTTGTAGGTTCATTATTTTTCTGAAGATTTACATTCTGCCGATTATATATGTTGATTAAAGAAGCCGTAGGGCTAGTGTTGTTGGTCTTATAGAAGTGATTAATCTTTTTAGAGAAAAGGGGGGAAAATTCCATAGCGAACTGCGTTGCCAGATCAACGTAAATTCTTTTGCAGATCTTTGTGCTATCATTTTAAACAATCTAGTCCCGTTCCTTGACTGCATAAATTAAATTTGTGATTAATTTATTGCAATGATGAACCATTCTGTAGTTTAGAACCCTATTTCGTCTTTCGAAGTACTCTCTGTAAATTCTTTAATTGCTCATGAAATGTAGACTGTTAACAAGATTTTTGTAGAAGTATTTATTTGAAGGGTCGGCCCAATCTTTAGATAGTTGACATCATCATTCTTGTCAACGAATTTGAGATCAGTTTAAAATCCAACACACACAGTTGTGATTACTATCAACAATTCAGTTCATACAGACCTAAACCTACAACCATTCACGTGTCTTCTTTTGATGTCAGTCGTTTATTAAATGCCATGGTTTACCCTCTTCGCAAGACCTCTGTGTATGCACTAACCTTCACCTGTTGAAAATGTAATTTCCAGATCAGGAGTCTCAGGAGTCTGGGTATGTGATCTTTTGTGTTACGAATCCTATACCCTTCTGACAATGCATTCCAATGTCTCGAATTACTTTTGTGTGTAGCTAATGTCCGTAGAGCCTCCAGAGTTTGAGATTACTGTTAAGATTTAATATGCTAAGACAGAAAATAGAAGCATTACATTCCATTTCACAATAATAGCATATACAGGATCACTGAAGAAACAACAAGCATAGCATAAACACAAGAGACAGAGATTTATCCTGGGAAACCCTCATGGGGTAGAAAACCCAGCAAAGCTTCCTCAATATAGATGACCAGCAATATACAAAGATGAAACCCTGAGACATGATCTCCTCCTCCACAATAGCAGACCTCTTCTCCACAAGTGTGCTATCCTCAAGTGTGTGTGTATATCAAATGAGGAACACACCTCCTCTATTTATACACTACTCTGATATGTATTTTACACAAGTACATGTAGGCTCGTATTTAACCATTAGGTTAAATACCCCATTATAACTGACTGGGCCGACCCCCACATGGTGGGCCTAATAACCCTAGTTACCACACCCAACTCGGAGGAATAAACATCTCCGGATTTATAGTATAATCATATCGGAGGTATGGAACATCTCCGGAATAAATAATATACAAATATAATATTCTTTGAAGTTACAATATTTCAACACTCCCCCTTAACGAGAAGGATATTATAACAGCATCTGCCTGAGCAAGGAGTCATCAACATCATACATGATACATCTATAAATCATTGGAAGCTTTCTCAACATCATTAGTAACTCAAGCAGTTACTGGAACATCTTCAATACTGGAACATCGACATCTTCAGTATTGAGTCTTTATCTTCTGTAGCACTTGAACATCTACAACAATATCATCATCTGGATCCTCACGATACACGATCATCAGCATCATCATCTCACGATCATCAGCATCATCATCACACGATCAGCATCGTCATCACACGATCATCAACATCGTCATCACACGATCATCAGCATCGTCATCTCACGATCATCAACATCGTCATCACACGATCATCAGCATCGTCATCACACGATCAGCAGCATCGTCATCACACGATCATCAGCATCGTCATCACACGATCATCAGCATCATCATCACACGATCAACATCGAGTATTCATGCCAATACAAGTGATCATATCAATAATATGAGTATCCTACCGATATAGGTAACCACATCATTAATACAAGTATCCTACCGATACAAGTAACCACATCATCAATACAAGTATCCTACCGATACAGGTAACCACATCATCAATACAAGTATCCTACCGATACAGGTAACCACATCATCAATACAAGTATCCTACCGATACAGGTAACCACATCATCAATAAAAGTATCCTACCAATACAAGTAACCACATCATCAATACAAGTATCCTACCGATACAAGTAACCACATCATCAATACAAGTATCCTACCGATACAAGTAACCACATCAAAAATCACTTTCTCGGAGACCATACGTCTACGGATCAATTCAGGGACCTAAGTCCGGGGATGATACAATCCCCACTTCTCGGAGACCATACGTCTACGGATCAATTCAGGGACCGCAGTCCGGGGATGATACAATCCCCACTTCTCAGAGACTTCACATCTACGGATCAATTCAGGGACCGCAGTCTGGGGATGATACAATCCCCACTTCTCGGAGACCTCGCGTCTACGGATCAATTCAGGGACCTAAGTCCGGGGATGATACAATCCCCACTTCTCAGAAACCTCACATCTACGGATCAATTCAGGGACCGCAGTCCGGGGATGATACAATCCCCACTTCTCGGAGACCTCACGTCTACGGATCAATTCAGGGACCTAAGTCCGGGGATGATACAATCCCCACTTCTTAGAGACCTCACGTCTACGGATCTATTTAGGACTGAAAGTCCAGGGATGATCCAATCCCCTCAACTGTCCACTAAGGACTTCATTCTCGGAGACCTCACGTCTACGGCTCTCTTTAGGACTGAAAGTCCAGGGATGATCCAATCCCCTCAACTGTCCACTAGGGACTTCATTCTCGGAGACCTCACGTCTACGGCTCTCTTTAGGACTAAAAGTCCAGGGATGATCCAATCCCCTCAACTGTCCACTAAGGACTTCATTCTCGGAGACCTTACGTCTACGGCTCTCTTTAGGACTGAAAGTCCATGGATGATCCAATCCCCATCTGTATTCTCAACTATACAGGTACAAATATCCAAGAGCATGTATTCTCATTAATACATCTAATCATCAAAACATGTATACATCACAAGTATGTAAAACAAAGTATTCTAAGCATAAGAGTCCTAAATCTAAATATTTCTAAGTATCTAGGTGTAGAGAACAGGTTACCTCATCATCGACCTTGTTGTTCAATGAGACAATCTCATCATCAGTGACTATACTACTCCCCCTTTCGAGGAGGGTCCTTTTGAGCTATACCAAGCTTGTCTCGGAAGTATTCAAATTTCACTCGAGACAGAGTTTTGGTTAGTATGTTGGTAACTTCTTCACTTGAGGTAGAGATTTGGTTAGTACATCGGTAACCTGTTACAAATTCAAACTTTAGTTCCTTCTGCATCATATCTTATTAGATCCCTATGTTCTTTGACTTATCATGGAACACTAGATTCTTTGTCATCTTGATACAACTCTATTTGTCACATAGGATCACAGTTGGTTCTATCTCTAAGTCAAGCAATCCTGAAGCCAAACTTCTTCACAACTAGCAGAGCAAGCAGCCATATATTCTGCTTGTGCTGAGAGCCACACTAGACTGCTTCCAGCTAAACCACGAGATCATGGCTAATCCCAGACAATAACATCCTCTCGATGTGTTCTTCCTGTCTGATACACTTCCTGCCCAATCAGAATCTGAATAACCATCTGAAGTCATGATCTTCAAGATAGCATAGATCAAATTCTATCGTGTCCTTTATGTGCCTCATCACATGCTTTGCAACTATCAGGTTAACACATCTAGTTTCCACTAGATACTGACTCAAGGTGTTCACAACAAAGCATATATCTAATCTAGTATATGTTAGATACATCAATGACCCAATAATTTGACTGTACAGAGTTATATCCACTAACTCTGATGAGTTATCCCCTAACAGCTTCAAGTTGGAATCCATAAGAGTGGCCATTCCAACACCTCAAGTCATATTTCTCATCATACTTTCCCTGGTTGAGAAATATTCCTTCTGAGCCTTGCCATACTTCCAGACCTAGGAAGTAAAGCATCAATTTGAGATCTTTCATTTTCATTTCTGCATTGAATGATCTTCTGCATATCTATCTGTGCCATCTCTCGTTAGATGGGTCTACTGATATGAACCTCAATATCATTCGAACTCTGTGGTTAGTTCCTTCTTGCATCCATGTCATATGTGTATAGAAATCATATTCAACCTTGTATCAAAGGTTGAGATCCACATCACCCATGGTGATCATTAAGCTTATCAATTTATTATCGATCCTAGGTACCTATACAGAACCTGATTCACACTTCTTCTTTAATTACACCATACTTGGAGCAAACATCTTGTCATGATTCTCTTCCCCTTTCTAAGAGAATCTTCTAGCCACGAGCCTTCTATATTTTGTTTGATTTGTAAATCTTCTTGTTTGAACATCCACCACTTGTACGATGTCCATCATTCTTCATGACCTTTCCTACAAATCAAAATTAAGTACATGATTAGTAATACTTCATAATCATCAAATCATATTGACATGATAACCTATTATGCATACAGATATCATTTACATAGTGATGCAACTATTTTGACCAATACTTTGGCACAACACTTTCCCATATCCTGTATGCATACAGTGGCTATCTAGATGCCTTCCATCTCTACCAGAACATACTATCGAGAGTGTGCACAACTCTCGGCATGTCAGCAAAGAGGTTTCATTCTAGACAAGCAACAATGGAATGTTTGTCCAACTTACCAATCATATGCATATTAGTAGTATACTGTTCAATGTTCTATGAATATTTACACTCAACATGATATATTATAGGAATACAAATATGCATACAATCTATTACAGGCAATATCATTTACTATTTCAAATAACAACTCAAATACTTATCTTTTATGTTTGTGTGGTTTCCTCCTGCTTGATCTTCTGTATGTCTTTTGAACTTCTATTCATTCTGTACCACTGTGCATGTTCAAGTGTCATCCTCATGATCTCATACACAAACATACACCCATTAGTATGTTCTAAATGTTATCAAAACATTATAGTTCTAAATTCTTGAAAATGTATAGTCATGATTAATTAGTATTCAAGATTTCAGGGAAGTATTCTTTTACTCATGCATATCATCAATCAAGATAAAAGACATAATATGCATAATCCCTTGATTACTAATTTTATGAATAAGCATAGCCAATCATACCAAGTATACTTATATAAGGGATCCTAACACAAGGTAAGATTCATGGGAAACATACCTGGATTAGTATACCTATTTAGTTATGTACAACAAACCTAAACAATCTCTTCAATGATTTAGAGATCCTGAGCTAGAACCTGCATGTCTCATAGGTTAAGCACAATATAACAAAGTCATACATACCTCGTAAGTAGAACAAAGATTATGGATGAGTCTTTGTCTTCATGTTTTCATGGTCATGGAGCCTGATTTGTCTTTTGTGATGTACCTGTATCTTGTTAGCAGACAACATCAACCTCACACAACATCATAATGCATTAGTACAATCATAAGTGTCAACACCCTAACCAATGAATATCTTCTATCATGCATTCATAATTTTGTTAAGGTGATACAACAAATCTAAAATCAAGATTGTACTAACCGTAATAACATGAAGACAAACATACCATAAACTTAATCATGAACAAATCTCAAAACATACCTCGATGAGTCATACCTGTCGAGATTGCTTGTAATCTCCTTATGTAAAGCCTTAGCCTCATCTCCCTCTGAAACAGGAACTCCTTCACTTATGCAGGTGACCAATCCATCTTCTTCTAGGATTAACCCTATCCACTTGATTTGCAAGAACTGGACCTGGAGCTGGATATGGGTTTGTCTGAGAAACCCCAAAAATTCAAACTTTGAATTTCAAACTTCCGAAAGGATAGAAATATGCGCCTTGATGAGCTGATCAAACTCATATATTCAGAATTTGAAAACTGCAAAGTTTCACTCCTCAATTTTGCCTTTGAAACTTCTGGATTCACTGGACGTGACCCTGAACTGGGGTTTGATGAATCCCACTCTTCTGCCCAATCAAAATGTTTGATCCAAAGCTCTAAGCTTCTATTTTTCTGAGGAGCTTCCAGCCATGGTCACAGATTTCAAAAAATTCCCATTTTTACAGAAGCCCTAATTTTCCACTTTTCTGATCAAAGTCCTGAACTAGGGTTTGATCAAGCCCGGCCTTCTGCCCAACCAAAAAATCTGATCTTGGTCTCTAAATTTCTATTTTGATGAGTAGAATTCAGCCGTGGTCTCCGTTTACAAAAATTCCAACTTTCTTCAAAGCCCTAAATTTCGGAAGCCATGAATGAAGGTACTCAAAAAATAATTATGTTTTGACAGAAATATGTACCTGATTGTTTCTGGTGTACATCCAAACTTTTCAATCCACAGGGTCTGAAAAAGTTTTTTGAGATAGCCTAACCTGTTATCTTTCCATCCTGACAGGTCTGACCTCAATTGGATTCTCTAAGAGAGAGTTATGTCAAATGTCGCAACGTGACCTGTTTTGGGATAAAACAGAAGAGCGAACTTGTACGGCATGCCACGTGTCACTGTTTGAACTTCAGCCTCTGAAAAACTTTCCTGAGGTAGCTCAGCCTGTTATCTTTCCATCCTAATAGGTCTGACCTCAATTGGACTCTCTGAGAGAGAGTTATGCCAAGTGTCGCAACATGACCTGTTTATGGGATAATACAGGAGAGCGAACTTGTACGGAGTACCACGTGTCACTGGTTCAACTTCGGCCTCTGAAAAAGTTTTCTGATATAGTAAATACTGTGTACTACCTGTCACTTTTTACTAAATTTCATTTGGAGCTTCCTAGCCCAAGTTATGACCTTTTTGCCTAGGTCACCTGAATTTGACTGAGATCTGGAAGAGGCAGAAACCCTAACTTGTACTGATCATAAATCACAAAGTACAACGAATTAGAGGTTGTCCTTTGGAAACAAGGTACCTAGAGATTTAATCTTCGTCTTGTAACAATTTCAAATCCGAAAAATTCGCCAAAACGGATTTATAGCGAAAGTGCTATGATGGCTGGTTTTTGCTATGTAAAACCCTAACCTTCAAATTGTCGTAAGTAAAGGAAGTGTCGTTAGTGCCATACCTTGTCTTCCTTCAGGTTAGCTCTGATACCATGTTAAGATTTAATATGCTAAGACAGAAAATAGAAGCATTACATTCCATTTCACAATAATAGCATATACAGGATCACTGAAGAAACAACAAGCATAGCATAAACACAAGAGACAGAGATTTATCCTGGGAAACCCTCATGGGGTAGAAAACCCAGCAAAGCTTCCTCAATATAGATGACCAGCAATATACAAAGATGAAACCCTGAGACATGATCTCCTCCTCCACAATAGCAGACCTCTTCTCCACAAGTGTGCTATCCTCAAGTGTGTGTGTATATCAAGTGAGGAACACACCTCCTCTATTTATACACTACTCTGATATGTATTTTACACAAGTACATGTAGGCTCGTATTTAACCATTAGGTTAAATACCCCATTATAACTGACTGGGCCGACCCCCACATGGTGGGCCTAATAACCCTAGTTACCACACCCAACTCGGAGGAATAAACATCTCCGGATTTATAGTATAATCATATCGGAGGTATGGAACATCTCCGGAATAAATAATATACAAATATAATATTCTTTGAAGTTACAATATTTCAACAATTACTACTTCTTGCCAATGATCTACTTTTAGGAACCCACACCTTCACCTAACCAGGACTTGGGTTGCTCAGGCGAACGAAAAGAAGGGACTGCAAAACCTCGAGATTGCGCTAACTGATCATGGTGATCATCTATCACAGGATCCCCAGATCCCACTTTTCATGCTCTCAAATATTTGATCATATCTTTTATGGCGGTCAATTCGATGCCATTATTACCCACCATGCCCAGTCGCATGACTGAATGTGTATATCTTATGATAGAAGCTTCACCTCGAAATTCTTCGAAGAGTTTGGGCATAGTTGTGTTATTCATTCGGTATCCAGTAAATAAAATTATGTGGAATGTTAATAAACCTTGAAGACCGACTATTACTTCTCATTGTGATATCAATTGGTAGCTAAACTTTGGAGACTATGTTGTTGAACTCTGTCTATTTAGTCTTGTTGTTGGAGCTCTGCTTTTCTCATTATAATTGCACTTTCGATTTGCTCAATGGACCTGAATCTATGTATAGAGTTCTCTGCACATTCATTAATGCTTGACAACCCTCTCATTTGAAGGGAACGAACGATACATATATATTTTTAAATCCCTGTTAGATCTATTTTACATTACAGTCACGAACTAGAGAAAGTAATGAATCACTGCCAAAATGTTGATGTTTAGGTATATTTTAGATTTGAGAGTATTTGCTGAAAAAGTTGAGTACAACCTGGATAATTAAATTGGATTTGGGTTTGTACTCTGTCGAAAGCGTTGAAATTGAGTTAGTGCTGAAATCGAATCCGTAACGTGAATGCTTGCTTCCTGTGCTGGATCTACCCTGTGGTAATTTATTTAGACATAGTTAGTCTACTTTATATTGGTTAGAATCTTATAAACTATAATGAGAAATAGAAACGCTGAATTAGATTGCATGGATCTCTGTTCTAGAAAACGTCTGTTTAGAGGAAATGATTCCAACTTGTGCATGTAATCTTTCTGTTTGTTGGATCAAAAATTTCATGAGAAATGAGTGTGCATTCTCTATGTATAAGTCTTGTGCTACACATCCTGGTTGCTATATCATTTGACAGAGTATTAAGTCTGTATCATTCTTCCTTTAGAATCCTGGAATTCTGACCGATGATTTTATCTAGGCCTGCTGACACGTTTCCAGTTGAGAGCTCAGTTTTATTTTATTTTTTGGCATTGATATCTGTCTTTAGACCTCTATTTATCAGTAGGGATCATCTTGGATCTCTGTTTGTAACCATGAAAGCGTCTGCATGGATAGTGTTTCAGAACATTTCATATAGATGTTTAGGTTCCAAACTACGCCTTGTCAGCTAAACCGAAAATTGATAATTAGTGCCCAGTTCACTTCAAATCTTTGTTTTCATCTATGTCTTTGTCTAAATTTTCATTCTCAAATCGTCATGTGAATTACAGTCACGCGATTTTGTCCTAGGAGATATTTTAAACCTCTATCAAGGGAAAACACCCTCATGCACCGAGATATCGGGTTTTACCTCTAAAAATCTGGGTATTTAGTGAAGAAGTATCATAATAACTTGATTAAATTACTAAGGAACAAGAGATATTTATACAACTGAAATAGGCCCAGTAATAGCTGTCACAGCTGGGCAGATGAGAGTTCCTATGTGAGCTTAGCTCATACAAGCTGGCTCACGATAGCTGGCAGTGTTGGAAATACCAATGCCAACACCCCCCGATAAGCGAAACATAGGGAGGAAACAAAAAAAAACAAGGATGGGTCCTGACAACTAGGCCTGATGAGGTACCCATGTACAAACTACTCTCATAAACGAAGAAAAGGAGAAAACCACATGGGAAAAAACTCCTCCCCAAAAGAGAGAACACAAAAAAATGAAGGTAGGAGGACTCAAGATGACCTCCCAAGGACAACTTCCTTCACCCCAAGCATCGAGCGGAGCTGAAGAAACCGAGGAGATGCAAGAGGTTTAGTAAAGATGTCTGCCACTTGCGCTTCAGTAGGAAAGTATTCCAAGTTGAGAACACCATCCTGGATGAGCTGCCGAATGAAGTGCATGTGGATCTCAATGTGCTTAGTCCTTTGATGCTCAACTGGGTTGCTAGAGATATGTATGGCACTCTGGTTATCACACCAAAGAGTAGTAGGATGAGCCTGTGGAATGCCAAACTCTGTCAATAGTTGTCGAAGCCAAAGGACTTCTTGACTGGAAAGAACTGTAGCACGGTACTCAGCCTCAGTAGAAGACAATGCAATTGTTGATTGTTTCTTATAGGACCAAGCAATAGGAGCAAAACCAATGCGATAGACAAAGCCTGATGTGGACTTCCGATCATCAATGGAGCCAACCCAATCAGAATCAGTGAAACCCTCAAGTTGAGAAGAACCAGCTGTGTACTGAATGCCAAACTTGGAAGTTCCTTGAATATACTTGAGAATGCACTTAGCTTGCTTCCAATGATTCGCATGAGGATCCTGAGAGAACTGAGATACAAGACTAATTGCAAAGGAGATGTCTGGTCTTGTATGAGTCAAATACAACAAACTCCCAACCAATTGTCGATACAAGGATGGATCAACATGAGGTGATGAGTAGCTAGCAGTAAGTGTAATGCCTGACTGAGAAGGAGTGGGTGCTGACTTACAATTAGACATGCCAAATCTCTGAAGTAGGTCAAGTGCATACTTTTGCTGAAAAATGAAGATCCCTTCTGAAGACTGAAGAACCTGTAGGCCAAGAAAATAGTGCAAAAGGCCAATATCTGTCATATCAAAATGTTCCATCAATGCCTACTGAACATTTTGAATCAAGGATGAAGAACTCCCTGTGACAATTAAGTCATCCACATACAAAACTAGAATCAAGAGATCAGTGCCCTGTCTTCTAGTATAAACAGTAGGATCAGAATGAAAACGCTGGAATCCTGAAGAGATAAAAAAACTATCCATCTTCTCATACCAAGCTCGAGGAGCTTGTTTTAGACCATACAATGACCATCGAATCCTGCATACTAGAGAAGAGTCTTGCACAAAACCAGGAGGTTGCTCCATGTAGATCTCTTCCTGCAAATCTCCATGCAAAAAAGCACTCTTCACATCCATTTGATACACTGACCAGTGTTGTGAGGCAGCAAGAGACAACACAAGGCGTATGGAGTTCATTTTGGCAACAGGGGCAAAAGTCTCAGAGTAATCAATACCATCGACCTGTGAAAAACCCTTGGCTACTAGTCGTGCCTTATACTTGTCAACAGAACCATCAGCAACATACTTGGTCCTATAAACCCATTTGCAACGAACTAGTTTTCTTCCCTTTGGAAGAGGAACAAGATCCCATGTATGATTCTTCATCAAAGAAGAATACTCCTCGATCATGGCAGCCTCCCATTCAGGTATCCCAACAACATCTAGAAATTTTTGAGGATCCTCTAAAATGGCATGACTAATAAGGGATATACCATCTGTTTCTGGCTGATTAGTGCTAAGAGCAGGAGCAAAATAACTGAAATCGGATGCATCATAGCCAAACCTTTCAGGCGCCTTCCTTTTACGAAGGCTTCTCCTTTCCTGTTCTTGAGCAGGTTGTTCAACTACAGGAGGTGGATGCACTTCTGGTTGATTTCCATCTTCAAGAGGGGAATTCTCATCATCCTCTTGGTCTTCAAAAACCAAACTATCAGCATGATTAGCACCAACCTGCCAATCTATAGAGAGAGAAAGGTCAGATGAATGTTTGAAGTGCTCATCAAAATGAATAGCCCTGTGAAACAAGACATCCTTAGTGACAGGATCAAATAACCGATATCCTTTCATGTCTTCACAATAGCCAACAAAAATGAGGGGTTGACTCTTCTTCTCCATAGCTTTGCATTTTTCATGTGGAATGATTGCCCATGCTGCACAGCCAAATACTCTAAAAATAGAGACATCGGGCTTGACATGACTCCAAGCTTCCTCTGGAGTCATATGTAACACTGCTTTGTGAGGCATCCGATTCTGAATGTAATTTGCACAGTTCACTGCTTCATCCCAGAAGGAAGATGACATGTTCTTGGAATGAATCATGCAATTCGCCATTTCTTTCAATGTCATATTCTTTCTTTTAGCAACTCCATTTTGCTGAGGAGTGTAGGGAACAGAGTGTTGATGCAAAATACCTTGTTCTCTACAAAATTCTTTGAATTCCAGATTGACATACTCCCCCCCATTATCTGGGCGCAGATTCTTGATAGAATGAGAAGATTGCTTTTCAACAAAAGCCTTGAAAGTCTTGAAAGTGGTGAAGACTTCACTTTTGTACTTAAGAAAGTACACCCAAGATCGGCGTGAGAAATCATCAATAAAGGTGAGTGCATACTTAGCTCCGGAAAAAGAACAAGTTGGAAAGATCATGAGATCACTATGCACCAACTCAAGAGGTACAATAGCATGCAATGCTTTTCCTTTCAGAAAGGGATCTTGATGTTGTTTTCCAAGAACACATCCTGGACAAACTCCATCTATGCATGAAACCTTAGGAAGCCCAAGAACAAGTTTTTGTGAATTCATTTGCTGCAGATACCTATAATTAAGGTGTCCAAATCTTTCATGCCAAAGCCTACTTAATGAATCAGCATGAGTAATGAAATATTTACCATAAGAAGACTTGAAACCATCAAATTTGTATAAGAGAGATCTGTGATCAGTCTGTCCATATGCAAGAACATTTTCTACATCATGTAGTTCATTAATGACCACATCATTGGGAGAAAATGTAACTGTTTTCCCATCACCAGAATGGCAGATCTGATAAATGGAGAGCAAATTGGTAGATATGTCAGGTACAAGCAAAACATTGTTGATACAACCATCATCTAACTGCATAGTTCCTGATCCTTGAACATCAAGCTGTGAAGAATCTCCCATAGAAATTTGGGAAATGTTGCAATTAGATGGAGATGGAAGCAACTCTTTAGAATGCATCATATGATGAGATGCTCTTGAGTCAAATATTCAGTTGTCAGACGATGCATGTGAAGCTCGAGAAGATAAGGCAAGCCCTTTACTAGATGAAGAGGGTTTGGACACTGGAATATTATGCTTCTTCATAGCTTCATTCAATGCTTCAAGTTTGTGGAAGCACTTGGTTTCTGAATGCCCTTCTTTTCCACAAAAGCTGCAAGTTTCATTTGATCTCTTCTTCCATGTCTTGGAGGAAGACCTATTTGACTTAGAAGTGGGTTGAGAAGACTTTGGCTTATGCTGAGGCTTGGTGGGAGGATCACTATCCCGAGCAGAATTATTCTTCTTTTGAAAATGAGCTTTGGATTTACCTTTTGAGGTATGTGCTACAAGTGCATGAGAGCTAGAGAGTGCATCTAGCTGCTGAAGCTTAGATTGTTCTCTTGTTAGACGTTCACAAAATAACTCGAAACTGGGCATTTTAAAATTGTCATCAAGTGCATCCATTGTAGAATAAAATGAGGAATAGAATACCTGATACGGACCCTTCAGTTTGGATAGAATCAGGAAAATGCATTCGCTATCTATTTTAGTCTTGCCACATGCTTTCAGTTGTACAACTAGTGACCTGAATTTGGTAAGATAGTCTTCAATAGAAGCATGTTCATTGGGTATAAGAGATGACAACTTCGTCTCTAATTCCAAAGCCCAAAATTCATTGACTTTCCCAAATAGGGAGGCCAATTTGTCCCAGCTTGCCTTTGGTGTTTTGCAACCATCAAGGTGAAACAGTAGGCTATCAGAAACATGAAGCCCGATCAAATCCATTGCCTCATCCAACTTATTTCGATAAAGAAATCTTTCCATCTCTTTGGGGAATGTTGGCTGCTCCTCGACCAACATCTGCCATAAGCCTTTTGATTGCAACAGTTGTTGCATCTTTAGCTTCCAAGTGTGCTAATTATGGGGTGTGAGGAGGTCAATAGCCTTTGACTCCGCCATATTAATAATACAACAACTGTGTTAGGAACCTATGTAAACCCTTCTCTTTACTATGTTAGTATATTGTTGTTGGACGCATATGCTTTGTAAGTCGTCCCGTAGTATTTGTTGATCCGTAGTTTATATTAGCCCATAGTATTGACCCATAGTATTGGACGCATATGCTTTGTAAGTCGTCCCATAGTATTATATGTCCCATGGTTTTGACTCATGGTATTGGGCATAGACTTAGTTTATAAGTGTGTGTTGAGGTCATTGAAGGAACCGTGAAGTTAATTGTATTGAGCTTGCTCAAAGGAGGTTTCCCTCTCGAAGTGGCCCGTGATCAATATAAAAGTGATTCTGTTCTATTATTTCTGATATCTCGTGTATTTGCATTAACTAATTATTGCAGGTTCATCACATCTGGTATCAGAGCACTTTCCTTGGAACAAGTGGGAATTTTTTTTTCTTTTTTTGGGCAGCGACTTTCAGATCAATTTCTGAAACTTTCTACACAAAATCAGAAGAAACTGACTGCATATCTAAATTTCTCTTTCAAAAATACACAGTTTCAAAAAAAAAATCATCTCATTTGGAGTTCTAAAAGTGGAGATATCACGGATTTAAAATCAGCAATTTTTCAGAATTTCGGTGACGGCCGCGGAAATTGCGGCGAGAAAATCTTTTGACTGAGTGCCCAGATTTCTATTCCGCTTTCATGGGTAGAAGCAGAGTGGTTGTTCTAGTTTCAGAAAAATGCTATAATAGCGATTCTGAGCAATATAGATCCAGTTTTTGAACATTGGGTGGAATTTCTGCCCAAATTTTTTTCTGTTGCAGGTTCGGATCTGGGAATAATCCCTATCCGCTTAACTGTGGGAAGTACTTGGGCATAAGCCCTAAAACTCATTGTGAGGAGTACCACAGGAACCCCAAAGTAGCTGGCCATTGAGAGGACCTCCCAAGCGAAAAGGGCAACGACCCCTACCTGATTGACTAGTTCCCACCCGTGAGGTAAACCAAGAGCTGTCGTTTGTGGCAAAGCGGTTATCAGTTTTACCTAAGCCGTGGAGTGAGGGGTACTGCCCCAATACGCAAGCCATCAGACAGCATTGGTGGCCGAGTGAAAACCCTGAACTGTTAGGAAGTCGCACATACCTGGGGTCCATATCTACTTTCAGCTGAACTATTGTCGATCACTGCTGCGCCGTTTCAGATCCATTTTTCCAGCCATTCCAGATCCAGCCGTTCGGTGTTGTTCCAGATTCCTTCCGAGCCGTAGCCGCTCCAGTCTATTCAAAAAAAAAAAAAAAAAAAAAAAAAAAAAAAAAAAAAAAAAAAAACCTGGTTATGGTTGTCACCCGTGCAAGTGCAAACACCATGGAGGAAGCACTTGCAGCCATCCAAACCAAACTCCAAGATCTGGATGAAAAATTTCTCAGCATCCATCTTCAACATTCAGCCATGAACAATACCCGAAAGCCAGAATCTTTTGCAGCCACCGGGTTCTCTTCTTCCAACAATTTTCGTGGGTCGAAGCTTGATTTTCCTCGCTTCAATGGTACTGATCCGACTGGATGGATATACCGAGCAGAACAATATTTCAGTCTACATAATACTTTTGATGTCCAGAAAGTTCCACTTGCATCCTTTCATTTGGAACAGGAATCCCTTCAATGGTACCGTTGGTACATCAAAGCTCATCCCGAGCCAAACTGGATAGATTTTTGCCAACTCATTTTGCCACGATTTGGCCCTAGTGCTTTCGATGATTTCACAGGAGCACTCACTAAACTTCACCAAATTGGCACAGTGAGAGAGTATCAGACAGAATTTGAGAAATTGGCCAACCACACAGAAGGATTGTCTGATGAATTCTACAGGAGTTGTTTTATAAGTGGTCTCAAGGATGAAATTCGCTCAGACGTCAAAATGTTTTGTCCCAACACAATGATGGAAGTCCTAGGGTTGGCTAAGCTGGCTGAGGACAAGATTGTAGCTCAACAACGCTCCAAACCCACCTTTGTTCCCTTCAGAAATATGGGTTCCCAACGACCTCCCATCACGCCTTCTCCTCAACCAACTCCTATCAAACATTTGTCTAAGATAGAAATGCAGGCACACCGAGAAAAAGGGCTTTGCTATAATTGTGATGAGAAATTCACTCGAGGACATAGATGTGTTCAACAAAAGCTCTATCTCTTGGATGTGGATTCTCCACTTGCCTTAGAACTTGGTGAAGAAGCTACGGATACAGTGGATGATCAGATCGACATTCAACAACCGCCTGTTGACACCCCATTTCAGGACGACCCACCTGAGATCTCTCTCCATGCTGTAACCGGCGTCACCACCCCACAAACAATGCGGGTCAGGGGATACTTCAAGAAGCTCCCTCTTACCATACTCATTGATTATGGTAGCACTCATAACTTCATTGACCCTCGGATTGCCAAACAGGCTGATTGTTTTGTCCATCCTTGCTCCAACTTTGAAGTCATGGTTGCCAATGGGGGCACCTTACCTTGCAAGGGGAAGTGTCACAATGTGCGTATCTTTATGGAAGATTATAACCTACACTATGACATGTTTGCCTTGCCCTTAGGCGGATGTGATGTGGTTTTGGGCGTTCAATGGTTACGCACACTTGGCCCCATCTTATGGGATTTTGTTGAACTTTGGATGCAGTTTAAAGTCAATGGGGCACAACACAAATTTATGGGCTTACAACCAGGGTCTCTCTGCATCATCAGTTCACATCGCCTGGAAAAAATCCTTAAGAAGAATTCACATGGTGTCATCGCTCAGCTCAATTCCATTCAGATGCACCCATCAACAGTCTCCACTACTTCCTTGGATAGATATGCAAGTATCTTTGCTGAACCAATGCGCTTGCTACCTTCATGAGACCTTTCCGGTAAGACTTTAGCCACATCTACCTCTCAGCAGGAAATGATGGCGATGTTGCATGCAGTACAGAAGTGGCAGCCATACCTATTAGGGAATTATTTCTGCATCAAGACTGATCTCCCAAGTCTGGAAAATTTTCTGGAACAATGGCTCTCCTACCCAACACACCTGAAATGGGTTATCCAACTCATGGGTTATCCCTATGTGATCACTTACAAGAAGGGTAAGGACAATATGGTGGAAGATGCTCCTTCTTGCACAATTGATGACCCAGTTTCGCTTACAACTCCTTCTATGTTTGTTCCAAATTGGGTGCAATATGTTCAACGGGGCTCTCTCTTCTATGAACTCCATGCTTCTTCATCAACAGGGCACTCTGGGTTCTGCAACATGTATGACCAAGAATAATGTAACTTCTTTTGGCAGGGACTAAAAATGCCAATTCAACAGCTGGTGGCTGGCGATGATACTTTCCAAGTCAACAAGGGTGAAACGACACTCCTTTCAGGATTTCTCAAACGCTTGCCCATCCCTAAACAGCTTTGGCCAACTATTTCTATGGATTTCCTAGCAGCGCTCTGGTGGTACAATACCACATCTCACAGGACACCATATGAAGCAGTCTATGGAAAAACACCGCCAGTTCTTCTTCCATACACCCTTAGCAGCTCCCCAGTTCAGGCAATTGACTCGGTTCTTCCAAACCATGATCAGATTCTTCTCATTCTATAGGACAATCTTCACATGGCCAGAATTCGCCTGAATCAACAAGCCGATCAACACCGTTCTGAGCGTATTTTCCACGCAGCTGACAGGGTTCTTCTTCATCTACAGCCTTCCAAGCAATCCTCCTTGACACTCCAAAGGCGTCAGTGGCCTGAAATGCAACCCGAGGATGCTACCCGGGAACCACTCCTTTAGCTTCTGCAGCAATTTCTCCACCCAAAGCTTTGAGGACAAAGATTTTTCTAAGGGAGAGGGGATGTTAGGAACCTATGTAAACCCTTCTCTTTACTATGTTAGTATATTGTTGTTGGACGCATATGCTTTATAAGTCATCCCGTAGTATTTGTTGATCCGTAGTTTATATTAGCCCATAATATTGACCCATAGTATTGGACGCATATGCTTTGTAAGTCGTCCCGTAGTATTATATGTCCCATGGTTTTGACTCATGGTATTGGGCATAGACTTAGTATATAAGTGTGTGTTGAGGTCATTGAAGGCACCGTGAAGTTAATTGTATTGAGCTTGCTCAAAGGAGGTTGCCCCCTCGAAGTGGCCCGTGATCAATATAAAAGTGATTCTGTTATATTATTTCTGATATCTCATGTATTTGCATTAGCTAATTGTTGCAGATTCATCACATCAAAATCACAAACTGAAAAAAAAGATAATTTCCAGGCAAATAAAATAAGAGCACAACCTGCTCTACATACCAGATCTGCTGAAACCTATAGGCGCTAAACATTTACCAGATCTGCTGAAGAAGTAAGCAGATCCAAGCTTAAATCGCCATAGACAGGCAGGCAGGTCTAGAATCCTAGGAATTAATGTAATATTTGTCTATTGTGCAGCAAGACAGCTATGCGGCTTCCACCGTCTCAACAGAAAGGATTCCCGCGCAGGATTCGAACCACAGAGCAGTAGAACTTGAGGGCATTGCCAGAAATTCATTGGCCTAAAAGCAAATCAACGCTTGATCCGACTATACAACCACGAGTTTTTAGAGATGTCGAGCCTCGGGCAGAATCGAACCCTGGATACATGGGTTTCCTGATCCAAGACACGATTCTCCATGGCGCAAGGCAGTTCGCACATGGTCCGAACCAGCTCGAAACGGCCAATCCATTGCAGCCCTCATGGAATTGTGAAGAGGATTCTTCTCGAGCTCCACCACCAGCAACGCCCGATCGACTTCCAATGGAGCAAAATGCCTCCAACACAATCTAGCATTTGTGGTGGGAGAATATCCACAGGAGCCGATCTCAGTTTACGATCATGTAGCTGCCCAGCACGAACAGGAAGAGTACAGGATCAAGGCCACACATGATCAATGCAAAGCCACCACACAAGCTATTGAAGTGGATCACGTCCAGGCTGAAGGGATTTCAAGGAATCGCCAACATGTAAATTGCATTAGTGGCCGCCAGCCCAGCATATCCACCTCTGATCACTATTACTGAGGGATAAGAAGAACATAGCTCTCCTCCATAAGAAAAAACATCATATTCACAGCTTTGATCTTTAATTGTAAAGATATGGATTCATAAACTGAGAAAATGGATCCTCAAATGATCTCTCTGCCACTGGTGGTACGCACAGCAAAGAAAATCTGAAAGGAAATGCAAGATACAGATCACAAATTAGATTTGAAGGCTACAATCTACCAACTCAAATCACAAAATCCCCAAGATCTGACTAGAGATCCGAGACACCGGGACATCTAGGAACAACCTCTATAAAACCAAAAACTTCCACACAAGAGAAGAGGTTTGCAGATACCATGAAGAAGTATCAGAATAACTTGATTAAATTACTAAGGAATAAGAAATATTTATACATCTGAAATAGGCCCAGTGATAGCTGTCACAGCTGGTAGATGAGAGTTGCTATGTGAGCTTAACTCATACAAGCTGGCTCACGATAGCTGGCAGTGTTGGAAATACCAACGCCAACATTTAGTTGTGTCACAACATTGATTATAGATCTGAGCTGTTCAATGATCTTTTTAAATTAAAACCTATGTCGTCTGCAATCTTTGAATGATTTATTTATTCCATGAGTTTAGGCATTACGCCATCTAATTCTGCTCTCTGCGAGTTTGGAAGAGTCAATTCGGTGGTCTCCTGAAGACCAGTTTTCGGTGGAACAGGTAATAACTCACTCACATCACACCTAAACCACCCACGCGCCGAACTACTTCACTGAGTGTTGATGCTGCGTGATTGCGTTTTCTTATTTTACTTTATTTGCCAACTATGGACTTAAACTGGATCAACAGAATCATAATTTGGTCCTTCTATTGAGTTCGCTCGAGGAATGAACGCTCTGGACAGTTGTTAAACCTCCCAACTGCGAGTGATTTATTCCTGTTAATGGATTGCTATTCCTTGTCGGCGGAAATGCTTACAGCATACATGTATCACTTTAACGAATGTTGACACTTGGTACTGCAGTTTATAACCACCGAAGTAAAGTAACTGCATATGCATTCTTCGCTGGGTTTTCCTTTAGTTAACAGGTTGAGTGCCATTTTAGGTGATAGCGTGTCACTTGAAACACTACCCTTTGTTGTGGTATCATTGACGTACACTAATGTCTTTGTGTCAATATTTTAGTATTTGTAAAGATGCGTAAGTAATACAAACGCTTAGTATCAACAGTAATTAAAGTTTGTGTGTTAAGTATAAGTACCATCGCTTTACTAGTGGTTAAGAAACGATATGGAAGAATTAAAGTATATATCTTTGTATATATATAATTGTTAATAAAAATAATGATAATAGTGGGATAGTTAATATTGCAGTCTATACCCACTTGCACTATAAAGTATTTATAGTTGGGTTATAAAGATAATGCATCATAATTATTATATTATTGCACTGAGTGAAATGAGGTGCTCTACAGCTTGGTATGGGGAAGATGTTCTAACATGTATGTACCCTTACATGTAGCGTTACATCTAATAAAACTTAAAAAGTAATTTAATGTAAAAAGTATTTTTTTAATTAAAAAATAATTAAAAAAATTCATGTCGGCTAAAATATTATGAAAAGTAATTAAAAAATAGATGTTCGTTTATAAAATAAAAACTTAAAACTTAAATCCGGATCTATAAATCAAAAGAGATCAAATTTCTTGAGTTTAAATTTAAAAAAAGAAATACACCTTAAAAAATTGGATCCCTCTCGATGCTTGATAGATACAAGTTTAAGATGAATCTATACTGGTTTATGTATATAAAAATTGAAAAAAATAATTAATATTGTTGAGAAGTATTTTATTTTGGAGACCCAAAATAGTGAAAGTTATATTATATTTAAAATGTGTTTTCCCATGTGATAGTTTATCCAATGGAGCTGGCTTATATGATAGTTGAATGACTCAATTAAGTAGGTGGAAAAGTGCAAGGAATTTAAATTACCTTCTATTTGACTTTTCATATTAATAAATGTGCTTGTCATAGGATAAGCATAATAGTTTTTATTACTAATTATCTATTTGGTAGCTTGATTTACTTTGAAACATATATTATGAAATAAGAATGAATTATAAGTTGTCTATTGAAATAAGTATGTGATTATTTTATTTTATATATATTTGGTGCTTTTAAAATGTGTTAATAAGAAAAGCTAAAGTTATATGTATGTATCCTAAGAGAAAGTAATGTGGGTATATATATATAAAGGAGTGGTATTGTTATTACACAAATATTATTTTTATTAAAAAGAAATATAAAGGTATTAATGATATATGTTAAGCGGTTATAGACCAAGGGATTTGTAGCTATTGGTTAAGAATGTTATATAATGACAACTAATAGTTGTTTAATTGTCATATTGAAATATGTATTGGAAGTATATTACTCTTTGGTGTGTTAAACATTGTATATAATATGTATTTTGGATGTCCATGTAATTGAAAAAAAAAGGAAAAAAAAAAGAGAAAGAGAAGAAATGAATTGTTATATGTAAATTAGTTGCATTAAATATAAATATAGAATTTTTATGTTGACAATAATACATACATTGCTTGTCCATGTAGAAATCACTATGCATCATAAGTGGGTTAGTAAGGGAGAAAGGATTTTGTAATTATATAGTTTCCAAGAGCATGAAGTTTAGCAAAAAGTTCTTAATTTGTAGTAAATTTGGGGAGTTTATGAACGAGAAGAGATTGATGTACACGTGTATAAATTGGAATTATATTTATGGGCATTATTAAAAAGAATGGTAAGATATACATATAAGTATGGGAGTAGGATGTAAATATCAATTTATAATATCATGACATGTAGAGAGTATATTGTTGTCATGGAAGAAAAGAATCGTGAAAGAAAGAAAAGGTATATATATATATATATATATATATTGCATGTTTTGAAGGGAATGCTTATAGGTAAAACCTTAGGATGAAGGGAATAATTTACATGGATATCTTTTTGTACAAGAAACTAAGAGATACTAAGAAGGGGAAATTCGCTTCAAATATGTTGATGGGAAAACAAGCTGATGGATACAATTGGTGGATTTACTAAATGACGAAGAAAGTGATAAATTTTAAATGGTAAGACACCAAGATACTCTGATTGACGAGACTTTAAGAGATTGTCAAGGGAGAGAAATGGACTTGAAGTTTGAGATATCAATATGACCAGTATAATGAGATGAACTCAATGACATAGATTTTGCATTATGACAACACCATTTATGACAACTAAAGAGTACAAAATAGGACTTTAACCATGGTATGACTATGGAAGCAAGATAACTTGTAGTTAAAATTGGATATCACGGATCTTCGCAGATGAATTGTTGGTATAGGAAATCTAGTTGGGACTGACAACCCGTGAATGTATCATCGGATTGATATTATGAGAAATTACGATTGAGTTCCTGAGGATGTATTGGAACCATACTAAATGATATAGGAAATAATGACTTGAACTACTTGTGCTTATAGCCATGATTGTTGGAGAGAAATGGAATAGAATGACATGAAGATGAAGATAGAAATTAGGATAAAAGCCTAGTGTCAAAAGTACTAGAACAAAAATTAACTTTGGGATGAAGTTCGATTTATGAGGGGGTGTATGTAATGCCCCTAGAATGACTATGGACCTTAAGGGCACATGTCAAGTGACCCGACTGAACAACTTTGATTTAGTGATCTCTTGAGCCTTGTTATGTCTTAAATGATTGACGAAAACCTGAAGATGTGAATGACGACAATAATTGATAAATGAATTAAGGAATTAAATTATATGTGTGGAGTGGGATAATTGATTGATTACATCTTGCTTAATGATTACCTTTGATTGATCAAGTCAAAGTGCGGTGGGAGAGTGACAATCCCAACTCTGCGACTTGGGAGGATGCAACTGAGATGCGTCATAGCTTTCCTTTTTTATTATGAACTTCGAGACGAAGTTCTAAATAAGTAGGGGTGTATGTAGTGCCCCTAGACTACTGTAGAGATTGAGGGCACCTGTTGAGTCACCCGACTATTTGAAACATTAATAAAATAACCCTATGATTTTATTTTGAGTATATTTATGATTACGATTAATTGATATATGTGTATTTGGGTAGTTATTGTGAATGGATGATTTCATGTTGTTTACCGATTAACTTTGATATGAAAACTGTACATATGAATGATGCTTAATGACTAGCTGTGCAATTGATTATGTGATTAGACGAATGAGTAATGATTGAGTAAATTATAGATGCTTAATGAAGCAACAGATTTATAAATCAAATTGTGATTATTGCGGACAATGCTACTAATTTACGTTTGTGAGAAATGTGTGTAGCGACAGGTGAAATGGTTCACCGACCGACACACAAAGGAATATGAAGGGTCGTAGAGTACGGGTAACTCACACATAGGGAGAGCGACGACGATGTCAACTTTCGACGAAATACCACGCTTGAGCAGATAAACACTGATCCGCTTGCTCAAGAGGAAAGCGTGAGGGCGTACGAGGTGGGCCACGATGGAGCTGGTCACATACAAGTTGGGGGGCATGCAGTGAGAACGGACTCACTCCTCAGCGCCGTTAGTCCCTAATAGCGTGTAGATGGAGGATGGAAGGTAACGGCTCATGAAATCCCTACATGAAGTTCCCGCAAGTCAAAACGGAAGGATGACGGTAGAAGGGCCCGATGGTGCAGTACCCTGCCGAGAACAGAAAGAGTGGATGCAAGGACCCAACGATGTGGTATCTTGCCGAGGAATGGAAACTATGGATGAATGGGCCCGGCGGAGTGGTGCTATGTCAGGGAAATGAAATTAAGGAACAAGGAGGCCCAACGGCGTGGCACCAGGGTCCTAGTAAAAGTTGATTGCTAAACTTAATTGCATTGAAACGTATAATTTTGCACCTAGAACAATACTTAGAAAAATGCATTTTAGTACTTGAGACATTTGCACATAATAGATTGGTTTAGCATTTAAATAATATTATTTGTATTTAGGCATTTGCACATGAGATATTATTTTGAGCATTTAAAATAATATAAACCTTATTTAGGAGCAAAGTAAAATCCTAAGCTTGGACACCTAGTCAACCCCACCTTCACATAAATCTAGGAGTTAAGTGAAATATTTGGGAGACAAACATGAGCAAACTTAGGAATGTTGGTGCATCTCCTAGAGAAACTGACACTTGGATGGGTGAGTTGTTTTTAATTAAAGAATTAATTAAAGAATTATTTATACATGAAGCAACATGTGTCGCAGGGGATTTTTCCTTTAAAATAAAGACTTTGGGGATGGGTAAAGGACCCAGACCCTGGATGACTATCGTAATTTTGAGTTACCTCATGACTTGCTGCTATTGAGGGTTTGGCTGGAAATCTTGGTGGGGGGGAATCCCAAGCTGGGTTTCTTGATTATTGTGTGTGAGCTCTACGACCCAAAGCTCTGGGGAGGACATGCGACTGAAAGCATGAGCCTATGGTTGGATGGAAAAGCTAACGATTGCTTCGCCTATGGTTAAACGAGCTTTACTGGAGCGATCCTACGGAAGACGCGGACGACAATGGACAAGATGGATCGGTTGACAGGTTATGGTTTGTTTTAATTTGTGAAGTTATTCATTTATTTAGTTTATTTATCTAGTCATTATGCTTTCTAATCTCTTTTGTATCAAGTGGTTGAGTTTCAAGTTAAGCAGGAAGGACCCTACAGGAGGGGCCCTACATGATCATTTGAATTTTTTTTATCTAGCTTTAAACCTTCTAAATATAGATCTTGAGGATGTAGTATGTTTTTTTTTCCTTATACTTTTGAGCCCAAGGATTCATCATGATGTTTTATCTTACAATATGGATCTAAATCTTATTAGGATAGTTTTGAAAAGGCTTTTCTCAACAAATTTGGTGAATAAAGAACATTAGCCTCCCTCATGAAAGAATTGTTGTCTCTCAAGATGGATAAGAGAGAAAGGGTGTAGGATTATTAGATATTTAAAACTGTTTTGAATAAGTTCAATGCCACTTCTAAACTTGCCAAAGAATATTTAGTGGAGTATTATACTACATCTCTTCATCCATCCTTATCAATGTTTATCAAACGTTCTTGCAAAAATACCGTAGCAAAATTTTTTGAAGAGGCTAGAAAGTTTGAAATAGAAATGTATAGTATAGTTAAACACTTTGTTGAAATAGAACCCAAACGTATATCTGCTAAGAAACCACTATTACTATCAAGGCCCACTAAAGAACAATCCACTAATTTAGAAAGTGTTGTTAAGTTGGTGCAAAAACTATCGAATAATATTTTGGATCTTGAAAAGGAGAAAGGAGAAAGTTCTTTTACAAAGAAACCATTTAAACCATTTTATAAAAGAAAATAAGAAAATCCAAAACCTCCAAAAAATGAAGACCCTATACTCAGCCTAAATGATGTAGGCATGAACAATTTTTGCACATTTCACCAAGAACACCATTCAAAGAAAACTTGTCCTCAATGGATTAATTCTATGAATTTGGTGATGAATCAACTATCAGATAAACAAATATTGGATGAAGAGGAATAAATAAAAAAGGTGCAATTAAATGATACTAGGGACGCAACGGAAGAAACCACACTCATATTGTTAGATTGAGCACCAAATCTAGACTTGGAAGATGATGAAGAGATAGCAGAGATAAATAACGTCCAGGTTTCTCCTATCGATTATGAATTAAGAATTCAAGGTCCTATGGAAAATCAAGATAAACCATATCATGAAGTAAGGAAAATAATGCTATTCATAAGACTCAAAGTAAAGTGACTGCTGCAACACAACCCCAAAAGGTAGTAGAGAAGAGACCTCTCAACCCTGCTGATACCTCACGAAATTTATCCTTTGTTAACCGTAAAGGATCAACCTCTACATCAAATAATGTTGTGATAGTTAGAAATGTTGGAGGAAATCATAATATGGGGTATGATGTGATAGGAGACATAAATAAGACCAAATCCAACATATCGCTATTCAAAATTTGTAATCTTCCTTAGTAGGGAAAAAGATTAATAGAAGCATTGGACCTCAACTCAGAAACAAATGACTCTGCTATTAACGAGAAAAAATAAGTTACTATAAAACAATACACATAAATCAATGAAGCCAGAATCGGTGGTAAATCTAAATCTCGGACTCTACCTTTTTTGCTCACTTTTGAAATTTTCAATTATAATGTACATAATTGTTTGGCGGATTCACGATCATATTCTATTGTTATTCATTATCTGTTTGTAAAAATATTAATGCACAACCTATCCCTTCTCCTTCTAGGATTATTCAACTTGATAGATATGATGTTAAAGTGGTGGGAGAGATGAAACATGATCTAATTAGGTTGCTTGTATATCAAAGGGTCTGTCAATTCATTGATATTGTTGTAGTTAATACCAGAATCTATGGATTTGGTGAAGTGCTTGGGAAGAACGCAATACCCATTTTGAAAAGTTGACATTTCGAAGCTTAATCACGGTTCATCATCAAGGCAATGAGTCATTGTCCCGATGATGAACCATGATTAAGGTTCTAAACATCGAATTTTCAAAATGGGTACTGCGTTCTTCCCAAGCACATCACCAAATCCTTAATGTAGGAATCTATGAGATGAAATCTTATGGATTATTATTGAGTAGGGATTCGCTAAGTAAACTGAATGGGTATTTTGCTACTTAGTTGGTCTCAATTGTGGCTGCCATATCAAAATAAACATAATCAAATAAAGGTAAATAGAGAGCAACACATGAAACTAAACATTTCTGAGTTGGAAGGAAGTAATGAACCCGTTAATTTTTCACATTCAGTATTGGGTAATCACTTTTTGGAAACTGGACCAGGTTTTTATCAAACAAAAACAACCAGTCATGAATCAGACACACAGTCCAATCTTCTTCAATTTTCATGGGTTGACAATGATGAATGTAATATAGTAGAGCTAGTTACTGTTGTATATTTAGATGCTAACTTTGATTCTAGAAATATAATAGGATCTAAATTTTGAACTCTATATTTTGATGGATCCAAAACAAAAAAGAGAGTAGGGATAGGTTGTGTCCTTGTAGATCCTCAGAATATAGAACCTTTCTCTCATGTAGATTAGAATTTTAATGCACCAATAACACAACCGAGTATGAAGCTCTGATTCAAGGGCTCATGAAAGCTATTGATTTGAATGTTAAAAATTTAAATTTTTTTTGGTGATTCAGAGATAATTGTTAGACAGATTAGAAATACCATTCATTGTTTGTCTCCACACTTAAAAAGGTACCAAGTAGAGGTATGGAATCTGATTTCAAATTTTGATGATTTTAATACTAATTCCATTCCTAGATCAAAGAATATTGTAGCTGATTTATTAGATAATATCGCTTCTAGTTTAATTCCACTTAACGATAAATTTTTCATTGAATTGCTTTTAAAGCCATCTTTTCCCGATAACATAATGAACTGGAGAGTATTTGATGATGATCAACATATTATAGATTTTTTAACAAGTGAAGATATGTTCAAAAATTCAATCATTAATGAAGCAGAACATCAATCCAATCTGCAGAAGATGGATGAAAATAAATTTAAAGGAAATTTCATGCCTAAAGGAGTGTGCACACTTGAAAAGTTATTTGATCGGAAACATAAATTTAGAAAACCAACAAATGTTAAAACAAATATATTTGGGCACTAAGAAAGAACCCAAATATGTGAATCTTGGAGCCTGTTGTTCACTGAGTGAAAGACGCAAGTTTATTTATATTTTTCAGCAATATAAATATGTATTCTCCTAGAATTATCATGATCTTAAAATGTATGATACAAGCATTATAAACATGTTATCCCTATCAACCAAGGAGCGAAATTGTTTTAGAAAAAAATTTGGAAAGTATATTGTAACATCCCCAAATTTTCATAATGATAATTTAATCTTTTCAATAAGAGATCAGTTATGTTTACAATGACGACACATAATTATTCACCAGAATCATACATTGATTAAATATGTCATAACATCATAATGTTGTAATTATTCTATTTATGTCGTAATTCATTTTTTAATAAATGCATTTGTTTAAATATTTATGCATCATATTTCATCGTTATTTGATAGAAGCATAGTTTGTCTTTTTAAGCTGTCTCTTGCAACCCTATAATTATGATCATGGATACTAACTTTTATTTTCTTTTATCGAAGGGGTTCTATGGATACCCTGAGGCTTACTTAGCTATTCTCTAGCTAACGCACTGTACTATTCCTATACAAATCTGTAGGTAAGAAATGTACTGTCCAGGTTTTTAATATTTTAACGGTCAAAGAAATGATAAGGTGTACATCATTCTGTCTTATTTCTCTTATACCAGATTTTACGTCCTTGGCATACATATGAAAATGGAATCTTAACGCTTAGGGAAAACATACCCTAGCCATGATTTTATTTATGATAACGTTATGATATAACTAGAGTCTATTCCATGGTTATTACAGAGGGTTCATTACATTAAAGCTCTCTACTTATCATAGAGTAGGCATACGATAATCTTGTATTTGTCAAAGGTTTTAAGTGCTATATCATATTTTATATATATATATATTGTATTACTTATGAGGTGGTATTATGATCAACCTTGTAATGCCTGCCTCGGTACTTTAACTGATTAGACTAATGAGAATACTAGTTTTGAAATAAACCGGCTAAGTAAAACACGAACCATTTGAATTTACTTTGAAAATGCTTGAATGATAGTTATAGAAACTATTAGTTTACTTAATTAATGAATGCTCGAATGATTGAGATATAATGACTTAATATTAGATATGCTTGACTAATTGAGATAGGATGACTGAATGTTACATATGCTCGACTGATTGAGATAGAAGGACTGAATGTTAGATATGTTCGACTGATTGAGATAGAATGACTAAATGACATATATGATTTACTGATTGAGAGAAAAGGATGAATGAAATATATGCTCGACTGACTCAGATATTATGATGGATGATGAAATATTTCATAGTGCAGCGCTACTAATGTGCGCTTGAGTGTGTGTGTGTGTGCAGTGGCAGGTAAGATGATTTACCGACTGACCCACAATGGAATTATAGGGGTCGTAAGAACGGAAAGAACACTTAAGGGTACGATGACTGACTGTCGACCCTGAATTAGCAATCCACGCACGGGTGAAGCCGTTTCAGCTCACCCGGGGAAGAGTATGTCATACGGGCAAGGCTATAATGATTTGGTCGCATACGATGAGTTGAGGGGCGCGCAATAAGGAGAGCCTTATCCCTCAACATCCCTTAGTCTCCAAGGAGCGTAGTTGAGAGATCGCGGTAACGGCTCCCGGTCACTATGCAGTACTCCCCATAAGAAGGAAGAAGTGAAATTGTCAGAAGGGCCCACCAAAGAGGTACCTAGACAAGAACGAGAGGAAGAAAATTAATCTATGGTATAAATAAAAATTTCACATAAGATTTAAGAAATAATTTATTTCATTTTGTTCTATTTATTAATTTGAATAATTCTATTCAAGATTTTATTAATTTGAATTATTCATTTTAATTGATTTTATTAACCTGAAAAAGAATTGAAGAGATTGACTTTATTTATATTAAATTTAATTACTTTTATTATTAAGAAAAATTATTATTTATTCAAAAGATTTTCTAGATTTTATTATTTTAATCATTCTATTAAAGATTCTATTTATTGACTTCATTATTTTGAGAAAGAATTGAAATAGATCATTAATAAAAAAATTGTTTTCTTTTATTATTATTCAAAATTTTACTTTAATTAAATTTATTATTTATTTAAAATTTTTTATAAAGAGGAAACTTAAAATAGATTATACTTTTAGTAAAATGAATCATCTTTTAATTCAATCTTATTATTGGGAAAAGAAAGAAAAGCAGAAAGCAATAAGTCTAACTAAAAGATTGTTAAGTAAACTAAATGACAACCAAAAGAGAAGTAGAACTCTTCTACTCCTAACTCCCACTAATATAGGGATCTAGGTGCACATTAAAGACTTTAAGAAGACACATGTATTTGAGAATATTGAAAATTAAAATATTAAATTAAATTAAATATGTGCATGGACAGACACATGGCACACAGGCTTTTGCTATATAATGAGGGAGGAAAATGAGAGAAAGACATCTCTTACTCCCTAATGCTGGATGGTCATCATAATCTTGGATTATGTTATGATCTTTGGAGTTGGGATTAGTTGGAATGGGGATTGGGAGATCCTTTCGGGAGGCTAGCTTGTGTGTTCTTATGACCCCACTTGCTCGGGGGTTCAGGGTGAAGAAGAATAAGCCCGATACGGTAGGGAGGTCAATCGAGGGGTCACTCGGTACTTCATCAAAAAATTTGATTGGATCGTGCGGTAACCACTTCGAGGATTCCATCGATTCGCTGGACCAACCGTCGAAAACATGTTTTATTTTATTTTTATTTTTATTATTTTGCTAAATCTTTTTGAGAATGAATAAATATGAGTATATAGTTTTATATATTGACATTTATGTACTACAATAGATAGAACTAGATCTGTGGCTTCTATATTTTCTTCTGAAAAATCGTACTAGAATTGTTTTTGGGGGACCCCGAAAAGGGGTCCCTACATTTGGTATCAGAGCCAGTCGAACCTTAAGGACACCGAAGTCATAATACTAAGGGGTTTTTCAATATCTTCGTTGAAGGTCGGATCCAGACAGTTGAATCAGTGGCTGCCAGACAGTTGAATCAGTGGCTGCCACAACGATCTACCTCATCTCTAGCACGACCATCGAATCAGGTTCAATGTCCCTTAAAATTGTTTTCAATAATTAAAATTGATAATCCAGCGCGACCATCGAATCAGGTTCAATGTCCCTTAAAATTGTTTTCAATAATTAAAATTGATAATCCAGTTTTATTTTCCAAAAACGAAAAAAAAAACTCTTCCAGAATTATGAATTCGATGCCCTCTGTGTATTCTTGCAATTCGATCTAGTTTCCTGTGGAATCGTATCTTTTTTTTATATACACATATCAGTTTATAGATTCTTGAATAAGATGTAAATCGACCTAGTTTGCTATGAATTTATAATTCTGTGCATTCGTATTTAAAATAAAATAAAAAACTCTGTTACAGAATGGTGATCGGATTCATATTCTTCTTAAGATTTATTTTTATTGAAATCTTGGATATTTCAACTAACCAGATTCGTTTTCTGTTTAGGATTTTAAAGTACTGAAATCTTTATATTTATGTTGAACTGAACCACACTCTTAAGTATAGCGAAATCGTGAGTGTTTAACCTGTTGTAAATTCGGTAACCACTCTGTTGAGTTAGTGGGTATATTATTCCGTCCTACTCCTTACTACCGATTGAATTTATGTTGAACCTTGGTATGCTCTTATGCTGATCTAATTCAAAGTCTGGTAGTCAGGTCAGACAACCAACCTCTTTTATTGATCCGTCTTTAGATCCTTGACGCTGGCTTATTGCTTATTGAAATATCTTGTATTACTGAATTTCCTCCGGATCTCACTCTCTTATCCAATTTGAAGGTCTCGACCTATAGGAAATATCTCTGTGTGTGATAAAAAAATACGGATCTCACTTTTGTATTCGATTTGTAGATCTCGACCTGTAAAAAAATATATCTGTGTATTGTTAAAATCCAGATCTCACTCTTACATTTCGATTTAAGATCTTGACATATGTGAATTATCTCTGTGTGTTATAAAAAATACAGATTTCACTTTTGTATTCGATTTGGACATCTCGACCTATAAAAAAATCTCTGTGTATTGTTAAAATCCAGATCTCACTCTTACATTCCGATTGAACATCTCGACATATGTGAACTATCTCTGTGCATCATTAAAATCTAGATCCCTCTCTTACATTCAAACCGAAGGTCTCGACCTATGTGAACTCTCTTTATGTAGTATTGAAATTCAACTCTCACTTGTATATTCAATCCGGAGAAATCTGCGTAGACATAAATCAACCATTCCCGTGCGAATATATATGTGAACCAACTACAAATATCTCTATATAATTGATTTGGGCGAAGACCATAGTTCACTGTATTAATGAAACTTCATCTCTTGCTTCTATATCCAATCTGGAGATCTCCGCGCAGATGAAAATTAATCATCCCTGTGCGTATATATACTTGAATCAACTACATCCCTGTATAATTCGATTTGGTTACGGAATCATCCCTTGACTGTGGGATCGTAATCTTGTTTGTTTTATGTGAACCATAGATTCCCATGTTGGGTGCCAGGGATCGATCCATCCATCGAGAGGTTAAATCCTATCTTTTTTTTATTATCGTATTCATAACTGCGGATCTATGTATATATAAGTTCTTTTTAAATGTTCACAACTTTTGTGCGAGTCTGCATAAACCTCTGTTCATTCAACCCGAATCTCTGTATGCGTTTCATCTTGCAATCGTTCCAATCATAAGATAATCTGTATCCTTTCACATTTTTATGAGTATTATGATTATTGGATTTAAATCTCTGTCCACGTTGACTCCTGTGCGCTACTCCTTTACTTACTAGTAGTATTGAGATCCATGCTATCTTTTATTGGTGTAAAATCTTTATACAAGATAGGCGGGAATTCCGGGTAGACTGTGTGATTGTTTTCCATGATTTTCACAGTAGCATTCGTCGATTTATCTTCCCTTGCCGAGCAGTCCAAGAGTAACGAATAAAGGAATTAAAAGTATTCCTTCAGAAGTGATAAATATAATTTAACTTTAGTGTCAACATTAACGGGTTATAGCTAAACGAGTGATTCTTTCTATAATATATATATATATATATATATATATATATAATCGAGTTTCGTCTTCTGTCATATGCCTTATTTATGGGTGTGTGAAGTTTAATATGTAGTGATATATATAAGTTTAAAATAGGTACATATACATAAATAGGTATTGAAAATTATAAGTTTGTATGATCCATGACCAGATAGGATCTCTTTATTACTTGATTTTGGAAATGATAAAGGATTATTTAGTATTCCTTCAGAAGTGATAAATATAATTTAACTTTAGTGTCAACATTAACGGGTTATAGCTAAACGAGTGATTCTTTCTATAATATATATATATATATATATATAATCGAGTTTCGTCTTCTGTCATATGCCTTATTTATGGGTGTGTGAAGTTTAATATGTAGTGATATATATAAGTTTAAAATAGGTACATATACATAAATAGGTATTGAAAATTATAAGTTTGTATGATCCATGACCAGATAGGATCTCTTTATTACTTGATTTTGGAAATGATAAAGGATTATTTATGTATATATAGAAGGCACTTTTATGTTATATGTGTATATATATAGATTTATATATTTGTGTAAATATGCTTACATCATATGATATGGAAATGAATCATATGGATGTTGTAAAATATAAATATATATATATAATTTGATTGCAACATGCTGGAGGCTGCATTTAGCTAGCGAGGGAATTGGCTAGAAACCCGTTGACTTGGGCAGAGGAGGAGGCCAATAATTTACTGTCTTATATTAATTGCTCCACACTTGGATTAAGTGCTGCATTCACTTTTGCCTCATTACGTTATACACATGTAATTATGCTGCTTTATGCTTTAATTTATTTGCTTGATTATAGGCATAACCTTATCGATCTGGATACCTTCTCTATGCCGAGTTCCGTCTGCCAAGTGGAGCTGTAGGTTGTAAGTCTGTTACGGTTCTTTAGATTTCTGATGTTGTAAGTAGGGTAATGTTTTATGTAGTAGTGGAGTCGTATGGAGTGCATTATTTACAAAGCAATAAGTTTAAGTTACTGTGTCAAACCAAAGTATGTGTCATATAATCTTCTCTGCTTTAATTCATTAGTTTGATAATTGTCGACTTATGCTACCGGTTGAAGGACAGCGGTTACCTCTTAGTTATCATAAATCTTAATGGGCAAGTTATTGGTTAGCATGCTTTTACAACTTTTAGGTTGATTTTAGTAAAGGCCTTTAGGTATTAATGTATTCACTTGTAGGAAAATAAAATTTTAGGGTCACGAATTAAGACAAGAACTATGTCAGTTGAAAATATTATAATATTTGTATAATTAACCGAATGCATAAAGAAGAGTTCTGTTATGTCGTGATCACATCCCATTCTAAATACATTTTAATATATGTAATTATGATTATATTAATATCCCATTCGAATTGGTATTATGGTTAAGAACATGTTCATGTGCACAAATACTATAGAGTATGTCGTTAGGAAAGTGAATTGGAAGTATGATAATTGTAGTATATTTAATTAAATGCACGTGGAGAGTGAGTTGTGTTAAAATTACCTTCTAATTTAAATGTATCTTAATTATTATGTTAGGAATGTTTTACATTTAGTAGAATGAAGGTATATAACTGATGATAAAAGTTAGATTAGGATGCATGAATGTTTATGTCCCAATTGCATGATGGGTATGGGAGACTAACTTTTGTAATTAAGGTTTTTGTGTTTAAATGATACTACTTGTGACATGTGTAGGTTATATATATATATATATAATAAAAGCATGAGGTGTGCAAGGGTATATAATGATATATGATGGGTTATCTATGATTAAATATATCAATGGTTAGAAATGGTTAGAGTGTTGAATACATATATTGGTCTCATTAAGCTCATTGAGTATAAAGGATTATGAATCGAAAACTATTGATTGTAAGGTTTAAAAGAATATATTTGTTAAAATCATTCAGTTAAATTATATATTGATAACTTGAAGAAGTGTTTTAGGTAGGAGATTAAGAATGAAATTATTTAGATAGAATATGCGTTGTTATTATATTATGGTTAACTTATTTTTATTTTATTTAATATTTTTATTATATTTTAACACATGTTGATAGCCATGTACATATATTCATATATGTTAACCATAGTAATATTTGAATTGAAAAGTGTTTACATAGATATAGGAACCCTTGAAGAATAGTTAACAATGAAGTTAGCATTGCAAACATATATTCATATAAGTTAATTGCAACACAAGTTTATTTTTAATGTTTGTTGTATTTTTAATACATATTGATGGCTACACATATATATGTTAATTGTAGTGATATTTGAATTGAAAAGTGTTTACATGGATATAGGTACACTTAAAGAATAGTCTAATGATGGTAGCATTACAAACATATATTTACATAGGTTGATTGCAACACATATTTAATTGTACATGTTATCTATAGAAATAATTAGTTCACAAAGTGTTTATGTGGTTAAGGTCACATATAAGGAATAGTAGGATAATTGTAGTCATACGGGATATCAATGTTACTAGCATAGGGAACTGAGCCCAGTGACGCTAATTTTCACAGCATGACAATGTTGATAAGAAGAGAATGAAGAAGTACAACTCGACATGACTATGACAATGGTAAACGAGAGATGATTAACTTTGAAAGTCCACCTCAAGGGGGGGAAATGAAGATGACATATGTAAAACAAAGCATGGAGATTATCAACACAATGAACCGAACGTAACATAGCTAACCCGAGGACATAGTCAACCCTTGATGAAAATATGACTAGCCCAAGATAGAACTCAATGAGGATGAGAAAACGAACATAGTACGACTTGGTGGGGATGACGAAGAAATCCTATGACAACATAAATGATGAAATGAAGTAAGGATGTGATAAGCTCATTAATTTGGACATGATGTTTACCTTCTCATCTTGGAGGGAGGATAACCAAATAGATTTGAATCCTTGCTTAGATGAATGATTCTTACACTATTGAACTAAATAGATTATGTTCAAATAGAATGTAAAACATAGTCATTGTGGATGTATTTGATGATAACTAACAAGTAATGACCATATATGAATTTAAAGAAAGAAGTGCTTAGATAATTTTGAAGGTGGGATGCTTATGATATACTATCAAGAAGGAATGAATATATAATGTTTAATAATGGGAGATGGTGACTTACGATGAGCAATACATGGAGATCGACGCGAAAAAATTAGAGCTGTAGTTTTACTTCTTCTCCTTCGGTAAGGATACTCCTAGCTCCTCGAACAAGTTAGAATTCTTCTTCTCTAAAAAATTGCTAGTATGAAATATTGAATAGAATTCAGGGTTCATATACTTTGATGATGGGTTATGCGTCAAGAATTTTATTGATTGGTTGTAAATGCTTATTTTTTTTGAAATCAAAGCGATGGCTTCGCAGGTATGCACTACTAGTTTGTAATCGTGCTTTGAATTGTGAAAAGAGAGAAGTTAAACTTACTTGAATTATAGAATCTTACTTGTGCTTAAGTTAGGAAGAGAAGAAAACCTTGCATGACATTGTTTATAAAAATCTGAGATTATACTAAGTAAATGGCACTCCAATATTTAATTATACTTTGGATTATGAGAAGAGAGAGGTTGCATGAAAGATAAGTTTAGTAATGGTTAAGGTATGTATTGAAGAACTGAATTGGGAAGGGTAAATTCTTATTTTAAATTTCGGATAGTGTTTTAAACATATGCTAGTTATACGTAATTATAGAGAAGGAAGAAATTGGATTTATCCCTTACGTTGAAATATGTTACTGCCTTAAGGATTTTCATGAATGATATACTTATAGTTTTGTTGAATGGAAAGAATTTGTTGTAGACAATTTCAATCTCGGTTACAATTAGTGACTCAAGAGAGAACTGCTGTGGGGATTGCTACCTATGAAAGGTATGATTTAGTTATATTGTCAATTATTAGATGTATACTTATATGATGGTAGAAAAAAGGAAATGAAATTTGGTTATCAATTGTGGTTATGTTGAAGAAATGAATGTGGGAACAAAGAGAAAACTCACCATGGAAGCACATGAGACTTATCTTCGGGACGAAGTTTTAATAAGAGGGGGTGTATGTAATGCCTGCCTCAGTACTTTAACTGATTAGACTAATGAGGATACTAGTTTTGAAATAAACCGGCTAAGTAAAACACGGACCATTTGAATTTACTTTGAAAATGCTTGAACGATAGTTATAGAAACTATTACTTTACTTAATTAATGAATGCTCGACTGATTAAGATAGAATGACTGAATGTTAGATATGCTTGACTGATTGAGATAGGATGACCGAATGTTACATATGCTCGACTGATTGAGATAGAACAACTGAATGTTAGATATGCTCGATTGATTGAGATAGAATGACTAAATGATAGGTATGCTTTACTGATTGAGAGAAAAGGATGAATGAAATATATGCTCGACTGACTGAGATATTATGATGGATGACGAAATATTTCATAGTGCAGCGCTACTAATGTGCGGTCAAGTGTGTGTGTGTGTAGTGGCAGGTAAGATGATTTACCAACTGACCCACAATGGAATTATAGGGGTCGTAAGAATGGAAAGAACACTTAAGGGTACGACAACTGACTGTCGACCCTGAATTAGCAATCCACGCATGGGTGAAGCCGTTTCAGCTCACCCAGGGAAGCGTATGCCGTACGGGCAAGGCCATAATGATTTGGTCGCGTACGATGAGTTGAGGGGTGTGCAATAAGGAGAGCCTTATCCCTCAACATCCCTTAGTCTCCAAGGAGCGTAGTTGAGAGATCGCGGTAATGGCTCTCGGTCGCTACGAAGTACTCCCCATAAGAAGGAAGAAGTGAAACTGTCAGAAGGGCCCACCGAAGAGGTACCTAGACAAGAACGAGAGGAAGAAAATTAATCAATGGTATAAATGAAAATTTCACATAAGATTTAAGAAATACTTTATTTCATTTTGTTCTATTTATTAACTTGAATAATTCTATTCAAGATTTTATTTTTGATTGATTTCATTAATTTGAATTATTCATTTTAATTGATTTTATTAACTTGAAAAATAATTGAAGAGATTGACTTTATTTATATTAAATTTGATTAATTTTATTATTAAGAAAAATTATTATTTATTCAAAATATTTTATAGATTTTATTATTTTAATTATTCTATTAAAGATTCTATTTAATTGACTTCATTATTTTGAGAAAGAATTGAAATAGATCATTAATAAAATAATTGTTTTTCTTTTATTATTATTCAAGATTTTAATTTAATTAAATTTATTATTCATTTAAAATATTTTATAAAGAGGAAATTTAAAATAGATTATACTTTTAGTAAAAGGAATAATCTTTTAATTCAATCTTAATATTAGGAAAAGAAATAAAAGTAGAAAGCAATAAGTCTAATTAAAAGATTGTTAAGTAAACTAAATGAGAACCAAAAGAGAAGTAGAACTCTTCTACACCTAACTCCCACTGATCTAGGGATTTAGGTGCACATTAAAGACTTTAAGAAGACACATGTATTTGAGAATATTGAAAATTAAAATATTAAATTAAATTAAATATGTGCATGGACAAACACATGGCACATAGGCTTTTGCTATATAATGAGGGAAGAAAAGTAGAGAAAGACATCTCTTGCTCCCTAATGTTGGATGGTCATCATAATCTCGGATTATGTTATGATCCTTGGAGTTGGGATTAGCTGGAATGGGGATTGGAAGATCCTTTCGGGAGGCTAGCTTGTGTGTTCTTATGACCCCACTTGCTCGGGGGTTCGGGCTGAAGAAGAATAACCCCGATATGGTAGGGATTTCAAACGAGGGGTCACTCGGTACTTCGTCAGGAAATTTGATTGGATCGTGCGGGAACCACTTCGAGGACTCCATTGATTCATTGGACCAACCGTCGAAAATAGATTTGATTTTATTTTTATTTTAATTATTTTGCTAAATCTTTTTGAGAATGAATAAATCTGAGTATAGAGTTTTATATATTGACATTCATGTACTACAATAAATAGAACTAGATCTGTGGCTTCTATATTTTCTTCTGAAAAATCATATAGGATGTTTTTTTTTGGGGGGGGGGACCCCGAAAAGGGGGTCCCTATAGACCTCCAATCATATATGTGTATATATAATTCCAAATCAAATTGCTTTGATTATTTAAGTGATGGAATAAAAAATGCTTATCCAAAACTATAGACTAAACTTGGATATTGAGTTCATAAGGTGTTAAGGTTTTGGCATCGCCACGATTCATGACTATAGGCAAGCATAATAATATTTGAGCCTTAATGGATTTCAATGTTGGAAGGTGTAATGATATCTCATAAGGTTGATGACTTAAATGCTCTTTGAATGAACCAATAGTGAGAGCACAGCTAGAAGGGTCCACGTGATGGATGTAGGGTTTTTGTTACACGCTAGTCATGCAATGGATGAGAACCCTTTATTGTTTAACTCAATGCTTATTCATTGTTTTGCTGGAGGAGCCAACAAGCTCTCAGCCATTTTGGGTTTTGAATACCATTTGTAAAAACCAGGGTTTCGATGGTGAACACTCGCAGCTTGTAACTGAGGGTTGGAATGCTATTCGTACTAAGGGTTTTGATTGTGATTTTCAATGCTTGGTCTTCCTGCTTGTGCCATAAATGAAAGGTGAGCCTGTGTTTTTAAAGTTGACAATGGTTAAGTTGTTTTGGCAACCATCGCGTTGTCCCAGGGTTCTAATTTTTTTGTTTTTGTTTTGTGTTTGTGCTGTGTGCTAGGATAACCCCTCAGCAATGCTAATGGCCAACGAAAATGGGCGACTGCTCTCTTGAAAGTTGAACCTTTGGCCCTGGTAAGCCTCAGGCAAACCTGGAACGTATTCAAATCAAACTATTTGCTATTAAGTGTTTTCATGGTGATGTTTTGGAAGTGATGTCGGCTCTGTAAAATTCAAAAAGGAGAATTAACAACATGCATTTGATTTCTCTATTTTTACTATTATAATTTTTTAAGCCATATGGCAGTTGTAAAAGAAAAATTGGGTTTGAAAACCTAGAGCCATGGCTCAAGTATATATATTTTTTGCTTTAATTGAATATAGATGATGTTCTAAAATCTTATAAGTGTTAATGGATGTTCTGAAGGTTTTTAAGGTTGAACCCTAATACCGTTGTGTGGTTGTATTTAAATTATTGGCTTGAAGATGACCCACTCAAAAAATATGCATTCTAAAACTATCGTATTCTGGGTAGAGCCCCTTGTTGCTTAAGTTGGTTGTATAGATTTATATATGGATATTACGCCACAATGGCTATGTCGATACTTCTTTTTATTTACCATGTTTTAAATGCATCAATTCTTAGAAATGCACTTTATATGGGCCAAGCCCTAACTTAATAATCTGTGTTTTAGTTTGTAATAAAGGATCAAATGACAAAGATGCTCTCGGTAGTTACTCTACAGGGTTACACCTTAATCTTGTTAAAAATTTAGGCTTCTGTTTACAATGTATAATGTTATTAGTGACTGGGTGAGCTCTTGGTCGAGACTCGAACCCTTAACTCTATTATGTTGATAACCTATCTAAAGGATAGCGTCGATGCATCCAATGGATGTATTTGAGCTCTATTTTGTGTACATTTTGAACTTGTTTTGTTATCATGATTAAGATGTTATGTATTATCCATAATCAAATTAATTTGTACAAAGTGTAAATATCTGTTATTTATATTTTGATATTCTTTCCACAATAGTCCTTTCGACTGTGTTTCTGATATAAAAAGAAAAAGAGGGCTTAAGAATAATCATAGTTCCTAGTTTTGTCTTCATCTTGGAAAATATAGAAATATTAAAAACTTCTATTTGTTTATTTTGAAGTTGACATTACTTAGCTTGATTATAATGGATTCATACTACCACTGTACATCCTTGAAAGTATTATACGTTGTTTATATCGTTATAACTTCTCTATGGTTTGATAAAACGAATCTTTTTAAAGAATGTTATTCAGTTTATGTGTAGATGGTCTACCTGTGTTTATCTGTTCATTTAAATTACAAGTCTACGATTTATATGATGACTATATTTTGTAAACAATAAGCTGTTAGGTTATGATTGACATAATCAAAACATTGTAAAAATTCTAGATCTACAGTAATCATTTACATACAGATTTAGCCTAGAAAGAATCCAATACTTCATTTAAACTCATCTAGCAATCATTCTCTTAAACAAAATTCCTCTGTACTAGAGTACGTCTCTTCGGAGAGTGGAAAATATAGAAAATATTTAGTGATTCATTTAATTTTCCAGATTCAATCATTCAGCCACTTATGCATAATAAACTATCACTTTCAGAAATTCCAATTTAATAGTTAAGTTAAATGAAACATTAAAAAGTAGATTAGCAACTAAACTTAAATGATTGATGCAATAAAGAACCTGATAACTGTAGAGGGGGACAAACACTCAAAAGAGCCCGTTCCACCCAACCTTCTCCTGAAGACATCCAATGTCACTTTCATTAGGACCCTCGAGCTTGTTCAATGAAACACTAAGACGAAGATACTGTGTGGAGGCAAGTATTAACCTTCTACAACTTAGCAGTAATGTTTTTTGTACTCAGTAGTATGACTTTTGCATTAAGCAATATTGAACTCTGCACTTAGCAATACTAGTTCAGTTATGCATACTTAATTCAATCATCCACTCCCTAGCCTTCCCCTCATCGATTCTCTTATGCATCCTCATTCTTCTACTCTCAGAATTGTCACAAGGAAAACTCAATGAGCCACCTGCTCAATTCGATGGGTGTAATAGAGCGCCTAGGTCTTTGGTCAGTTTCATAATTATTGAACCTCCTACTTTGTTCTACATTCTTGGGGAACATGACCACAAATATAGGGAAGTTGCCCCCCGCAACATCTATAAGTGAATGATGATGCTGCCAAGTGTTAGTTTGCTCTCCACCCCAGTTCATTCCTCCTAGTGGGTCAGTGAACACTCTTTAACAGTCTCCTTTGTATATTTGTCTCCTCTTTTATTTATTGATAATAAAATATTATAGTATTTAATTACAGTCATCATTGACCCCACTTGGTCAATAATCATAAAAACTTTACAATAAATTATAACATAATGTTTTTCTCACAACATAAAATGTTCAAATTTTGGGTATGTGACATACACCCGCACTTAATTTCAACATCATCCTCGATGTTGCTTTATTCATCATCCTCTGAGCCTTCCCGGAACATAATTGGATATGCCACCCGCATATTACTCTCAAATTCTCAGGTTGTTTCATCTGGACTAAGGTACTTCCATTGCACCTTTACCTATCCAATGGTGTGATTCCAAAGTAAAATTTGCCTCTTGTCGAGGATACAATCCGGTTCTACCAGAAAATCTCCTTCGGGTTCCACCTGTACATCATTCCAATTAATCACATGAGTAACATCATGTACATACTTTTTCAAAATAGAAATAGGGAATACATTATGTACTTTAATATTTGGTGGCAAGGACAACTGGTATGCCACTGGTCCAACCCTTGACAGTATTTCAAAGGGCCTACAATACCTTGGTACTAGTTTAGCATAGATTCCTAACTTTAAGGAGCTCTTTTTTGGGTTTTACCTTGATGAAAACATACTCACCAACCTGAAACTCTTTTTTATTTCTTTTGATATCTGCATGACTTTTCCGTCTATCTTGTGCAATTTTTAGATTGCCTTGTACCTATTTCATTGTTAGTTCCATTTCTTTTGATATCTGCATGACTTTTCTTCCTATCTTGTGCGATTTTCAGATTGCCTTGTACATGTTTCAATGTTAGTTCCATTTCTTTTAACAATTTAGGTCCTAACATCAATCTATCAAATGGATTACTCCATGAAATAGGAGTATTACATTTTCTACCATACAGAATTTCAAATGGACTAAGTTTAGCTGAAGCTTGATAATGATTATTATAAGTGAATTCAACTAAGTGCAGATAATCCTCCCATTTGCTTGGTTGATCTCTAACATACATTCTTAACATATCTTCAAGAATCTGATTTACTCTTTCTGTCTGTCCATCCATTTGTGGATGAAAATATATACTAAAATTTTATGTTGTATCCAAGCCTTTAAACAAAGACTTCCAGAAGTTTCCTGTAAATTTAGAGTCTCTATCAGAAATTCTAACTTTAAGAATCCCATGAAAACGAAAAACGTGTTTCGTAAAAAATTCAGCAATGCTAGCAGCCTTGTAAGTTGTTTTAACATGTATGAAATGGGTTGCTTTACTAAGCTTATCCACAACTACCATTATAGAATCATTCTATTTCTGATTTTTAGGTAAACCAGTTATAAAATCAATGCTAATTATTTCCCACTTCCAGTCTGGAATGGGAAATGGCTGTAATAAACCAACTGGGTGTTCATGCTCAACTTTAACTTACTGACTTTCAATGCACCTAGCTATGTATTCAACCACCTCATTCTTCATATTTGGCCAAAAGTAATATTTTCTTAACATTCTTATCATCTTTTGGTAACCAAGATGACCTGAATAAGGACTTTTATGTATTTCATTTAAAATCAGCAACTTAACTTTAAGTACATTTGGTACACACAATCTGTTTTTATACAACATTAGACCTTTTTCTTTCAGACTGTAATCTGTTATTAAATTTTCAGACATATTTTCAACAACATTTTGTTGTAATTTCTGGTAATTTTCATCCAATTTTATGCCTTCATCAATCTGATTTTCTAAATCTATTTTATAAGTGATGATTGCTTCCATAAAATTTAATTTCGCATTTTTGCTCAAGGCATCAACTACTTTATTTTATTTACCTTTAATGTGTTGAATCTCGAAATCATATTCACTAAGGAAGGCTAACCACCTAGCTTGCCTTGCGTTCATATTTGGTTTATCCAAAAAATAATTTAGACCTTTATTATCTGTCATTAATGAAAACTTTGTTCCGATTAGATGATGGTGCCACATCTTTAAATCATGTATCACGACAACCAAATATAAATCATAAGTAGCGTAGTGCTTTTCATGAATTTTTAGTTTTCTTGACTCATATGCTATTACGTGACCTTCTTGTGTTTGGACTCCGCTAAGGCCATCATTTCATGCATTAGTGCATACAACAAAGTCCTTGTTTGGATCTACAATTTTTAGAAGGGGTGCAGTAGTTAATTGTTCTTTCAAAACGTTCTTCACACTTTTGATCCCAAACAAAAAAATTTCCCTTTTTCTGTAAAGAGGTTATAGGGTTCGCAATTCTTGAGAATCCTTTTATAAATTTTATGTAGTAACCTATGATTCTCATAAACAACCATACACCGGTTACATCTTTAGGGACAATCCATTCGTTAATTGCTCTTATTTTATCAGGGTCAACAACAATGCCATCCTTGGATATCACATGACCTAAATATTGTATTTTATCTTTGAAAAATTCACAATTGCTAAATTTAACATACAGTTGATGTTCTCTTAATACTTGTAAAATTATCTTTAAGTGTTCATCATGTTCTTCCTTATTCTTTGAATAAATTAAGATGTCATCAATGAATACCACTACAAATTTATCCAAGTAATTATGTGAAACATTGTTGATTAGACACATGAAAATTGGTGAAGCGTTAGTGCCCGTAACGGGTTCTGAAAGCAGTTTTAAAGATGTATTCATCTTTAATTATGACTTGATGATATCCATATCTCAAGTCTATTTTCAAAAATATCATTTGTCCACGTACTTGATCAAATAGATCATCTATGCAGAGCAAAGGATATCTGTTTTTAATCGTCATTTTATTTAACTGACGATTGTTTATGTATAAACACAAAGTACCATCTTTCTTTCTAACGAAGATGACAGGTGCTCCCCAAGGAGACACGTTTGGTCATATGTAATTTTTGTCAATTAATTCTTTTAACTATGATTTTAATTCGTTAAGGTCTAGGATGTTCATCCGGTATGGAGCTTTTGAGTTTCATCCCGCACCCAGTACTAGTTCAATGGTGAAGTTCAATCCTTTTTTCAGAGGTATTCTGTGAAGAACCTGCGACAATTAATTAATGAAAATACATGAGATAGCAGTAATAACAAAACTCAGAATCACTTTATTGATCGCAAGCCACTTCGAGGGGGAAACCTCCTTTGTGAAAGCTCAATACAAATAACTTCATGGTGCCTTCATTGGCCTTAACACACACTTATATACTAAATCTATGCCCAATACTATGGGTCAATACCATGGGACATATAATACTATGGGATGACTTACAAAGCATATGCGTCCAATACTATGGGTCAATACCATGGGCTAATACAAACTATGGATCAACAAATACTATGCGACAACTTACAAAGCATATGCGTCCGACAACAATATACTAACAAAGTAAAGAGAAGGGTTGACATGGGTTCCTAACATCCCCTCTCCCTTAGAAAAATCTTTGTCCTCAAAGCTTTAGATGTGGAAATTGATGTAGAATCGGAAGGCATGGTTCCCTTGGAGCATCCTCGGGTTGCATTCTGTGCCACTGAATGAATACCTTTGTGATAAATTGAGAGAGAAGCTAATTCCTTTTGAGTTTCATAGAGGATTGCGTGGAAGGATGTAGATGAAGAAGAACCATATGAGCTGCGTGAAAAATGCGCTCGGAATGTTGTTGATCGGCTTGTTGTTTTAGTAAAATTCTTTCCATGTGAAGATTGTCCTGCAGAATGAGAAGAATTTGATCACGGTTTCGAAGAACCAATTCAATTGCGTGAACTGGGGAAATGTTGAGTGTGTATGGAAGAGGAACTAGCGATGCCTATCCATAGACTACTTCATATGGTGTTATTTTAGAGGTGGTATTGTACACTAGAGTGCTTCAAGGAAATCCATAGAAATAGTTGTCCAAATCTATGCAGGGATAGGCAAGGGTTCGATCAGTCCCGAAAGGAGTGTCGTTTCACCCTTGTTGTCTAGGAAAGTATCACAGTCAGCCACCATTTGTTGAATTGTCATTTGTAGTCCCTTCCAAAATGAGTTACATTGTTCCCGGTCATACGTTTTGACGAACCCAGAGTGCCCTGCTGATGGAGAAGCAGGGAGTTCATAGAAGAGATATCCCTATTGAACATATTGCAACCAATTTGGAACAAGCAGAGAAATAGTTGTAAGAGAAACTGGATCATCAAATGTGCAAGAAGGAGCATATGACACCAGATTGTCTTTACCCTTCTTATAAGTGATTGCATAGGCATAAATCATGAGTTGGATAACCCATTTTAGGTGTGCTAGGGAGAAGACCCATTGTTCTAGGACCTTTTCCAAACTCTGGAGATCAGTCTTCATGCAGATATAATTCCCTAATAGGTATGGCTGCCACTTTTGTATTGCATGCAAAATAGCCATCATTTCCTTTTGAGATGTAGATGCGGCTAAATTCTTACCGGAAAGGTCTCTTGAAGGCAGCAAGCCCACTAGTTCAGCAAAGACACCTGCATATATATCTAAGGAAGTAGTGGATACCATTGATGGGTGCATCTGAATGGAAGGGAGTTGAGCGATGACACCATGTGAATGCTTCTTAAGGATCTTTTCCAGGCGATGTGAACTGATGATGCAGAGAGAACCTAGTTGTAAGCCCGTAAATTTGTGTTGTTTCCCATTGACTAAAAACTACATCCAAATTTCAGCAAAATCCCATAAGATAGGGCCAAGAGTGCATAACCATTGAACACCCAAAACCACATCACATCTTCCTAAGGCCAAGGAAAACATGTCATAACTCAAGTTATAATCTTCCATAGAGATATGCACATTGTGACACTTCCCCTTGCAAGGTAAGGTACCCCCATTGGAAACCATGACTTCAAAGTTGGAGCAAGGATGGACAGAACAATCATCCTATTTGGCAATCCGAGGGTCAATGAAGTTATGAGTGCCATTAGAATCAATGAGTATGGTAAGAGGGAGCTTCTTGAAGTAACCCCTAATCCTGATTGTTTGTGGGGTGTTGACACCGGATAAAGCATGTAGAAATATCTATGGTTGGTCATCCTGAGATGGGAGGTAAACAGTTGGTTGTTGAATGTTGACCTGATCATCTATTGTATCTGGAGCTTCTTCACCAACTTAGCCAACCCTAGGACTTCCATCATTGTGTTGGGAAAGAACATTTTAACCTCTGAGCGGATTTCATCCTTGACACCACTGATAAAACAACTCCTGCAGAATTCATCAAACAATCTTTCTGTGTGATTGGCCAGTTTCTCAAATTTTATGTGATACTCTCTCACAGTGCTAGTTTGGAAAAGTTTAGTGAGTGATCCTGTGAAGTCCTCAAAAGCACTAGGACCAAGTCATTGCGAAAGGAGTTGGCAAAAATCTGTCTAGTTTGGCTGTGATGAGCTCTGATGTACCAACGGTACCATTGAAGGGCTTCCTGTTCCAAATGAAAGGATGCAAGTGGAACTTTGTGGACATCAAAAGTATTATGCTGACTGAAATATTGGTCTTCCTAGTATATCCATCAAGTCGGATCAATACCATTGAAGCAAGGAAATTCAAGCTTCGGCCCACGAAAATTATTGGAATAAGAGAACCCAGTGGTTGCAAAATATTCTGGCTGTCGGTTATTGTTCATGGTTGAATGCTGAAGATGGAGGATGAGAAATTTTTCATCCAGATCTTGGAGTTTGGTTTGGATGGCTGCAAGTGCTTCCTCCATGGTTTTTGCGCCTGCGCAGGTGACAACCATAACCAGGAGTTTTTTTTTTTGAGTGGGTAGAAAAAAAAATAGAAACTGTTTCAGTAAAAGAAAATTTGGAGTTGGGAAAAAATCTGATGGGTAATTTGGGTTTGACTAGGTTTGGACACTTTCAAATGGACAGGGAAGTAGAAAAGGGGGATTTCAGAAGCAGGGTGAAATAATGATAAAATTTTGCAAAGAGGGACAAAGAAGCAGAAATAGTAAAGGAACTCTGTGGTAAAATTTGAAGGTGATTGGGTAAAAGTCAAAGAAGTTGTGGCAAACCCTAAAAATAGACAAATGTGGGATATTTGGCTTTGGGAAGTGGAATTTTGGATAGGGTCCTTAGGAATGAAATATGCAGAATGGGATTATAGGGGTGTCACGGAAGTTTCAAGGGAAACAAAGTGAAAACAAAAGAGATATGACGAAAAAATGATATTTTTTTTTTCAGAATGGATCTAAAACAGATTTATGAATGGATAAAAAATGGAGGGATCTGAAATGGATCATAATGGATCAAAAACGGCTGGATCTGAAATGGATCAGAATGGATAAAAAATGATTGGATCTGAAAAGGATCGGAATGGATCGAAAACAAATGGATTTGAAACGGCTCTCAGAATGGATCTGAAAATGAATGGATCTGCAACAACGCGTAAATGATCAGAAACAGATGGATCTACAATGGCGCAGAATTGATCAGCAACAGTTCAGCTAAAAATAGATATGGACCCTAGGTATGCTCAGCTTCCTAACGGTTTAGGGGTTCGCTTGACCACCAATGCCATCTGATGGCTTGCGTATTGGGGCAATACCCATCACTCCACAACTCAGGTAAAACTGATAACCTTTTTTCCACAAACAACGGCTCTTGGTTTACCTCACGGGTGGGAACTAGTCAATCAGGTAGGGGTCGTTTCCATTTTCGCTGGCAGGTCCTCTCAATGGGCTAGCTACTTTAGGGTTCCTGTGGTACTCCTCACAATGAGTTTTAGGGATTATTCCCAAGTACTTCCCACAGTTTAAGCAAATAGGGATTATTCCCAGATCCGAACCTGCAACAGATACGAAAAAAAAATTTGCAGAAATTTCACCCAACGAGCCCAAGAAAGTGCTCTGATACCAGATGTAAAGAACCTGCAACAATTAATTAATGAAAACACACGAGATAGAAGTAATAACAGAACTCAAATTCACTTTATTGATTGCAGACCACTTCGAGGGGGCAACCTCCTTGGAGAAAGCTCAATACAAATAACTTCACGGTGCCTTCATTGATCTTAACACACACTTATATACTAAATATATGCCCAATACTATGGGTCAATATAATGGGACAGATAATACTATAGGACGACTTACAAAGCATATGCATCCAATACTATGGGTCAATAACATGGGCTAATACAAACTATGGATCAACAAATACTATAGGACGACTTACAAAGCATATGCATTCAACAACAATATAATAACAAAGTAAATAGAAGGGTCGACACGGGTTCCTAACATAATCCTGGAATTTCTTCCGGGAATACATCTGAAAAGTCTCTTAGAATTGGGATGTCTTCAAGTTTTTGCTTATCTTCTTTAGTTGTGTGCTCATCGTTAATTACATTTATAGCCAAAACTTACATCCTTTACGAACAACCTTTTTAACTTGTAAAGAAGAGATCTGTCTAACTGAAGTTTTCCTAAAGATTCCCTTTACTGTTACTTTTTCACATTTATCATTCAAGCATGTAAAAGTATTTTCAAAAAAATTCATAACTACCCTATGTTTTTCCAGCCAATACATTCTGATTAAAACATCATAATATCTTAACGGTAGTACATTCAACTTTACTTGTGTTCTAAACTAATTCATATGAAATCACAATCCTTAACAAAATCAACTACCTTTATTTTAGTCCCTGTAGCTAGCTGAACCAGCCAAGACCTTTCAAACTTTTCTACTTGCACTTTACATTTTTCTACTATACTTGGAGATACATAACTTAGTCTAGCTCCTGGATCAATTAAAATGGAAATGGGTTTATCTTTCAACATACCTTCTACTTCAACCATTGAAGTTTGATGATCATCCTATCTGTTTTCCAAAGCTACATTGATCCTGGGCATTTCTCTTGCTAAGTCACCAACGATAGCTTCTTCTTGCACTATATGGATGTTGTTGACGTTCCTTTTCCTGTTAGGACAGTTGTTTGCATAATGGGGTCCCTGAAGTTCCCAACATTAAATAGGTTCCTTTTGTTCATTATTTTTAGCATAATTATTAGGTGGACCTTTGTTTCTTGCAGCTGTAAAATTTTGTTGTGCATTGCCTCTTGGATTATTTCCTGGAAATTTTTTGTTAGGGAAGTTACGAGAGTTATTATTTCCAAAATTTCAATTAAATGTAAAACTTTTCTTTCTTTGTTCCAAATTATTGGGCCTTTTAGCCTTCCAACTCAGTATACTTTCCCTTTTTCTGTTATGTTCTAAACATAAATTTTCCTTTCTCATGGACTCTTCAAGAGTCTTAGGGTCGTCATACTCAATTCTATCCTTTATATGAAAAGGTAGGCAGCTCAGAAATCTATGTACCTTGGGTTTTTTATCAGTAATGTAAGGCACATATCTCAACAAACTTAGAAACTTGCTGCTTAATTACCTCATATTCATGGAACCCAATTTTAAATCGTGGAAATCTTTAGCTCGTTCTTCATAATATTGTTTTGACATAAATTTATTTTTAAAATACTTTTTAAAAGTACTCCAATTTACATGTTTCTCTTTTATTCCTTTTACTCGTTTTATATCTTGCCACCAGATGTCGGCTTTCCCAGTCAGATTATAAATTTTCATTTTATTTTTTAACTCGATGGAGTAGTTGTAAATTTGACAATAGTTATTCATACTGGAAATCCATGCTTCGGCTTCCTCTCCTTTTTCTGTTTCTCCATTAAAATTTGGTTGTTTTATCTTCTTAAATTCCCCTCAAATCTCTTCGTATGGTTTGTACTTCTTCATTTTAGTATAGTAATCACTTTCACTACTGTCGCTAGAATGCTTGTGCTTCTTCCTGCGTGATTTTACATTAATTTCGGAAGAAGAGCTACTTTCATAATTAAAAAATTTTAGCTTATTACCCTTACGTTGGTAGGACATGGTTCCAGATTCATAATTTATTTATGTTCTTTTATCTTTTTTTTTATTATGGAATTTATCAAGTAATATCTAATTCAGTTCTTCTTGTGCCTTTAAAATTCATTCATTCTCTTCCTTAATAGTTTTTATTTCAATTTTTAAATCTCTAACTGTTCTAAGTAATTCAGATGAATTATCATTTAATTCAACATAAATGTTCTCTTCATTAGTATGTTCCTACTCGTTATTATTTTGTTCATTATGAAGGGATTTGTCCTCAGTTGATTCTTCTGGTCCTTCCATACCTACAAACTAAATATAAAATGTTCTGAACATAAAACAAATTTAAACAATAATCGGTAATTGTATTTTTTGTTTTGATTTCAATTACGTGAGTTGAGCCACTTTCAGGCCTAGAGTCTGAACTTGTGGTCTAATACCACATGTAACATCCCCAAATTTTCATAAAAATTAAAACAATGTATGTGCAGTATTTAATGCTAATACTTTCTATAAGGAAAGTATGATAATGATAATTTAATCTTTTCAATAAGAGATCAGTTATGTTTACAATGATGACACATACTTATTCATTAGAATCGTCAGTTGATTAAATATGTCGTAACATCATAATGTTGTAATTATTCTATTTATGTCGTAATCCATTTTTTAATAAATGCATTTGTTTAAATATTTATGCATCCTTTTTCATCGTTATTTGATAGAAGCATAGTTTGGATTTTTAAACTGTCTCTTACAACCCTATAATTATGATCATGGATACTCACTTTTATTTTATTTTATCGAAGGGATTCTATGGATACCCCGAGGCTTACTTCTACTATTCTCTAGCTAACACACTTTACTATTCCTATACAAATCTGCAGGTAAGAAATGTACTGTCTAGGTTTTTAAGAGTTTAACGGTCAAAGAAATGATAAGGTGTACGTCATTCTGTCTTATTTCTCTTATACTAGATTTTACGTCCATGGCATGCATATGAAAACTAAATCTTAACGCTTAGGGAAAACATGCCCTAGCCATGATTTTATTTATGATAACTTTATGATATAACTAGAGTCTATTCCATGGTTATTACAGAGGGTTCATTACATTAAAGCTATCTACTTATCATAGAGTAGGCGTATGATAATCTTGTATTTGTCAAAGGTTTTAAGTGCTATATCTTATTATATATATATATTGTATTACTTATGAGGTGGTATTATGATTGACCTCCAATCATATATATGTATATATAATTCTAAATCAAATTGCTTTCATTATTTAAGTGATGACATTTAAAATGCTTATCCAAAACTATAGATTAAACTTGGATATTGAGTTCATAAGGTGTTAAGGTTTTGGCATCGCTATGATTCATGACTATAGGAAAGCATAATATTATTTGAGCCTTACTGGATTTCACTGTTGGAAGATGTAATGATATCTCGTAAGGTTGATGACTTAAATGCTCTTTGAATGAACCAATAGTGAGAGCACGACTAGCAGGTTCCATGTGATGGATGTAGGGTTTTTGGTACACCTTATTCATGCATTTAATGACCACCCTTCGTCGTTTAACTCAATGCTTATTCATTCTTTTGTTGGAGGAGCCAACAGGATCTCGGCCATTTTGGGTTTTGAATGCCATTTGTAAAAACCAGGGTTTCGATGGTGAACACTCACAAACTTGTAACTCGGTGTTGTAATGCTATTTGTACTCGGGGTTTTGATGGTGATTGTCAAAGCTCGGTCTTCCTGGTTGTTCCGTAAATGGAAGGTGAGCATGTGTTTTTAAATTTTACAATGGTTAAGTTGTTTTGGCAACCATCTCATTTGCCCAGAGTTCTCATTTTTTTGTTTATGCTTTGTGTTTGTGCTGTGTGCTAGGATAACCCCTCAACAATGCTAATGGCTAAGGGAAATGGGCGAATGCTCTCTTTAAAGTTGAACCTTGGGCCCTAGTAAGCCTCAAGCATATCTGGAACATCTTCAACTCAACCTCTATGCTATTAAGTGTTTTCATGGTGATTTTTTGGGAGTGATGTCGGCTCTGTAAAATTTGAAAAGGACGATTATCAACATGCATTTGATCTCTCTACTTTTACTATTATGAGTTTTTAAGCCGTATGGCAGTTGTAAAAGCAAGAGAGAGTTTGGAACCCTAGATCCACGGCTCAATTATATATTTTTTTTGGTTTAATTGAATATAGATGATGCTCTAAAAGCTTACAGGTGTTAATGGATGTTCTGAATGTTAGTTTTTCATAATTTAATTCATTCTGATATTGGATCTTAACTAAAAGAACGACATGTAGAGCATATCAAGCATAAGAGACAAGAGACAAGATACACAAAACATTTCACATGGGAAAACCAAGAAGATGAAAAACCCCGCAAATTCCTCAGAGATAGAATAAGCATCAATACAAAGATCACCATGATCAAACCCAATAGATAGACATCTACAACAGCATGCTCCTCCTCCACTTGTGCGGATCCTCCTCGTCTCTCACTAATGTGAAGTGAGTGAATAATAGAAATGTGTAAAATGAGAGAGACACACTCTCTATTTATACACTAACTTTTACTTCACCTTTACTCAACTAGGTCGGCCTCAACTTAACCACTTAACATAATGCTAACTGGGTCGACCCGTACTAGGGTGGTCTAGTAACCCTTTGACCCACATGACACATACAGGGCCAACCCCATCAAGGTGGTCTAATAACCCATCAAGTAGAAGTTACGACACTTACAATAGAACTTGCGACACATGCAAGTACAACTGACAACAATTCCAATCGAAGGAATAATACATCTCCGTTGGGCATACAATAAAGTAGAAATGCAATATACAAGTGAATATCTTCCGAAGTTACAAATACATCAACACTCCCTCTTATCTAGGAAGGTATTCTTTTGACATAGGTCATCAATACGTATAGGAACAAGTCTTCAATTTTAGAGCTGGATCATCGTCATTGGATCACGAAACATCATCATTACTGCTACTGCTATCTGAATCAATATCCAATCTACTCGTCATAGGAATTTCTACAGAGCCATCCCTTTTTCATGCTAGTTGTAGGCCTAGCCTCCATGTAGGTCTTCATCATCTCTGCGAGTAAGCCATCAAGTAGGTACACCTCAGTACTAATTACACTGCCTCTGCAAAACCTACAAGATCTCTCATGACTAATCATATGCCACCACAAACCTGCAAGAGCATATCAGGATTGATTACATGCCTCTGCAAAACATCTGTACCCTACTGTCACATCATCGTATTTAGATCACTATCATTGTCCACGGAGCACAACCCAGATGCACATCACACAACACTTACGCTCACCGGCATGGGAAGACACACTTCAACCATCCATGAAAGGCTCAACACTTATATCCACCACTATGGCAAGACAAACTTCAACCATGTCGGAATGGCTCCAGCCCTTACATCAACGACCATGGAAAGACAAAATTCAACCATGTTGGAATGGCTCTAGCACTTACATCAACGACCATGGTAAGACAAAATTCAACCATGTCGGACTGGCTCTAGCCCTCACATCAACGACAATGGAAAGAAAAACTTCAACCATGTCGGAATGGCTCTCGCCCTTACATCAATGACCATGGCAAGACAAAATTCAACCATGTCAGAATAGCTCCAGCTATTCGGATATCCATCATCTATTTCGGGATACATATCTATTTCAGGATCATCTATTTCAGGATACATATCTACTTCAGGATCTTGCATGATCTATTTCAGGATATGCAACCCAGTCACCAGTTTGATGCCTCCAGCACCTTATCCACCTTCTTCTAGCACCCGGGAGCCACTTACCACAGAGTTTTATCCCTCCTAAGCTGAAAGGCGCCCTCTTCTCACCTACTGACAGAGAAGGGCGCACTTGTTCACCTACCACTGCAGATTCACTTCAGTTACATTCAGTTAGCTCCGATTCTCCCTGATTTGAGGCTAGTTTCACTCCTGACTGACTGTTTCACCTCCGATTGACCTCCAGTTCTATTAGGTGACTTTCTCTGACTCCAGTTAGCCTCCCATGCACCCCCACTGAGCCTCCAGATCCTATATCAGTGCTACACACTTCAGTTACATTTATTACACTCAGTTAGACTCAGATTGACACCTGGATGACTGGTTGTTGTGATTGATGAGCAACACCGATGATTGATGAGGACTCCTAGATAGAGTCAAGCTACTCCATTCAGTGATTCGAATGACCTCCTTAGGCAATTCGAATTGCTCTGTTCATTGTGACAGTTTGTATTGTAATTCATTCACCCTTTTTGGGATAGAGAGCACTGCTGCATGTTTTGCACAGTTTTGCACCATATTTTCTATGTTCATCTATTGTGATTGATTTACTTGTTCATTAGATCTGCTGTGACTAATTTTACATGGTATCAGAGCCATTGCAGGGACAAGATCTCTTTTCTACAGGTGTTTATACAAGAAGATTTGACTGAATTGCTAAAAATTGCAAAAAGTTTGGCATGAGATATCTCAAGGGCATTCGCTCCTGTGCATGCAAAGCTTGAAAAATACTCCAATACCACTCCAGAAGCTTGAGTTACCACATAATTCCTGGATCTGATACATTGGACCTATTCAACATTGCTTGAAATCCAATCCCAGGTGTGATGCAACTCTCAAAGGGTGGATTGTTCGACCTTATTGTGGTTGTTTTGATGTGATTTGCAGGTTTATTATCTCCTCCAATTGCATTCGCTACCTTCTGCATGCAAGCCTTTCTACAGCAATTCCATTCGCTCTAGTCTGCATGCAAGCTTCCTCTTCATCAGTTGACTCAATCCTTGCAATGGAATACTCTTCTTCAAAGCCTATCCTCACCCCATTCAATTATTTTGATTGGAAAGATGATATGGAGATCATATTACGTTCAAAAGGTTACTACCGAGTCACTCTTGGTCTTGAATTGGAGCCAAACAATGTAGCAGAAAGAACTAAACACTACAACAAGCTTGATGAAGCTTACGGTCTTCTTTGTCTCTCCATCTCCAAGGATCTTCATTTCCATCTCAGCGGATTGAAGACTCCAAAAGCCATATGGGAGCAACTTGAAACACTATTCGGCAAGCAGGATGAGCTTAGGGCTTTTCAATTAGAGAATGAATTGATTGGCCTTAATCCTGAGAATTTCGAGACCATAAATGAATTCTTCACAAAATTCAAGAACTTGAACTTGCAATTGAAGAACAGTGGTGTTATCAAAGAGGATAAACAGTTGATCCTCTCCATTCTAAGCAAGCTTGGGAAAGATTATTCGGTATTTGTCTCCACTTTCAATTCCGGTCGGCTAACTACCCCGAATTGGAAGATGCCTACCTTGAATGCCTTCATTGAGTCCGTTACGAAAGAGCATGACAAGTTGATTCAAATGGGGTCCATAAGCTCCAAAGATTCAGCCCTATTTGTTCAAGGACCCAAGATCTCGAATGGTAAAGGAAAGCTAAAGAAGGAGAAGCCCAAATTCGAGCCTCACAAGCAAAAAGACAAAGGCAAGCAAATGGATGCACCATCCAGTTCGAAATCCAAGCAAAAGGGCAAAGAAGGTAACCAAAAATCTAAATGTACTTATTGTAACCGTGGCTTTCATCCCGAAAGTTCATGTATGAAGAAGACTATAGATCAAATGGCCCTCCTTTTGGAAAAGAACAACATAACCCTTCCTGACGGTGCAAGGAAGAAGGATCGGAATGACAATCATGAAAGAGGACAAGCACTCATGGAAACGGTTTCGAAGCCCACTCTCTTGATAGATTCGGGTGCATCAAATCATATGGCTGCAAATATTGATTCTTTTTCCTCATTCGATCCAAACAGCTCCATCCCCATCCATTTGGGAGATGACTCAAAAATTTCTTCAAAGGGCAAAGGTACGATTCATGTAGATCATGGATGCTTTCAGAATGTTCTCTATGTGCCTTCCTTAGCTTCGAATCTCCTTTCTGTGTATCAAATGACACATACTAGTGATCCAAAGAAAGTCACATTCAGCCCTAATACAGTTGAATTTCTGATATCAAAAGTGGAAGACTAGTTGCGGTTGGAAAGGCAAACCACACTGCAAAATGTTATGAGTTTTCGCACTTTATTCCGCTTGCAAAGCCCACTGCTCTTCGCACACATGGTAATGAGGTTAGTAGGATTTGGAATGAAAGATTTGGACATCTAAATTATAATTATTTGCTGCTGCTATCAAATAAATCCATGGTAGATGGGCTTGCACAACTCCATTCCTCGAAGGGAATATGCACCGGTTGCATTATTGGGAAGCACCCCGAGCACAGATTCGACCGCAGCAAGGCTAGCAGAGCCTCTACTATTTTGGGATTGATCCATTCTGATATCAGTGGTCTGCTGCCCCATATGTCATTAAATGGTTCAAGGTATGTTTTGACATTTATTGACGATTTTTCCCGCTTTACATGGGTATTCTTTCTCAAAAACAAGTCAGAAGTGCTTGGAAAATTCAAGGATTTTAAGGCTTCTGTTGAGACCACCACTGAGAGCAAGATCAAAGCTCTTAGATCTGATAATGGTGGGGAATATATCAAGTCCGAGTTGCTACAACTTTGTGCCCAAAGCGGAATCAAGATCCAACATACAGTTCCCTACACACCCCAGCAGAACGGTGTAGCGGAAAGGAAAAACCGGTCACTGAAAGAGATGGCTACATGCATGATTGAATCAAAAGGTTTGGCTGCAAATCTTTGGGCTGAAGCAATCAATGTTGCTGCATATATACAGAACCGAGTTCCACATTCATCCGTGAAAGGTATGACTCCTTTCGAAGCATTCTTTGGTCACAAACCGGATGTGTCAAATTTGAGAGTTTTTGGCTCTACTGCATGGGCTAGAATTCCTTCTGAGAAGAGACGAGCTTTGGATCCACAAAGTATCGAGTGCATATTGATAGGATATGGGGAAGAATCAAAAGCATATAAACTCATGGATATCAGATCTAAAAAGATATTCATAGAGCGCAGTGTGCAGTTTGAAGAACCGCTTCAAGAATTGCAACTAGTTGAGGAGAAAACTGCCGATTCACCACCTTCACCAGAAGAAGATTCGAGCAGCGATAATGAAGGTATGAGTTCTGATATTTCTGATATTGTAGCAGCATATGATGATCATGACATATCAGGTTCGGAATCCGACCATTCAGATCCCCCTCAGTTACCAAAGTGGGCCCAAAATACTCTACAATCTGCTGGTTCTAGTCTTGGAAATCCTGCTGATCCGAGACGAACAAGAGGAGACTTTCAAAGGGCAGGTATGGCTCTTTCTATTGCTGATCCATTTCTTCCTGAGATTTGTTATTTGATGGCTGGTTCAGATCCCCAATCATACTATTCAGCCCATCGAGATCCGAGATGGAAAGATGCCATGGATGAAGAGTACAATTCTCTTCAAAAGAACAATACATGGGAGCTAGTTTCTCTTCCACCTGGAAGAAAATTAGTGAAGTGTAAATGGGTCTACCGTACTAAAGTTGCTGCTGATGGCACTATCAGCAAATATAAAGCAAGGTTGGTGGCAAAAGGTTTTTCCCAAGTCCAAGGAGTGGACTACACAGAGACCTTTGCACCGGTTGCAAAGATGGATTCCATCCGCCTTGTTTTAGCTATTGCCGCATCCAAGCACTGGGAGGTGCATCACATGGATGTGAAGAGTGCATTTTTACATGGAGACCTTGCTGAAGAGGTCTATATGCAGCAGCCAGAGGGTTATACATCAGATCCATCATTGGTTTGTAGATTGAAGAAATCTTTGTACGGATTAAAACAGGCCCCAAGAGCTTGGTACGCAAAGATGGACTCCTTCCTTCTTTCTCAGAATTTCCAAAGATGCAAATCTGATCCGAATGTCTATCTTCAGCGAGTTAAAGGTAATTTGTTGGTTATTGTACTTTATGTTGATGATCTGCTTATTACTGGTAGCACACTTACTTCAATAAACAAGCTAAAATCTGCCTTAAATCTAGCTTTTGACATGAGCGATTTGGGCTTGCTGAGTCACTTTTTGGGCTTGGAGATAGCTCAAAATTTTGATGGGATCACTATATCTCAGCAAAAATATGCTTCCGATCTATTATTGAAGTTTAATATGGCTGAATGTAAGGCAGCCCCGTTCCCATTCCTCTCAGGAATCAGTCTTGAGGAGGGAGATTCCACACCGCTTGCAGATTGCAGTATGTATCGACAGTTGATTGGTTCACTAATTTATTTGACACATTCACGGCCTGATATCTCATATGCCATGAGTGCCGTGTCAAGATATATGCAGCAGCCACATGAGCTTCATTGGCGAGCAGCCAAGCGGATCTTGCAGTATGTGCAAGGTACGAGACAGTTTGGCATACATTATGCTGCAGATTCTGAGCTAGATTTCATTGGTTTTACTGATTCAGATTGGGCAGGTGATAGCATTGATCGGAAGTCCACTTCCGGTTATGTTTTCATGATTGGTCATGGTGCTATTTTCTGGTCCAGCAAAAATCAAGCAGCCATTGCACTTTCTTCAGCAGAGGCAGAGTATCGAGGGGCAGTCAATGCCTGCATTCAGGCAGTTTGGTTGCAGGGTATTCTTTCCGAGTTTGGTTTTGGTGGCACTACTTCGACTGTCCTATTTTGTGACAATCAAAGTGCTATCAAGATCTCCACAGATCTAGTTCAACGGCAGAGGACCAAACACATTGAGATTCATATGCATTACATTCGACAGTTGGTGCACGACCGCACCATCATTCTGCAATATTGCCCTACTGATGAGCAAATTGCAGACATCTTCACCAAGAGCTTCACTGATAAGAAGTTCTCTTACCTCCGTTCACTGTTGGGGGTGAGTTCCATCATGGTGGAGACAGATTGATTCATTATTATGCTTTAGCTTGAGGGGGGGCTTTCTTCCCACTGGGTTTTCCCTCTTTCCTCACTTAGTTTATTTTCAACATTTTTTGGATTATTGTATTGGGGTGACCTTTGGTCTTAGTTACCCGGGCCCCACTTTATTTTTAGTTGGCACATCATAGTCTAGCTTGAGGGGGGGTGTTCAGATATCCATCATCTATTTCGGGATACATATCTATTTCAGGATCATCTATTTCAGGATACATATCTACTTCAGGATCTTGCATGATCTATTTCAGGATATGCAGCCCAGTCACCAGTTTGATGTCTCCAGCACCTTATCCACCTTCTTCTAGCACCCGGGAGCCACTTACCACAGAGTTTTAGCCCTCCTAAGCTGAAAGGCGCCCTCTTCTCACCTACTGACAGAGAAGGGCGCACTTGTTCACCTACCACTGCAGATTCACTTCAGTTACATTCAGTTAGCTCCGATTCTCCCTGATTTGAGGCTAGTTTCACTCCTGACTGACTGTTTCACCTCCGATTGACCTCCAGTTCGATTAGGTGACTTGCTCTGACTCCAGTTAGCCTCCCATGCGCCCCCACTGAGCCTCCAGATCCTATATCAGTGCTACACACTTCAGTTACATTTATTACACTCAGTTAGACTCAGATTGACACCTGGATGACTGGTTGTTGTGATTGATGAGCAACACCGATGATTGATGAGGACTCCTAGATAGAGTCAAGCTACTCCATTCAGTGATTCGAATGACCTCCTTAGGCAATTCGAATTGCTCTGTTCATTGTGACAGTTTGTATTGTAATTCATTCACCCTTTCTGGGATAGAGAGCACTGCTGCATGTTTTGCACAGTTTTGCACCATATTTTCTATGTTCATCTGTTGTGATTGATTTACTTGTTCATTAGATCTGCTGTGACTAATTTTACACCAGCCCTTACATCAATGATCATGGAAAGAAAAGCTTCAACCATGTCGGAATGGCTCATGTGCATCTATGTCTCCGCACTCATCACTTCCCCTTGGAAGGAATCTTGATTTGAAGTACACCAAGTGTCTCTCTGAAGTACTCAAAATTCACTCTGGCTAGCGGCTTGGTCAACACATCAGCTATCTGCTCATCCACCGTAACATACAGGAGCTTCACTGCTCCTCTCTACACCATATCCCTGATATAGTGATACTTGATCTCAATGTTCTTCGACTTGTCATGGAACACTGGTTTCTCTGAAAACTTCACACAACTCTGGTTGTCGCAATATATACAAGTATCCCTCAGCTGGAGATAAAAAAAATCAGACAGTAGCTTCCTAAGCCATATTTCCTCACAACTAGACGAACCAGCTGCGACATACTCTACTTTGCCTATACTCAGTGCCACACAGGATTGCTTCCTGCTAAACCAAGAGATCATACCGGATCCCATACTGAAGAAGTACCCCGAAGTTCTCTTCCCATCAATGGCACTTCCTGCCCAATCCGAATCAACATAAGCCTCCAGCTTAAAATTTTGATTCACCTCATACTTGAGCCCATAGTCAACTGTACCCTTCAGGTACCTCAGAATATGCTTTGCAGCTATCATGTGAACATGCCTCGGATATGTCAAATACTAGCTTAAGGTGTTCACCACAAAGCAGATATTTGGTCTCGTATTCGTCGAGTACATCAAGGACCCAATCATCTGACAATACATCATGGCATCAACCGGCTCAGATGAAGCATCACATAGAAGCTTCAGGTTTGATGCCATAGGTATGGCCATGGCCTTGCAGTCCATCATCCCGAACCTCTTCAGGATCTCTACTGCATACTTCCCTTGTCCAAGGAAGATTCCATCCGCACTCTACCACACCTCCATGCCTAGAAAGTAGTGCATCATCTGCAAGTCCTTCATCTCGAACTTGGCAGCAAGCTTTTTCTTCGTTTCAGCAATCAATCTATCCTCACCAAGTCCTATGAGCTTGCTTCAAGACATACAAGGATTTCTTCAATCTGCACACATATGACTCCCTATCATGTGTCTCAAAACTGAGTGGTTGCTCCACATGCACTTCCTCTTGGACTACACCATATCCATCTGGTGTATCTTCCACTTGATCCCTATAGCCAGAGCAAGTACTGTTCTGATGGAAGTGTATCTGGATACAAGTGCAAAGGTCTCTTCATAATCTATCCCCTTTTTCTAGGAGAAGTCACGAGCCACAAACCTCGCCTTGTATTTCTCTATCCTACCAACTACAACATTCTTGATCTTATAGATCCACTTGAAAGCCACAATAGACTTCCGTTTTGGTGTCGGGACCACATCGCATACATCATTCTTTATGATTGACTGGTATTCCTCGATCATGGCATTCTTCCATTATTGCATCCCGGATCCTGGAAACTTCAAATTCTTCAATATCTTCAATAGATAGTTTTCTTTGAACTTCATCGCTTGGAACAAATGTTGTTGTCCTTATTTTGTAGGTGATTGTACACGATCTTTCCTACAAGTCAAATTCAATTGCATGATTAAAAACTTCTCATAGTTTTTCAAAAACACATTCTTATGCATAAAGACATATGTCATACAATCATGCAATTATCTTAGCCAATGTTTCAATACAACATTTATCCATATTCTATAACTTTCTAGATGCCTTCCATCTCTACCAAAACATTGTTAAGAGTGTGCACAACTCCCAACATGTTAGCAAATAGGTTTCATTCTAGATAAGTAGCAATGGAATATTGTACAGTACCATAGGCCACTTACCCATTACTTGCATATTAGTAGTATCTTGTTCATTAATGCAACTTTTCTAATGTGCATAATCTACATCCTAAATCATGAGTATGTACATGGTTGAACAACATCATTGAAGTAACCATATATATAACAATTCAAATACTTATCTTTGTTTGGTTGTTGGGTGGACTCCCTCTCGATGTTTGCTTCCTTGTAGGAACAACTGGAGTGTTCTCCCTCTTGATATTTGCTTCCTTGATTATCTGTCTTTGTACTTATATCCATCCTGGACCACTATGCATGCTTAAGTGTGCACTAGTGTCATCATTATGTCATCCTCAAGATCTCGTACACAATCATACATTCATTAGTATAATCTCTATAATATAAAAACATTATAATCTTAAACATGTATGGTCATGATCATTTCATACATAGGTAATAAGCATTATTATTCAAGGTTTCGGGGAAGACTTCTTTTACTCATGCATATTCTTATTTGACCATAGGATTCTTCTGGTTAGTCATATCATCAATCAAAGTAAGAAATATAATATGCATAAACCGTTGATTACTTAAACTTCTAACTTCAAGAATAATCATTGATACAAAAGTATAAGATCCTAACACAAGGTAGGATTCTAACTTGATATAGGAAAAAACATGTTTGCTAGTTATGTTTAACATACCCAAACAATATCTTCTTGTTCTCTTCAATGACTTATGCTTAGTAACCTGCATAAATCATAAGTTAACTATTGTAGAACCAAATTATACATACCTTGTAAGTAGAGATTCTATAATGGCTATGGATGAGTCTTTGTCTTCATGTCACCATGGTCATATGTTCTTGATCTAGAACTTGATTTGAACCTTTCATGTTAGTGGACAACATCATCCTCATACAATACCACAATGCATTAGTACAATCATAAGTGTCATAACCCTAATCAATGAATGTCTTCTATCATTCACATGCATTCATAGTTTTACTAGGGTGATAAGACAAATCTAAAATCAATATTGTACTAACCTCAATAATATGAAGACAAACCTATCATAACCTTAATCATGATAGATTTCAAAAACATACATGTATTTCTTCAAGTCATACCTATCGGGATTGCTTGTAGCCTTCTCATGTAAAGCCTTAACCTCATCTCCCTCTGGAACTGGAACTTCTTCACTTATGAAGGTGTCCAATTCATTATCTTCTAGGATTAACCCAATCCACATTGATTTGCTAAAACTTGATATGGAGTTGGATTAGGGTTTGTCAGAGAAACCCTAAAAATTCAAACTTTGAATTTCAAACTTTTGAATGGATGGAAAGATGTGGCTTGCTGAGCTGATCAAGCTGGTATACTTCAATTTTGAAAATTGCAAAATTTGACCACTCAAAGTTGCCTTTGAAATTTCTGGATTCACTAGACAGGACCCCGAACTAGGGTTTGATAAATACCACCCTTCTTACCAACCAAAAAGTTTGATCCAAACCTCTAAACTTTGATTTTTCTGAGGAGCTTCCAGCCATGGTCACAGACTTCAAAAATTCCAACTTTTGCAGAAGCCCTAATTTTCCATCTTTTCGATCAAAATCCCAAACTAGGGTTTGATCAAGCCTGACCTTCTGCCCAACCAAAAATTTGATCTTGGTCTCTAAATTTCAATTTTGATGAGTAGCATCCATCCATGGTCTCCATCTCCAAGAATTTCAACTTTCTTCGAAACCCTAATTTCCCATAGCAGTGATGATCCAAAAATGAAGGTGCTCAGAATCTAATTCTATTTGGACAGAAATATGCACTTGATTGTTTCTGGTGTAACTCAGAAATTACGAATCCACAGGGTCTAAAACCTCTACTTGTAGTAGCCTGACCTGTCTTCTTTCGAACCCCACATATATAACCTCAAATGGATTCTCTAAGAGAGAGTTATGCCAAGTGTCACAACATGACCTGTTTATGGGATAAAATAGGAGAGCGAACTTGTATGAAGTTTCGCGTGTCACTGGTTCAACTTCGGCCTTTGAAAACGTTACCTGCGAAACTACAGTCCATTCCCTACCTGTCGCTTTTTACGAAATTTCATTTGAACTTCCTATCCCACGTTGGGATATTTTTTCCTAGGTCACCTGTTTATGACTGAGATCTAGAAGAGGCATAAACCCTAGATTGTACAGATCATAAATCACAAAGTATAGCGACTTAGATGCTTTGCTTGTGACACAAGGTACATGGGGATGTTATCTATGACCTGTAAACACTTTAGATCCTGAACCTTCACCAAAATGTAATTATAGTGAAAGTGCTACGATGACTGATTTTTTCTATATCAAGCCCTAGCCTCCAATTTGTCGCAAGTGCAACAAGTCTCATAAATGCCATACGATGCCTTCCTTTAGGCTAGCTCTGATACCATGTTAGTTTTTCAGAATTTAATTCATTCTAATCTAGGATCTTAACTAAAAGAACAACATGTATAGCATATCAAGCATAAGAGACAAGAGACAAGATACACAAAACATTTCACCGGGGAAAACCAAGAAGGTGAAAAACCCCGCAACTTCCTAAGAGATAGAATAAGAACCAATACAAATATCACCATGATCAAACCCAAGAGATAGAAATCTACAGCAGCATGCTTCTCCTCCACTTGTGTGCATCCTCCTTTTCCCTCACTAGTGCGAAGTGAGTGAATAATAGAAATGTGTAAAATGAGAGAGACACACTCTCTATTTATACACTAACTTTTACTTGACCTTTACTCAATTAGGTCGGCCTCAACTTAACCACTTAACATAATGCTGACTGGGTTGAACCCTAATAGGGTGGTCTAATAACCCTTTGACTCACATGACTCATACAGGGCCGACCCCATCAAGGTGGTCTAATAACCCATCAAGTAGAAGTTACGACACTTACAATATAACTTGCGACACATGCAAGTACAACTGACGACACTTCCAATCGGAGGAATAATACATCTCCATTGGGGATACAATAAAGTGCAAATACAATATACAAGTGAATATCTTCTGAATTTACAAATAAATCAACACTAAAGGTTTTTAGGGTTGAACCCTAATAACGTTGTGTGGTTGTATTTAAATTATGGGCTTGAAGATGACCCACTCAGAAACTCTGCATTCTAAAACTATTGTATTATGGGCAGAGCCCCTTGTTGCTTACACTGGTTGTTTAAATTTATATATGGATATTACGCCACAATGGCTCTATCGATACTTCTTTTATTTACTGTGTTTTAAATGCATCAATTCTTGGAAATGCATTTTATATGGGCCAAGCCCTAACTTAATAATCTGTGTTTTAGTTTGTAATAAAGGATCAAATGCCAAAGCTGCTCTTGGTAGTTACTCTACAAGGTTAAACCCCAACCTTGTTAAAAATTTAAACTTGTGTTTACAATGTATAATGTTATTAGTAACCAGGCGAGCTCTTGGTCGAGACTCGAACCCTTAACTCTATTATGTTCATAACCTATCTAAAAGATAGCGTTGATGCATCCAATGGATGTCTTCGAGCTCTGTTTTGTGTACATTTTGAACTTGTTTTGTTATCATGATTAAGATGTAATGTATTATCCATAATCGATTTAATTTGTACAAAGTGTAAAGATCCGTTATTTATATTTTGATCGGGTCAGTGAAAGCTAATGAGGGTCACTTTTTGCGTGTTAGATGCAATAGAAAACTGAAAAAGCAGGAATCCCTCAACTTACTTGGATTTTTTGAGCTACTTACGCAAAATATCTTGCATTGAGTAAAAAAGATGAAATGTAGGAAATTGAATCACGTTTCCAAATATATAACTTTTATGTATTGAAAATTTGCATAGCTATGTCAAGTTTCATTTTTCCTAACAGACACTTTTTATTTTTCAGGCAAATGATAAGGTATATGTTTTTGTGGGTTGAGCCTTTGAGGGCCTAAATGATGGAATCAAGCTACAAAAATTGGCATGCATGTAGAGAACACATAGCACTTGTGCGCCATTATTTTTAAAAAATTAAATTAGTAATTTTATAATTTTTTTATAATTGTCTAAGTGATCAAACCTCGAAAATAGTACCTCTTTTGTGGGTAGAGCCTTTGAAGGTCTTAATGCAAAAATCTTGGCATGGGTTTTTCATAGAACGTGGAGGTTAGTGTCCTCTTGTGCACCATACAATTTTTTTTTGAAATAATCGAGAATTGAAAAAGTTATGGAAGAAACACTAACAGTGTGTTTCACAAGTTAAGGAAGTAAGAAAGAAAAGAAATTGAAAGAAAATAGGAAAAGTTAATCTTTCAAAATAAAAGTTACATATTTGGAATCTGCAGAAAAAATGTTGTTTGTGTCTAAGATTTCATCAAAAATGACTGTGTGTAGCATATTGTAATGAGTGGCTAAGCACAAGCTTCTCTAGAAACTGGAAGAAATACCCAATTAGCTTCGGTTTTTCATTAACATTGCATAGGTTTGGAATTACTGAAGCAAACTCCAAAGCATACACATAGGATTACTGTTGACATGCGAGCAAACTCCAAATTCAAAAATATTGTCATGCTTTTAGATGTACATAATGCACACGTGTTATATAACTACATAACGTGTACGCATTATATAGTTAAAAAACGTCCTCGCGTTATTTAAATCATAAAATACATGTTTAATACTTGAGAAAGTACGGGTGTGGAAGACTCAAGAGAATTTTTGTTTAATATTTGAGAAGGGGTGGGGAAGGGTCAAGGGAATCTATGGTTAATATTTAACAGGGGTGGGAAAGGGTCAAGGGCTTAGAAGGATGTTGGAAGCTTGAGTGGGGAGAGATCAAGGGAATGAGAACATGATGGGCTACAGGGGTTGAAGGGAAGTGGAGCTTGAGAGCACTATTAGGAGTAGAATAGGTTCTGAAGAGGTATAGGGTTAGAAGTTGAAAGTGAGACTTGAGTGACAAGGGGGAATGGATGGAGGCAAGGGGGATGTGAGAGGGAAAAAAAGAATACAAGGGGGGGGGGACATAGAGCGAGGGACGGAGAGGGACAATGGGGAGGAATGGATTTAGAGGGAGTGAGAGATAGATGGGGATAGAAAAAAATAAAGAGATAGGAAGGGAAGGATAGAAAGTGTTGGTGGGAGACATGCAAGGAGTGGTGGCGATGGAGAGAGAGAATATGAGAGGAGGGAGAAGGGACATAAAGTGTGTGAGAGAGAGGGAGTGATGGAGAGATTGGGATAGGTTGAGGGAAAGATAACATGAGGGAGGGATAGAAGGTGAGAGAGAGACAGGCGATGAGAGAGGGAGGGAGAGAAGGTAGGGTGAGGGATGGAGGGAGAAAGGTGGAGATAGATATGGATGGAGGGGGGATGGGTTTAAGAATGGAAAGGGACATAATGTGTGTGTGTGTGTGTGTGTGTGTGTGTGTGTGTTTGAGAGAGAGAGAGAGATGGTTGGGGAGAGAGAGACTAGAGGGAGTTATGAGCAACAAAGAAAGTGGGAGGTTGTGTGTGTGTGTGTGTGATAGGGAAAGAGGAATCAGTGGGGTGGCAGGGACGAAGATGGTGTAAGGGAGAGAAAGCGACATAGAGGGAGGGAGGTAAACGGAGTGAGGGACATAACTAGGGATAGATCTAGAGAAAGATATATGGAGAGAGGGATACAAGGTGAGATAGAGAGGGCAGGGGGGAGGGATAAAGGCACACAGGGTTTGTGATTAAGGGAGAATGAAGGGAGAGATTTCGATAGGGACTTGGATATTTGTGAATATATACATAAGGTGGATACCCTCCTCGTCATCATCTTTATCACAATCACCATCTTCATCATCATCACCATCATCATCATCATCAACATATTCATCATCGTTGTCATCTCTAGGTTCCTGATCAACATCTCCATCATCATCATCTTCTTCATCCTTATCATCTTCATCATCATCTTCATCACCATTACCATCATCATGAACATCTTAATCACCATAAACATCTTCATCATCATTGTCATCTCCCCCTTCGTCATCAACATCTCCATTATCATCATCTTCATCATCATCACCATCATAATCATCATCATCATCAACATCTTCATCATCATTTTCACCTCTAGGTTCTCCATCAACATCTCCATCATCATCATATTATTCATCATCATCATCTTCATGACCATCATCGTCATCATCAACATCTTCATCATCATCACCATCATCATCATCATCATATTCCTCATCAAATCATCATCTCCATCATCATCATCATCATCATCTTTTGAACATCATCATGATCATCATCTAAACATCACCATCACCATCTTCATCATCATCACCATCTCCATCATCGTCAAAATCTTCATCGTCATCACCATCACCATCACCATCACCATCACCATCTTCATTATCATTGTCATCTCTAGGTTCCCCATCAACAAAACATCTCCATCATCATCATCTTCTTCATCATCATCATCATCATCACCATCATCATCATCAACAACATCTTCATCATCATCACCATCATCATCATCATCATCTTCCTCATTGGATCAACATCTCCATCATGTCACGATCATCTTCATCATCATCATCATCATCATCATCATCCAAACATCACCATCATCATCAACATCTTTGTCCTCATTACCAGCACCATCATCATCGACATCCTCATCGTCATCACCATCATCATTGGCATTTGTAGGTTCCTCATCAACATCTCCACCATCATCATCTTCACCACCATCATCATCATCATTATTGGCATCTGTAGGTTCCTCATCAACATATCCATCATCATCATCTTCTATATCATCATCACCATCATGATCTTTTGAACATCATCATGATCATCATCTAAACATCACTATCACCATCATTGTCAACATCTCCATCATCATCACCATCACCATCATCATCAAAATCTTAATGAGAAGGGGTGGGGAAGGGTCAAGGGAATCTATGGTTAATATTTAATAGGGGTGGGAAAGGGTCAAGGGCTTAGAAGGATGTTGGAAGCTTGAGTGGGGAGAGATCAAGGGAATGAGAAATGGGCTACAGGGGTTGAAGGGAAGTGAATCTTGAGAGCACTATTAGGAGTAGAATAGCTTCTGAAGAGGTATAGGGTTAGAAGTTGAAAGTGAGACTTGAGTGACAAGGGGGAATGGATGGAGGCAAGGGGGGATGTGAGAGAGAAAAAAAGAATACAAGGGGGGGGGGACATAGAGCGAGGGACGGAGAGGGACAATGGGGAGGAATGGATTTAGAGGGAGTGAGAGATAGATGGGGATAGAACGAAATAAAGAGATAGGAAGGGAAGGACAGAAAGTGTTTGTGGGAGACATGCAAGGAGCGGTGGCGATGGAGAGAGAGAATATGAGAGGAGGGGGAAGGGGCATAAAGTGTGTGAGAGAGAGGGAGTGATGGAGAGATTGGGATCTGTTGAGGGAAAGATAACATGAGGGAGGGATAGAAGGTGAGAGAGAGACAGGCAATGAGAGAGGGAGGGAGAGAAGGTAGGGTGAGGGATGGAGGGAGAAAGGTGGAGATAGATATGGATGGAGGGGGGATGGGTTTGAGAATGGAAAGGGACATAATGTGTTTGTGTGTGTGTGTGTGTTTGAGAGAGAGAGAGAGAGAGAGAAAGAGAGAGAGAGATGGTTGGGGAGAGAGAGACTAGAGGGAGTTGTGAGCAACAGAGAAAGTGGGAGGTTGTGTGTGTGTGTGTGTGATAGGGAAAGATGAATCAGTGGGGTGGCAGGGACGGAGATGGTGTAAGGGAGAGAAAACGACATAGAGGGAGGGAGGTAAAGGGAGTGAGGGACATAACCAGGGACAGATCTAGAGAAAGATATAGGGAGAGAGGGATACAAGGTGAGATAGAGAGGGTAGGGGGGAGGGATAAAGGAACATAGGGTTTGTGATTAAGGGAGAATGAAGGGAGAGAGTTCGATAGGGACTTGGATATTTGTGAATATATACATAAGGTGGATACCCTCCTCGTCATCATCTTTATCACAGTCACCATATTCATCATCATCACCATCATCATCATCATCAACATATTCATCATCGTTGTCATCTCTAGGTTCCTGATCAACATCTCCATCATCATCATCTTCTTCATCCTTATCATCTTCATCATCATCTTCATCACCATTACCATCATCATGAACATCTTCATCACCATAAACATCTTCATCATCATTGTCATCTCCCCCTTCGTCATCAACATCTCCATTATCATCATCTTCATCATCATCACCATCATCATCATCATCATCAACATCTTCATCATCATTTTCATCTCTAGGTTCTCCATCAACATCTCCATCATCATCATATTATTCATCATCATCATCTTCATGACCATCATCGTCATCATCAACATCTTCATCATCATCACCATCATCATCATCATCATATTCCTCATCAAATCAACATCTCCATCATCATCATCATCATCTTTTGGACATCATCATGATCAACATCTAAACATCACCATCACCATCTTCATCATCATCACCATCACCATCACCATCAAAATCTTCATCGTCATCACCATCACCATCACCATCACCATCTTCATCATGATTGTCATCTCTAGGTTCCCCATCAACAAAACATCTCCATCATCATCATCTTCTTCATCATCATCATCATCATCACCATCACCATCATCATCATCATCAACATCTTCATCATCATCACCATCATCATCATCATCATCTTCCTCATTGGATCAACATCTCCATCATGTCACCATCATCTTCATCATCATCATCATCAACATCATCCAAATGTCACCATCACCATCATCATCAACATCTTCGTCATCATTACCAGCACCATCATCATCGACATCCTCATCATCATCACCATCATCATTGGAATTTGTAGGTTCCTCATCAACATCTCTACCATCATCATCTTCATCACCATCATCATCATCATTATTGGCATCTGTAGGTTCCTCATCAACATATCCATCATCATCATCTTCTATATCATCATCACCATCATGATCTTCTGAACATCATCATGATCATCATCTAAACATCACTATCACCATCATTGTCAACATCTCCATCATCATCACCATCACCATCATCATCAAAATCTTCATCTTCATCACCATCACCATCACCATCACCATCACCATCTTCATCATCATTGTCATCTCTAGGTTCCCCATCAACACAACATCTCCATCATCATCATCTTCTTCGTCATCATCATCTTCATCACCATCATCATCATCATCTTCCTCATCGGATCAACATCTCCATCATGTCACCATCATCATCATCATTATCTGAACATCACCATCACCATCATCATCAACATCTTCGTCATCATTACCATCACCATCATCATCGACATCCTCATTGTCATCACCATCATCATTGGCATCTGTAGGTTCCTCGTCAACATCTCCACCATCGTCATCTTCATCACCATCATCATCATCATCATTGGCATCTGTAGGTTCCTCATCAACATATCCATCATCGTCATCTTCTCCATCATCATCACCATCATCACCATCATGATCTTCTGAACATCATCATGATCATCATCTAAACATCACCATCACCATCATCGTCAACATCTTCATCATCATCACCATCACCATCATCATCAAAATCTTCATCGTCATCACCATCACCATCACCATCACCATCTTCATCATCATTGTCATCTCTAGGTTCTCCATCAACACAACATCTCCATCATCATCATCTTCTTCATCATCATCATCTTCATCACCATCATCATCATCATCAACAACATCTTCATCATTATGACCATCATCATCATCATCATCTTCCTCATCATATCAACATCTCCATCATGTCACCATCATCTTCATCATCATCATCATCATCATCATCTGAACATCACCATCACCAACATCATCAACATCTTCATCATCATCACCATCATCTTCATCAACATCATCATCTTTATCATCTTCATCAACATCATCATCTTTATCATCTTCATCTGCATCATGATCATCTTCATTGTTATCACCCTCCTCCTCCTCATCATCTTTATCATCTTCATCTGCATCATGATCATCTTCATTGTCATCACCCTCCTACTCATCATCATCTTGTGCACTTATGCACTTAGGGATTAATGTTTAGAAGAGGGTCTAAAGGCCTTTATGGGGGAGGGGCTCTAGGAGCAAGGTAAGACAGAGAGCGCAGGGGGGAGGGATAAAGACGTAGAGGGTTAGTGATTAAGGTAGAATAAGGGAGAGAGTGCTATAGGGAGGGGTAATGATTAAGATAAAGAGAAGGTGGAGAGATGGAGAGTGGGGTATGCTTGACAATGTATGTAACCATATAAAATATTAGTTTTCTTTTGATTTTGTTTGTTGCCCTAGCTGTGCACATAACCTATTTGTTGTGCTTGACAATATCGCGTACGTGTTTTTACACTACATATCGCGCACGTGTTTTTGTTTTATATAATGCATGCACATTTTGTAACTCTATAAACAGTGGACTGTCCCTATCCGAGAGCAACTTCACTCTATTCGAGCCAAAACAACACTCCCGCGATTTTTTGAACAGCACGAGCCCGCCATTGGAAATTCTCACATTCTACACCATCTCCATCATTTTCTTTTTATGCAGGTGCAGCATTGAGGACATCTTTCATGGTTGCTCAGTGTGGTGTTGAGTTATATGGCCATATTTGAAGAAGATAATCAGCAAGCTTGAAGAATCTCCAATTGAATAAGACCAAAGATAAGGTCTTTGAAAGATTCATTTGGCCTATATTTGAGGAGCACACAAGATAGGATATCAAGCTTCAAGACCATTTCATGGTGATATTGGATATACACAAGTGTACAAGAGAATCAAAGAGCCCAAACAATTTATGATCTAACTTCCATTTGCTTATTATTGAAGAGATTGTAATTGAGGAGCAACAAAAACAAACTATATTGAATTGATCATTGTGGTGATGGGGAATGCACATAATGGAGTAAATAAATCAACAAGGAAGAAGATACCTCAAGAAGTCATTGAAGAAGAGAAAGAAAAGAAAAGAATATACATGATGAATTGGAGGCTTTCTTTGGAAACTAATCCAAATCCAATTGTAGAGGATACCACAGTTCATCCTATTAATCCACGACAAGAGGGACCTTCAATTTCCACAATAGTTGTTGAACAAGCACCCCATGGAAGTAATCAAGAAGCAAAACGTAGGTGCTCATTAGGGGATGTTTCAATTCCTACTTCAAGTCAAAGTGATAAGTTACCATCTCAAGATGAAGCTCATGAAGAAACACAAAATTTGCTATCCGGATGTGGTTATACAAGCGATGAAATCAGAGAGGCGTTGGACATTTTTCCTACTATTGAAGAAGAGAATGTTATCCAGACCATCGATGAGGATGTTGGACTTCCACAAGGGGATGTTGGACTTCCACAGACCATCGATGAGGATGTTGGACTTCCACCATCCAACTACCAGGAAGAGAATGAAGGACATGAAGCTACTACTGAAACGCCAGAGCTTCTTGGTGATGCGCTACATGGTACAATTTCAACCCCCTTATCTCCATTAGCAAGCACACGTCGAAGAACTCCGAAGAGTATACAAATTGATGAAAGTATCATCAATTCCGTTGAAGGTACGCTATCTAAACGTAGTATTGCTTATCAAACTCAACAGATACTTGATAAATATTTTGTTTCTAAATGTGATGGAGATAAACGTAGATTATTTTTATCATTGTTAAAATCTAGGAGCATGAATGTTGTTAGGAAAAAGTTAGGGATAAAGATGATAAAGAATTATGAACCAAGTTCTCATATAGTTAAAATCCTAGTAGATGCATTTGGTAAAATTGGTAAGAACACACATTCAAAGGATCGCAATACTGCTCGTTGTGTCTTGTCACAAGCAATTGCAAATAAGAACACCAGGTCCCTTCGTATTCTTAGGCCTACATCCAAACTAGTTAATTTGAATGTAAAAACCCTCCATAGGTATTCTATTAGAAGAGAACATCTTGACACAACCGATCACACAGATTTTTGGGCCTTTGTTGGTCGGTTGCCACGTCGTGACATGAAGCTAGTTGATGCAGTAAAGGGACTAGTGCACAGTTTTTGGTATGATCACACAAGGCCTTCTTCAAACCGAAAGGATGTACTAAAACTGAGAAGGGGTTCAAAGGATCATGAACCACATACTAAGCATCTTCTTGATATAACACAGACAGAACTTTACGAGAAATTTAGGATTGAGCATAGAAATTTGAACTTGGGGCAAAGATCTTTTGAGAAATGTAAGACATGGTATGTTAGAATAAATACTCTTCGTAACACTTGTTGTTGTAGATACCATGTATAATATGAATATTACTATGAAACATTTTTGTACATTCGTTGTGTGTTGCATACTAACCATGTGCAGGATTGCTCCATGACAATACCACCGACTTCATCAAGAGAATTCATTCATAGCATCATGTGCAATAGGCCCGAGGGGCAAACATACTATGCAAAATATTGTTTGGATGGAACATGCTCCAACTGTGCTGGAATGGCATTATTGAGCCAATGTATGCACGAGAATGGAGACAGTGAATTTGGGAAAATGGTTACAGACATGAAAAGTTTCAAATATATCAACTATGAAATAGTCCCACGGAAAGAAAGCAAAAAAATACAATTGGTGACATCTCAGGTATGCATTTATATCTATAAAATTATGTTGAACGGTTACATCTCAATCCTTACTTACAACAAAAACTGACATTGAGATCATTTTGTGTCACCAGGTACATGTTAGTGACTTCATCAAGGAATTTATTGAAAAGACACATCAATATGTTTAGCATGTCCACGCGGCAAGATGGCAGGATGATAAGTTTAGAATATGCAGAGATACATTTCCCCTTGGTACTACACTTTCAGTTGTTGAATTTGCTGAGAACTACACTCTGCAACCTCAAAATGAGATCCAAAGTCAGTATTATCACTCTGAGCAGCTTTCCTTGATGGTCCATATCACATATAGGCATGGCCCAAATAACACTGAAGAGCAAAGAGAAATTCTAAAGGAATATCACTACTACATAAGTGATGATAGGTGCCACGACTTCCACTATGTACGTCATTGCTTCATCATGTTCTATGATCACTTGAAGGGAAGGAACATATAGATGGATCGACATTGGATTTGGTCTGATGGGTGTGTTGGTTAGTTCAAAAATGCACGCATATTTCAATGGTTGTGTTTATTGCATAAAAACTACAAAGTGCCACATATGTGGAACTATTTTGAGACTGGGCATGGTAAAAGAGAGCATGATCGAGCCGGAGCATGTGTCAAAATAGCCCTACAAAGATAGGAATTGAAAGTATCTACAGAATCTACTATTCTAAATGCTCAATCTATAGTTAGATGGTGCACGTTAGTAATGGGAGAGGAATCAACTATGCAAGTAGAATCCATAAGAAAGAGACATGTGGAGAGATTTTTTTGAGAGGTGGTAGGCATAGATCATTCACATGCATGGGAATGAAATACTGTGCCTGGGACTAGTGGCTTTCATTCGGTTCGAAGCTTTGATAACCCAGTATTTGAAATTTGGACCAGAAAACTCGCTTGTTGTTGCCTACCTTGTTGTGATGGTGACTGGGATGGGTGTGAATCATTAGATTGGGTTGATGGATGGGATCGCATATCACTTCCACTTGATCGGCGTGCAATTGTTGAGTTAACTCCATTGGAAGAAGACCAATCATCTATTTCTGCAGATTTTGATCATGTCTCAGACCTTGTACAATCCGGTATGATGCAATTCCTTAACATTTTTTGTTTGTTTACGTAGTCTTCAAATGCACATTAATGGCCTTGTATCACACGAAAAATATTTTGATCATATACCTACAATCATATAATGCAGGGCACATATACGCAGTGGTTAACTCAAAAGATACTGAATGGGGTGGTGATTATTGGTTGGCATGCTATATAGATGGAAAGCAAACCCTCATTATGTCCATGACTGACGATGAAAACAACCACTTTCCAACTGGGTCGATGGTTGTTAAAGGTGAATACTTGACATGAGACAATAATGCAAGAAAGAAGGGTGGATATGTTTACAGGGATTACAAACCAGGTGCAAGTGTGTATCACTTTACCAACTTAATCATTGGCACAAACCTCCAGGTACAAACAATGCCTAGCCGAAATACTTTGAAGGTACACTACTTCTTATTGGATACAGAGCACGAGAGACTAATGGATACCATCAGTATAAGAGATGATCCAGAGGGCTTGGTTGTATGATAATAGGTGGGACCTAGCATGATGAGGTACGTTACATACTTTTAATACTATACTATTTATACTATTTGTAATTGAATATTGATATATGCTCAATTTTCACATGTATGTTTCATATGAATATGTCAATTTTGTGTTCTTGATATGCCAAATTTACGTTCACGTTGTTTATAAATATGCCAAAACTTGTCTTGTATGTCAAGTTTATGAATATGCCATTTTTTACATATGATCAGTAAACCCTAAAATTATATTATGTTCATGATGTTGGTTATTGGCTTCACCCAACAAAATTAATTCAATTCATGCTCACTATATTAAACAATACACTAATATTAAATTTAATTCATGTCTTGTTAAATATTTCATAATGAATTAGCTATTTGAGAGCACCACCTTAGACCAAGCCATTATCATCAACATCTTCATCATCATCACCATCATCATCATCATGAAAATCTTCATCATGGACTTGCAAAACCCTAGTTTCCAAGATGGACTTGCAAGGTGGCACATGGGCCACCGGACCGGAGGTGAGGGGTACCCCTGGCACTATCCCAGTGTGCTGAATCCAACGAAGTCGATGGTTCGTCGATTCAAGCCACGGTCGTCATTCTATGGCTCGTTCTGTCTTGCATCCAAAATACCTTCAGGGACACTTGCTGGATACCTGCCGGGGGCATAGAACTCCAACCGTGCAACAAAACTGGGTTCCGGGCAGTCCTGAAGGTGTGTCTAGGTAGGTTCAGGCTGGGAACACTAGCCATACCTGCCCAATGGATGATTTTCCAAAGCTGACCCCCGCGTGCAAAAATTGCACACTCCCACACTAAGCAAAACCCTAGTTTCCAAGATGGACCTGCAAGGTGACACATGGGCCACTGGGCCAGAGGGGAGGGGCACCCCTGGCACTATCCCAGTGTGTTGAATCCAACACAGTCGACGGTTCGTCGATCCAAGCCATGGTCGTCATTCTATGGTTCGTTCGATCTCGCATCCAAAAGGCCTTTAGGGACACTTGCTGGATACTTGCCGGGGGCATAGAACTCCAACCGTGCAAAAAAATCGGGTTCCGGGGAGTCCTGCAGGTGTGTCTAGGTAGGTTCGAGCTGGGAACACTAGCCATACCTTCCCGGTGGATGATTTTCCAAAGTTGACCCTCGTGTGCAAAAATTGCACATTCCCACACTGAGCAAAACCCTAGTTTCCAAGATGGACCTGCAAGGTGACACATGGGCCACCAGACCGGAGGCGAGGGGCACCCCTAGCACTATCTCGGTGTGCTGAATCCAATGGATTTGACGGTTCATTGATCTGGGCACGGTCTTCTTTCTATGGCTCGTCCCGTCTCGCTGCCAGAAGGCCTTCAGGGACACCTATTGGATACCTGTCAGGGGCATAGAACTCCAACCATGCAACAAAACTGGGTTCCAGGGAGTCCTACAGGTGTGTCTAGGCATGTTCAAGCTGGAAACACTAGCCATACCTGTCCGGTGGATGATTTTCCAAAGTTGACCCCCGTGTGTAAAAATTGCACACCCCCACACTGAGCAAAACTCTAGTTTACGAAATGAATGCACAATGAAGCCACTAGGCCATGGGGAGATGACGGAGAGGACCCCTAGAGGTAATCACATGTCAAGAGACCAATGGAGTTAATGGTTCGTCGGTCCGATGTCCGGTTTCTGAGTTATGTCGAGTTGCAAGTCGCATGAAAATGTCGTTCAGGGACACTTGGTGAATTTTCGTTCGGGAGCCAAAAAGCAAACGGAGCAGCAAGATTGCGTGCCGTTGGCTCCTGCAAGTGTGTGTGGGCAATGCCAACATGGGAACACTACCAACACTGGCTTGGGGGAGGGTTTTGCAGAGTTGACCCACCAATGCGAGATTGCATGCAATAAAACTGAGCAAAACCTTAGTTTACGAAATGAATGCACAATGAAGCCACTATGCCATGGGGATATGAGGGAGAGGGTCCCCTAGAGGTAATCACACGCTAGGAGACCAACGAAGTCGACAGTTCGTCGGTCCGACGTCCGGTTTCCGAGTTATGTCGAGTTGCAAGTCGCATGAAAATGCCATTCAAGGAAACTTGGTGAATTTCCGTCCAGGAGCCAAAAAGCAAACGGAGCAGGAAAATTGCGTGTCGTTGGCTCCTGCAAGTGTGTGTGGGCAATGTCGACATGGGAACACTGCCAACACTAGCTCGGGGGAGGGTTTTGCAGATTTGACCCACCAATGCGAGATTGCATGCAATTAAACTGAGCAAAACCCTAGTTTATGAAATGAATGCACAATAAAGCCACTGGGCCATGGGGAGATGAGGGAGAGGTCCCCCTAGAGGTAATCGCATGCTAGGAGACCAACGGATTCGACGGTTCTTCGGTTCGACATTCGGTTTCCGAGTTATGTCGAGTTGCAAGTCGCATGAAAATGCTATTCAGGGACACTTGGTGAATTTCTGTCTCAGAGCCAAAAAACAAATGGAGCAGCAAGATTGCGTGCCGTTGGCTCCTGCAAGTGTGTGTGGGAAATAAAGACGTGGGAACACTGCCAACACTGGCTTGGGGGAGGGTTTTGCAGAGTTGACCCACCAATGCAATATTGCATGCAATAAAACTGAGCAAAACCCTAGTTTACGAAATGAATGCACATTGAAGCCACTGGGCCATGGGGAGATGAGGGAGAGGGCCCCCTAGAGGTAATTGCACGCCAGGAGATGAATGGAGTCAATGGTTTCTCAGTTCGACGTCCGGTTTTTTAGTTATGTCGAGTTGCAAGTCGCATGAAAATGTTGTTCAGGGACACTTGGTGAATTTCCCTCCGGGAGCCAAAAAGAAAACGGAGTAGGAAGATTGCGTGCCGTTGGCTCCTGCAAGTATGTGTGGACAATGCCGACATGCGAACACTGCTAACACTGGCTCAGGGGAGGTTTTTGCAGAGTTGACCCACCAATGTAAGATTGCATGCAATTAAACTGAGCAAAACCCTAGTTTACAAAATGAATGCACAATGAAGCCACTAGGCCATGGGGAGATGAGGGAGAGGGCCCCCTAGAGGTAATCGCACGAGAGGAGACCAACGGAGTCGATGGTTCATCGGTCCAACGTCCGGTTTTCGAGTTATGTTGAGTTGCAAGTCGCATGAAAATGTGGTTCAGGGACACTTGGTGAATTTCCGCCCGAGAGCCAAAAAGCAAATGGAGCAGGAAGATTGCGTGCCGTTGGCTCCTACAAGTGTGTGTGGGCAATGCCGACATGGAAACACTACCAACACTGGCTTGGGGGAGGGTTTTGCAGAGTTGACCCACCAATGCGAGATTGCATGCAATGAAATTGAACAAAACCCTAGTTTACGAAATGAATGCACAATGAAGCAACGAGGCCATGGGGAGACGAGGGAGAGGGCCCCCTAGAGGTAATCGCATGCCAGAAGACCAACGGAGTCGACAGTTCATCGGTTCGACGTCCGGTTTCTAGGCTATGTCAAGCTACAAGTCATATGAAAATGTTGTTCAGGGACAAGAGACACAACATTTTATCCCGGGAAACCCTCATGGGAAAGAAAACCTAGCAACCTTTCTTAGAATAATTATATGTTTAGAAATCAAGTACAATGAAACAATGAACAAACCCTAACCCTAAAGGGTTTTACCACATGAAAAAACCTTAATGACACATGACAACAAGAGTACTTATCTACATGAAGATGACCTCCAAGCCATAAGGATAACCAAGCATATCCTTCCCAACCAACATTAGAAGGCACTTTATTTATCGAATCCCGAGGTAACATTTGTTCCTTTCACCAATGTTGCTTTGAGCACTTGTATGTTGCTACTCATATGTAGTGTTGAATCTAATTGTACGATCAAATATTGGGTGTTGATGAAATGTGTAGCATGTATTGCACTTAGTTTTATTAAATTACACTTGAACATTAACTTAACTTGTAATTTAATCATACAAACTCACAAATTTTAATTACACCTATCCAATTAGTGTGCATGAGTGAGTTCGTTGAAACCTTGAAAAACATTGTATTGCATTTAGTTTGATTAAATTACACGAGCAAGAACTTTGACATAACTTGTAATGATCATCCAAAATCACAAATTTTAATTAGATACCAATTAGTGCATGCATGTAGTGAGTTTGTTGAATCCTTTAAATATAATAGTTTGTTCTTTTGACATAGCGCATTCATGAGTTATAGATAATCCACACAAATCAACACATTAGATTGACACAAGAACACGTGAAAACCGAAGAACAAATACAAAGTGAAATGTATCATTCATTTATAAGTGAAATGTCAATGTGCATGTCTCCAAAAGTACATGTATCCAAAAGTACATATATATCCAAAAGTGCATGTCTCCAAAAGTACATGTATATCCAAAAGTACATGTATCCAATGAAGTCAATGTACATGTCTCCAAAAGTACATGCACAATAAAGTCAATGTACATGTCTCCAAAAGTGAATGTATTGAAAAGTACATATATATACAAAAGTATCCAAAAGCACAGGTGTCCAAAACTATCCAAAACTATCAAAGCCATATGTACATGTATCCGAATGTACATATATCCCATAAGACACATCAAAACTCAAGCTTCCTCTTGTTCTTTCCCGATGTTGATCCTCTAGGCACATCTCTAGGATCAGTGTGCATCTCTGGATCCTGCAAATTAAATATCAATTGTTAAATTCAACTAACTATGTACACTAATACATTAGCTCAACAATTATCAACTGGTGCATGGAAAGTGCATGAAACACTTGGTCACTGAAGGACATCTCACCTCAACTGACAAAGGAGTTGCGTTGCTTGTGTAGCAGATGGAACCGTTGGTTGAACATCCAGGATGGTCGAACCAGGGGGGCCAGGAACTGCTCTTGTTGGTGGTGGTTATAATGAAAAAATGTTGAAATAGTTAGAAATGCATGAATAAACAATAGACAACAATAATAAACTATGTAAAGATAATGTTGAAATAGTTACATACCTGTGTGTGATTAGTTGCCATTGTAGATGCGGCACTGACTGCTACATCAAACATCGATGCGAGGTTTTCAGTAGACAACTCGGGTTCCTGATGCAGTAAACATGTAATTCAAATATTAACAAAAATGATTTATGCACTGGATTTCAAGTTAAACAACAAATATCATCGAAGGATATACATTACCATGGTGTGAGTAAGCCCATGGTCATGGGCAGCTGGAGTCTTTCTAGGAGTAGAACGCCTCACATACACATGACTCTTGTTCACGAATGGCCTGGTGGGAGATACAAATCCAGGCAATGGTCCATATGTCTCGGATGGTGCCTATAGTCAGCAAGTGTTCATGTAGTTAGACATGCATGATTCAACAAACAAACATGTATTTAAAAAATGTCATTTTTAATTGTTTACCTGGAGCCCAGATGTTTCATGGGATGGTACGACCATGGCTGCTACCTCCACATTACCTTTCCCCAGTGAAGGATCTGCCATTTGCAAGTTTAATAATTGTAAATATTAGACCGTAGAGAGCATTAGTGAACTAAAATGTAAAGTATGTGGAAATTAACAAAGTACCAAGTATTAAAAAGTTGAAATTTTAAAATGTTTACCTCGGTGTGAGATACAACAATAGGTGCTATATAAGATGGGCCTGCCAAATGGGTAGCATCATGCCCCCCTGTAGAGTCTGGAACATCCAGCTTTGAGGCATTTGCTGCCGGCATAAAGCATTAACTACAAGTTCACAAAATTAATATATTAGCTCAAACTATATATATGTGTACAAAGATGAAAATAAATAAAGAATTTATTACAATTAACCATCAACATAGCTCTCTCAAAAACCCACTGAAGGCAACATCTGAGGCAAGACCATAGCAGGGACGACCACATGATGTGCACTCGTGAGGATCAGTACTAGGATGGGGATGTGTTGATGGTCCTGCATTAGTGGATGGTCCTGCACTAATGGATGGTCCTGCATGGTGACAAGCTAGTGTATGTACCACACAAGGGAGAGATGTCCCTTCCTTGGCCATATGATAAACCATAGTGCCATGGCAAACAACCGCCCGTGCCAAACTCAAAAATACATCACGTGTCTGTGGAATAATATGATGTGCAGGTGGGACATCTGGCCCATGCAACTGCATGTGAGGTGTAGGGATAGGGCGATCCTGGTCTCGAAGCCTCGAATTGGGTTGGTTTTGGGGCATCCCCCCACCGATCCCCTAAAACTGCAAGATGTCAAAATAGTTTACATGTTTATGTAACACGACAAGCTGCAGGATCTCCAATCTTCAAACATGCATGCCAAAGAATTCATCACACTGCTCTTTTAAACAAGTCTTGCCAATGATTCCCATTAAGATGAAACAGATTGCAATGAGGCAGACAATCAATATTATGATAAACATATTACAGACTCAAATATGGGATCGACTTCGGACAGCGAAGTTCGTCACCCAATCACTCTGACTGATGCCTAGACACAATGTCTTGGGTCCTTTTAGATTTCGCCTCTTCCCGAAGGCATGAGGTTACTCTCAGGCTCCTGGGAGTCCCAAGATATGTCTACTAGCATACCCTTACACAGACACTTTTATACAGAGCGAGTCTTAGCTTTTCTGGTGCAATCTTATACCACAAAGGGCAAGTTGCAGAGCATACGAGCTTCGGCTCTCACACACCTAGACTTGTCGAGCGGACTACTTGCTCAGACGACCTACTTGCAGAGCGGACTACTTGCTCATGCGACTCGACTCGAATGCCTCAAATGAGCTCTGAGGTCTCTTATTTATAATCCCAAAGCCGGTCATCCGGTCACTTGGAACTTACACCATCCAGTCTAAAGTGGCGCACTAACTGGATTCCCGGGGCATCGTGGGACCACACGATGTTATCTCATCCCTTCATCAGGCAGCGCCATGTGGGGACCCGGTACTACCGACAAGGACTAAATGACAACCATTATCTAAAGGAGAATCTTATGGCCGACAAGGTCAGGGCCACCACACTATTACAAAGCATCTCGGGGAACAGCAATCATCCCGAGGAATCAAACCAACAGGCAGCAAATATATGGCCGACAAATACAAAAGCGGAGAGGCCCACCAACGGCTTCCTTAAAGAGCATAATATATACATAAGAGAATATCAACTCGGATCGACTGGCTTCATTCCCGGAAAATGTCAACGGGATTCTTAATCAGAAAAATAGCCGGAACCGCAGACACAATGTGTCTCACCGCCAGGAGCTGGAACACCACCACAGACGCAATCAAGCGTGCCATCATCATAATTACTCTCCTCGATTTCTCTGCGAACCAGTTCTTGTTCAATGAAATCAGGTTGAGTTTCAGGAAACTGCCAATATTCATTTTCAGGCTCATCATCAAACATGTCTGGATAAAGCTTCTCTCCAAAGCATTGATCAACATCTGATCCCTTCAATGCTTCATTAGGACCAAAGATAAATTCAGAAGCAAAATTAGACTCAACTCTGTAGTTGAGTGGCAGAGTTCTTCGATGGACTTTTGCATCTAGCCTTCGGCCTTGACTGTCTCTTTTTATAAACTTTTGGGTGACAGTCACATAATGTTCCAGAGGAGTGTAACGTCCTCCATGGTGTCTTAAAAGAAATTTAAACCACTGATTCGCCTGATCAGCAGCTTGCATGTCAGCTTCAAGATGGAGAATAAAATTAGCTTTACGCTGAACCCATTCATGTCTTGGACAGAACTTATCCAAAAAGACTTGGGTCCATCCTGACCATTTCCTATTTCTCATGTTTCCTGGATCTGCACAAATAATCACAGATTTTTGTTCTCGGCAAAATTGAAGAATTAAATTATAGGATCTCCAGGTTAGATCCCCTTTCCCAACATCAACATACCATACCCAGCCATCTTTTTCTTCATTACCATCAAGCCAGAGTTCATCGCATTTGACTAACTGTTCTTGAGCCTCTGTCAAACCAAAGAACGCTTCCTTTTCCCATCGTTCAAGAATTTGCAGTTTGTAGGGACTTGATTGAATTTGCTTGATGAGAGTTAGACTTAGGTATTTATCAGCTTCTTCTTTGCTGGCATAATCCAGCAGTTGCTGTCGTTCTTCTTCAGAAATATCCTTATCCCATGGGGCAAGAAATAAGGATTCAGGCGGAGCGCGCATTTCTAACTCCTTTTCAGCCATAGGAGTTTTGCCTTTATAATTCACAATTTTATCCTTCATAGGTAGCCATCCTGGATGATCTCCAGAACCAGAACCGGAAGCACCAGCAGAAAACATGTTCAGACTTGGAGTACTCTTCTGCACAGTCTCACGTGTCAACATATCAGCTAAGCAATTTAAATAACCAGGCTTATAAACAATGTCATAATCAAAATTGCTTAACCAGAGAAACCATTTAAAAATTCTGCTACTATTCTCAGCCATCAGATTTTCATTTTTAAAAATACCAGGCATGATCTTTAGATCTGTCCTAATCACGAATCTAACTGGTTTTAAATATAAGATAAAATGGCTGACTGTTTTCTTTACAGCAAGTATCTCTTTGTGACTTGAAGGATAATTAATTTCAGCTCCTTTAAAAGAACCTGATGCATATCCACAAATATTGGCTCTGCTTTCAATTTCTTCGATCAATACACCACCCCATGTGGTATTGGAAGCATCTGTCTCTATAATTAATTTACCATTTCCTTGCGGGAGACTGAGAGCTGGAAGTTGCTTTACTTTGGCCTTAATCTGTTGAACCGCCAAAGTCATCTGTTCAGACCATGGAAATGGCTTCTTCTTAAGCCTTTGCTGCAAACAATGAATATCAGCAGCTTGACCTTTATAAAAGGGTCTGATATAATTTAAGCAACCCAAGAAACGCTGCAGTTGGGTCTTCTCAGTAATTTGATCAGGAAAGTGCTCAAATGATTGTAACACATGCTTCTGCAAAATGACCTGACCACCTTTGATATGTAGACCCAAAAATTCAATTTCAGTTTTGCCTATTTCCATTTTACTCTCAGACAAAACCAAACCATGTTTATAGACTAGCTCATAAAACTTCTGTAAATGCTTCAGATGATCTTGTAAATTTTTAGAACATATCAGAATATCATCAATAAATACGGCTAGCCAAGGAATATCCCTAAAAATGTCTTCCATTCTCTTTTGAAACTCTGAAGGTGCATTATTAATCCTGAATGGAAGAACTTTCCACTGATACTGCCCATGAGGGACGACAAAGGCAGTTTTATACCTATCTTTCTGTTCTATTCCAATCTGATAAAATCCTGATTTTAGATCAAACTTACTGAAAATAGTACATCCAGTTATTTTCTGTAAAAGACTAGCTTTATCAGGCAGAGGATACCTGATCTTCTGGAGGACTGCATTCAGCGGCTTAAAATTAACAACTAGACGAGGCTTACCTCTCTTTTGCTCAGAGTGCTTGTTAACCACAAAAGCTCTACAAGCCCATGGACTCTTTGATGGTTCAATTAAGCCTTTTTTCAGGAGATCTTGAATTTCATTAGAACATAACTCTCTTTCACTGGGACTCATCAATCTAGCTGAAGCTTTCATGGGTTTTATCTTTTGCATGGGATCAAAAGGTAAAGACACAAAGTATTTTTCCCTTGTCCAGAAAGCATTAGGACTTTCTGAGCAACAATCTTTCTTCAGCTTTTCGGCAATCCCAGACAGGAACTTTTCACTGTGCAATTCTGCAAATTGCATACATCTTTCCATCTTATGTAGTGAGGCAGGAATTTTGGACTCATTGGGAGGACTAGGAATAGGTTTACAACGCTGTACAGAGGAATAACTCAGAGGCAAAGAAATAGCTTTATTACTGACTGTACATTTGAAAGTGTTTTCTTTGGTATCTACAGAAAAAGGACTTATACTTTGCAGAAATTCTGAACCTAACACACAGTCTTCTTTTATTAAATCAAGCCTTAACAAGGATAATGACGTTTTCAAACCAGACAAAGAAATGGGAAAATTATCAACCTTGCCATTCATATATACAGGGGTACCTTGAATAGCTGACCCAAATTCTTCAGCCTTTTCCCAGTAAAAACTAGGTATAGCATTTCCTCTAGCCAAGTTAAATTGACATCCTGAATCAAGGAGACACTGGACAGGATAAGCTTTAAACTCACTTGGACAAAAGTTCAGAGTTATGAATAGTTTGGGACCTTGGACAGCACCTAATAAACTAACACTTTGGGACTGGGGAGAAGGAGACTTCTCCGGTGAAGGAGACCTTTCAGGAGACTCATGACCACAAACTCTTTCAATTTCATTTGACAATTCTTCTTCGGAAGACTGTTCTCTTTCCATAGCTAGAGCTGTGAGAGCACTTTTGATATCATCTGCTTCTTTTACCAAGGCTCTTATCTGCTTTTGTTTTTCTTTCAATTTAATCTTAAGCAGATTTTCTCTATCCATTCTGTGTAACTGTCTATCTCTATGGCTGCCCGGATAGTCTTGATATAGAGCTGCAGGGTTGTAACTGATATCAAACTTTTCTTTTCCTTTTTCTTTCCCCAAAGTTTGCAACTGGTTTTGTAAAGCTTTCTTTTCTTCTCTTAACGCTGTTCTTTCTTGATGCCTGAAGATCGGTATGGAAGATAATTGTAAATCAATATCAGCCAATTTCTTTTCTATCTGTACAGGAGAAATGGCTCTAGAAAACATATACAGATTGAAGTCAAAATCTGGGAGCGCACACCCCCCTAAATGTGCATCACTCTCGGAATCGGAACTAGAAGTTGAAGAGAAAGAGGGATCACATTTAGCAAGCTGTGGAGGGATGTCAGAATCTGAGGTGGAATCCTCAGAATCAGGAAGGTAAACAACTTCATCATCAGACGCAGGAGGCGTTGATGAAACTTTACACAAATCCCACCAAGTTGGATCAAGAGAATTGCAGAGTGCGGCCAACCTAGGGCGAGATTTTCTGTCAGGAAATTTAGATGCCCAATGTCCTTTCTTTCCACAAATAAAACAAACATCACCAGAACCCTTTTCTTTCCTGCGTTTGACATATTTTTTACCATAAGCATATTTCTTTTTCTTGAACGGCTTTCTAAATCTAGACTTATGCTTATAGGGTTTATCTGGATGGTATCTTTTTTCAGAGGTGTAAAATTTCTTCTTTTTCTTACAATGGCATTCTTTGCCAAAATGACCTCTGTTATGTGCACCACACCCCCAATCAGGCATTCCTGCAACTTCTTTGCAGAAAGAGGCTGAAAACATTTTCTGATGCCGCTTAATATCTTTATTAACTCTTATCTCTAAGCAATGTTCTTGCCACGTTTCCATAATATGTTGGTGAAGCTGAGCTAGAGATAAAGTTCTAAGTGGGATATTCTTATCTTTAAGCGCTTGTTCTACTGCATCAGGGACATGTCCAGGGTAACTACGGAGGTAGTGCTTTAAGTAGGCAGGATCACCGGACTTACCAGAAGAGATTATTAATTTCTGCATATAGCAGAAATAATCATCAGCCTTACTTAGATCACATAACCTAGCAGACATAAATAATGAGGCTAAATGATCTGTATCTTCTTGATCTTCTGGTCCATAGAATTCTCTCCCAAGGGCAGAGAGAATCTGCTCATCGGCTTCATTTGAAGCAAGCATTTCATTTCTGGTTTCTTGTGGCAGCCAACGCCACCATTCATATGCCAATCCTGAGAGACCAGCAACTAACTGAGCACCAAGCATTTGGCCAGTTACATTATGGTCTTGCTGCTTTTTATATAAGATCCAATGTGTCAATAACTGAATAGCATTTTTTATTTCCTCACGACTCTGACATTGGATATTTAACACAGGCTGTTCTGGCATCTGAGAAATCAGATTGTTCATATTATTAATTCCAAAAGTAAAAACCTTTGGAGCAGAAGATACACCCTGTGCATCTGGCATATGAGTATCAAACTCTATGCGGGGCGGAGTCCTCATATTTGATGATTCTGCTGCCATCATATCTACATTTCCTATGTGCTTAGCATCTAGGATAGGTTTCATGGTTTTGAATTCAGAGATCCAGTTTTCTATTTCTTCTTTCTTCATGTCTGATTCACCAAAATCCCATTCTGGCTTTTCATCCTCTGGGATGAGAGATAACGCTCCTAGAGAAGCTGACTTTGAATGTCCTTTGCTAGCTAATTTAAGAACATGATCAGGAACTATATATTCTTTCTTCTTAAGCTCTTGAGCTGTTCTAAGCAAATCTTCCAAAACTAGCATTCTTCTTTGTAGCTTATCAGAAGCTACCTTAATAGCTTTCTCTATCTCTGTAGTATCATGGAGCAGATGGTCTAACAGATCTATTTTGGTGGACACTCTTTCTATCTGAACCTTCTGATTTTCATGGCTGGTTTTCAAAGCCAAAATATCTGAAGCCATATCGTCCAAATTTCTTACAGTACAATACTGCTGCAGATTTCCCCAGTTTGCAAGCTTAACTTCATCAGATACACTCTGATCTGCCGCGGAGGACTTTATGGGTAAAAACTCACGACGAGACTGGCCATCAGGAGTGTATTGTCTAAAAGGAATTTCAGGAAGGTTCCTTCCAGGGACATAGGATTTTTGACCAGCTATTGTGGTTTCAATAGCAGAATTTTGTCGAGGCAGGGAGAACATACCTAGAGTAGGAAACGCATGATGAGATTCATGTTTCTCTTTTTGTTTTAATTTCTGTTTTATTTTATTGCATGCAGGGCAGTTTGCATGCTGACCTCTATGCTCAAAATCAGACAAACCGGAAAAGGATTCAGAAGAATTATCAACAGGAGAATCAATATTAACAGAAGAGGATTGTCTAGACAACTCATTAGACAGTGCTTGACGCCTTGCATTATGATAAGAGGACAATGATGCTGATTTAACCAATGGAGGTTGGAATCTTGGAATAGGTTCCTGCACAGGAGATCTGAAGGAGGATGAGGCTTCGTCAAAGACTAGAGGTTTAGGATTTAACAACGCTTTGACTCTTTCTTGATGATGGAGTTCACTATACTTCAATTCCCAAGACTGTGGATATTTTAGACCGGTCCAATTAAAAGTAATTGGAGTTGCATTTTTAGAACGGGAATTGGGTGTTTCCACCATGCTACAGTCTGCAGAACTCTGATGGACATGGGATCGTAACTGAGGCAACGTATCGTTACCAAAACGGACACATACTCCCCCTTTGAGTTGGATTATTTTGGAACCATTCAGCATGTCAAAGCCTTTAGGAAGGATGTAGGCTTTCAAGATATTGTAAATATGAGGGTCATCTAAACTTACAGAAAAGCGAGGATAAATAGTGCCAAAAGCAGGGCCATCATGGAGTGGAGCAGTAAATCCACCTATGACTGCATCTGCAAATTTATTATGTCGAGTATCTACTATACAACATAAGGAAGAAACAGAAATACGCGGACGCACCAGGGGACCTAAACCAAGCTTAACTGCACCAAAATGTGCATATTTAAAATTTCTTTGTTTAGCCCAATCTATCTGAGATTTATCTAACAAAGATATGTGGATTGGTTCTTGGTTATCGGTAAAGGAGACATCAATACTGGATACTTTAATTTGTGTGACAGAACTAAGATTCCACCATCTGAGTCGATATACGTCTTTGGGCAGGATTTGAGGTAATTCCCAATTTGCAGAGGAATCCTGGTCATCTATTGTTATGTAAGAAGCATCTGCACTATCTGAAGTGGATGGATTAAAATAACTATTTCTCCTATCTGCTAAGGAGACTTCCACGTCATTGGCTGATTGGCACTCCAGTGTTGTCAGCTGAACTGTGTCCATAGTAGGATCCATGCTGAAATAAGGTGAGGGCTGGCTTCTACGCTGCGGGCAACAAGTAGACTTACTCCCCTCCCTACGGGCCTTACTGCTACGACATCCGCACTACGCTTACACCTTAAATGGTTACTACTATTTCCTCATCGGTCATTTCCACCGACTACAAGACACATGTGTTCCTTAGGAGTCGTAAATAAATCAACCAAGCATTCATACACAGGTGCAGAGTAAAATATAAAGCTTCTGAGAATTGAGATATAGATAATACCAGTCAAATTTGAGAATTAAGCCTCTCTGGCTTTGATACCAAGCTGCAGGAGTCCTTGTTATTGTGTGGTGGCATATCAAAAACCATGTACCATCTATCCATCCAGTTATCAACAAATGGTTGAAACGTGCACCACTCAATGGAGATATGTGGCCTGTTTGCATTTGGGATTTCCCCCGTCCGAGGGTCCCTAAACAATGCAAATATGAGCTCTTTGGATATTTTCAACTTTTTTATTGCATTGTAGTCTAGCCCATCGGCATATTGTTGTCTTTTTCTTTCTCTATATGATGTAATATCATATAGTACATTGCTAGACTGTGAAATGGTGTCAACAATTGAATCCAAGGTTGATGCAAGTGAGCGGCGAATCCTGTCACCACCACTAAAAGCTGCACTAATGCCCCTCAAGTGGGCAAGCTCAATCAGTATTTCGGCATTCTTGTCCATAGCCGCAACTGCAATAAATACATCAATACGAAAATCATTAGAAACATATACATGGTATATAATGACGTCTCTTCAAAATTGAAAATGTATTAAATCAAACTCAAGTAAGCAATTTAATGGCATTCACTTACATACATTTAAAACTTAAAATTAAACATTTAACAATTAAAAAGTAAGTTTCATTCAACTTCTTTCTAGAAGTTAAGGCACTTCTTAACCCTCATTGGTGACTTTTCCATGCAAACTTGGGTTTAAACTTCTTAGAATTTAGGAGTATTATTTTGACATGTTTTGGCCTTTACGTCCATTGCAGAAAAAAATATTTCCATCAACTTCATAAGCTAACATTAAATTTATTGATTTCAACATATTACGCCTTGTGGTTGGAGGGGATGACAAAGTGACATGGAATGAAATGGATATGTATGAGTTTGTATTGCCAATATGATTACATATGTACTTGAGATGACTATCAATGATTAACATGTTGAATAATCAACTAGATATTGTGACTAAAATGACAATAGCAACAATGTCAACTTCTCAAAATAGAGACAATTTTTCTTTACAAAATCGATCTCTAAATTGTATGGCAAGTTTAGAAAATTAAATAAAAAACATAGTGATTTTCTATATGAAGTCTTTCAGTTGAATCGCCAGTCCCTGAGCGTTGAGTAGATTGATCGAGGGTGTGGATAGGGTAGGCCCGAGAGAGACTTTGTTAATGTGTTTTGGCATTTAGTCAAGGGTGCTTAACTAATAGGCAATGTATAGCTACATATACTTCTGATGAAATTTTGATTATGTTCATGGACAAATGATTGTGATGAAATTTTGAGAAACCAAGTTACTAATTTTTTTTGCATTTTTTCTATTCACGCTTGTGCATGGATTTCATCTTGTTATGACCATTACCAAGGAAAATTATTTAATTAGTATCATGGAAAATGGCCTTTGAGGGTTGGAAATTTGGGTTTCATGTGGATGGATACCTAAGCAACCGGACACATCCAACAGGGTCCTCATGTCACGTGGGACATGGTTTTAGATGATGGTTGGTGGGATAGGGTAGTCCTTAGCATCAAGATCATGGAGCCAATCATTTCTTTGTTGCGGTTTGTAGACACAGACGAGCCCTTCCTAAAAGATGTTTATGAGGGGTGGGATTCCATGATTGAGTCCATGAGGACCATTGTTATGGAGAATGAGTGTGCTGAGTATGAGACATCGGCAGAGAACTTATGGTCCATCATACATGGCATTGTTATCTCCAGGAGGGATAAGAATTGCACACCTTTGCATTGCTTGTCCCACTCATTGAACCCCAGGTTCTATGCTCAGGATTGGCTCAGTGGTGGGTTGGGGCCCTCATCCAGAGTCCCTCCTCACATGGATGGAGAGATCTCAGAGGGGAGGAAGATAGCATTTAGACGGCTACTTCAAGATAGAGACCACCTTGAGGTGGTGGAGGAGGAATTTTATGAGTTTTCTAGTGGCATTGGGAGATTTGGAGGATATGAGGTGGTTAGAGACATGGGGGTTAAGAAACCCCTTGTTTGGTGAACAACTCATGGGGCAACATGCCCTCTTCTACAAAAGATAGCCTTGAGGGTCCTCTCTCAAGTTACTTCATCCTCTTGTTGTGAGAGGAATTGGAGCACATATGGGAACTTGTACAGTGTGAAGAAGAGCAAGCTTGAGCAGTCCAGGGCAGAGACGATGGTGTATGTGCACTCCAATCTTTGTCTTATTTACAGGAAGAGGGAGGAGTGGGCGAAGGGAAAGACATGGATGTGGGATGTCTTTCCTGATGAGATGGGTTTGGACAGCAGTACTGAGTTGGCATTAGCCAACATGGATCTTAATGATCCAGTGTTAGAGTGGGTCACTTTTGATGAGGGTGATCATATGGAGGGGTCATCCTCCACACCAGCAGATGCAGATAGTCAGATTGGCAGAGAGGAGGAGGACGAGGAGGAGGGCAGTGATGATTTTATTGATTCAGGCATGGAGGAGGACTATTGAGTCATTGACAGATGGGATTCTTCCATCTTGATCCACTCCTTTTTTGTATTTACTATTAGACTATTATACTATTAGTCTATTTGGCATTTGCCAATGCCCAGTGGCATTCCGACATCTATGTAATACATTTTTATTTTGATGACTTAATGAGAAATATGGTTCCGAGTCTCTGACATGCATCTATGTGTCTCAATGTTTCGTTGTGATTTGTGATTGTGAATGACAAATGTGTTGTGATTTGTGAATGATCTAATTTCTATTGAATATTTCATATTTGTAATTGTAGATGTGATTTCTATTGAATATTTGTAATTGTAAATGTTAAATTTTATTGGATCTATATGTCTATATTTTTAAATTTTAATATATTTTAAAAATATATAGATATATGTATATAAAACGTGTCATAATTCCGGGGGTCACCATGTCCCGTGGGGACACTCATGTCCCATGTCCTCGTGTCAGGTGAATTAGATGGATACATTGTAGAAAGGGGGGAGTTCTATTTTTTTCAATTTTTGAGTTTTTGAAAAGGGATTCATTTTAATTATTCACTCATCTTGGTTGAGGGAGATGTGAATTTAATTAGAGATTGGGTTATTCCCAATTTTATCAATATTACAAAACTAGGTTGTTTTAAACAATAAAAAAATAGTAATTTAGGTTAAGAAATGACAAAAAAATGGTATGGGTGAATGAATTACCTAATTAGATGACAATCCACCGGTGAATTTGCCTCCCCTCCAGCTAAATCGAGCTCCACCGATACTCCAGGGCACACAAACCGTCCTCGTCCAACCTCTATTTCGTGTTTCTGAAGTGTGAAGAGCACCGCCGGTGGTCGGGGGTGGTCAGGACTGTGTTTTTAAATTGATTTTAGATTTCAATAATGCGTACACATTTTTTAACTAAATAATGCATACACATTTTGTAGTTCTATAACGCATACACGTTATTGTTACCTATCCTACATGTTAATTGACATGTTAGGCTCGGGTCTTACCATGGCAGGTGCTAAGTATCAGAAACGTGTTATGTTTTTATGTATCAGGAATGAGTTTTGAAAAAGTAGGATTGCATCTAAAGTGACCCTCATCTTCTTGCACACACCCGATCTTCTTTCCAACAGTCCTTTTGACTGTGTTTCTGATATAAAAAGAAAAAGAGGGCTTAAGTGCAGTGCCCCTAGACTATTGTAGAAATTGAGGGCACCTGTTGAGTGACCCAACCAATTGAAACACTAATAAAATAATTCTTTGATTTTAGTATGTGTATCTGAATGGTAGATGTAAATGAATGATTACATGTGTTTATTAACTATGATTATGGAAAATATATTTATGAATTATGCTTAACAATTAAAGCTATATGATGATTATGTGATGAGAACAAACAAAGTAATTGTCGATGAAATACATATTTGATTAGATGAATGAGTAATGTTTGAGTGAATTATATATGCTTAATGAAGTAGCAAATTTATGAATGATATGATGATCATTGAGGACAATACTACTAATAATTTGTTTGTGAGAAATGTGTGTAGCGACAGGTGAAACAGTTCACCAACAGACACACAAAGGAATATGAAGGGTTGTAGAGTACGGGTAAATCACACACAGGGAGAGCGACCATGATGTCGACTTCCGACGGAATACCACGTTGGGCAGATAAGCATTGATCCGCTCGCTCAAGAGGAAAGCATGAGGGCGTACGAAGTGGGCCACGACGGAGCTGGTCACGTACGAGTTGGGGGCGTGCAGTGAGAAGGACCTCACTCCTCAGTGCCATTAGTCCATAATAGCGTGTAGACGGAGGATGTAAAGTAACGGTTCCTCAAATCCCTACATGAAGTTCCCGCAAGTCAAAACGGAAGGATGATGGCAAAAAGGCCTGACGGTGCGGTACCCTGTTGAGAATGGAAATAGTGAACGCAAGGACCCAACTATCTGGTACCTTGTCGAGGGATGAAAACTACGGATGACTGGACCCGAAGAAGTGGTGCCATGTCGGGGAAATGAAATTAAGGAACGGGAAAGCCCAACGGCGCAGCACCAGGATCCTAGGAAATTTGATTGTTAAACTTAAATGCATAAAAACTTATAAGATTACACCTAGATCATTACTTAGAAAATGCATAAAAATATTTGAGGCATTTACACATAAATGATTATTTTGACTTTTAAATAATATTGATTAATTTAGGCAATTGCACATGAGTTATTATTTTGAGCATTTAGAATAATATAAACCATTATTTAGGAGCATAATAGAATCCTAAGCATGGACACCGATTCAACTAAAAGCTAGGAGTTAAGTAAAATATCTGGGGGACAGACATGAGCAAACTTAGGGATGTTGGTGTATCTCCTAGAGAAACTGACACTTGGATGGGTGAGTTGTTTTTAATTAAATAATTATTTATGCATGAAGCAACATGTGTCGTATGAGATTTTCCTTTATAAGGAAGGCATGGGGAATGGGTAAGGGACCGAGACCCTGGATGACTATGGTAATTTTTATTTGCTTCAAGACTTGCTGCTATTGAGGGTTTGGCTGGAAACTTTGTTGGGGGGAATCCCAAGCTGGGTTTCTTGATTATTGTGTGTGACTCTACGGCCCGATTAGCTCGGGGTCCGGAAAGAAGAAGAGTACTTCGAGAGTGGTAGGGAGGTTTACCGAGGCGTCCGCCAGTGAATGGTTGAGATCTCCAGCAGTAATACAGCGAGGATCAACTCCAGCACTACCTTCATAAGATCGGCCGCCGAAGAGATAAATACTGTAAAATGTCAATTATGTGTAGATCGAAATAATATTACGAAAATCTGTATTTGTATTTGATATGTACAGAAATATTTCAGATTACAAATGGTACGTTTATCCGGTTCTGGTTGTCGTCTATTTGATAATAGAATAAGTTAGGGTTTGTATGATGTGCATTATTTGAGCTTCGTTGTGATATATATATATATATATATATATGACAGAAAATTTGGGACTGGTAAAGAAGCATCCTTTTTAGATTCTGAGTTAGATCCGTCACATGTACAGTCGAGAATTTTAAACTCTGTATTTGCGAACCCCCTGAACTCTGAGTAGATCCACTCCAATGGCCCTGTTGTAGAACGATTTCTCTGCCCCAGTATTACTCCAGATCTCTGTAATGGATCCCGTCCGATGCACCTAGATCAATTGTCAAACTCGATTCTTGCTTTCTATTATGAGATTTCCATGATGAAGAAGATCCAGCTCCTCCAGTCAACGTGAGTCGACCTCAGCTACGACAAGTGAATCAGTTGACAACCAAAAGCTGCAATCCAATCCTGGGATATATGATATCATTTCTCTATTTTTTTTTTTAGTTTTGGTACGTATCAAATATATTATTAAAATTCTGTAATTCATCTTGTCTGATAGCATTGATCTATTTCAATTTGGTATGCACTTGGCACTTGGGAGAGGAGTCTTGTAAGACGTCGAGAGAGTAATGGGATTCACTATTTTTTCTCCTTGTTTTTGCTTTTATTATAGGGATCAGGAAATAATTGACTGTTTGTTTAGTTTACATCGTCCAATATTACAAATACTTGAATGATTACTTATTGTTGTAGTATCAGCTATAAAAGTATCGCCCGCTTAATTATTTATTTACTCTGGCTGTGACAGTTATTAAAGTATTTTACAATGCTGTAAAATTTAATAGAAGCGAATAAGTTTTTAATAATCGATATTTTAAATAATCTATAATGTTAGAATATGAATAGCTTATTGTTATGAGTGAAGTCCGACAAGGTATTTCATGGTTCATTATAAATTGTTTATGGAGAAAAGTTATGAAGTACCCTAAAGGCGAATTACTTGCATTATTGTTTTTCCTTTAAGAAAGTATTAATTTAAGTAATGTTGCAGTATCAAAAGTATCAACCTAGTTTAACTAAGAAACCTCCCGATTTGTGATCAGCCAAGCACATTATGTTGAGTCAATAGAAAACGCTAATTGGTTTACACTTGTATCCGACCGTGACTTTGCTGAAAGATTTTTTTTTTATCGTTGCAAGATCGCTGGGCATCTCACTCGGCCGACGAGGAGAACGCTGCGATATTCACGAGCTGAGCCGGCCTTGTTTCCTCAAAACGTACTTATAGATCCTTGACCACTTGCTCTCGAGTATTTGACCGGTCCCGTAAATTTTAACTTGTGAACCGTTGTGAGTAACCAAAGATTACCTGGAACTAAATAGAATAGTGCCACTCGTCGCTTAAAGATAGCAGAGGATAATGTTGGTGAGATGCCTTTTATTTATTTTGTCATGTTTTGGTTAGTCAAAGGAAATGCTCGATCGTTGAGCTAGACGTGGCATCATCTCTGAAATAGGAAGTACGAGTACTTGTATATAATTAATTGCTTGAGAATCGTATGGGATATTTATATTTTTTTTAAATATTAGAGTGTTAAACTTTGTATGGTATATATGAGATCACTTTTACCGGACGAATATCAATTGTAATTTGTATAGGAAAAGTTACATGAACTTTAGTATAAGTATATATATATATTAAAATTGAAGTAGGTATCAAGATATTTGATAATATGTGTGAAGCTATTTCATAATATGTGTGAGATTACTTTTATTTTGTAAATATTAACGATAAATGTATAGGATAGGTGGCATGCATTTAATCTATGATATTTATATTGAGAAAAAGTATTAACTATTTTAGGATACGGTTTATTTGTATAGTATAATTATTATGATCAATGTTTTACCTTTTTATTATTTTACTTTTTGAATAATAATTTTAATATTATTCATTTCCATGTAACTTCTGGAATGTGGTATCCAATAGTTATAGGAACGTTACATTGTGGTAGGATGAAAGACCACATCAAGATTTAGTTGCTATTGTATCTAAAGCCCAAAACTTTAGTAGACTTATTTTAGATATTATATGTAAAGAAGTTTCGTAGTATGTTGTGAGCATTTGTATAATTAAAATGAGATGTAAATATTGTTGAGGTAAAAAACAAAAAAATCACTGTAAATCTTTGGAAGTATTATACTTTGTTTATATAGATGTAACTTCTCTATGGTTTGATAAAACGAATCTTTTTAAAGAATGTTATTCAGTTTATGTGTAGATAGTCTACATGTGTGTATTTGTTCATTTAAATTACAAGTCTAGGGTTTATATGATGACTATATTTTGTAAACAATAAGCTGTTACGTTATGATTGACATACTCAAAACATTGTAAAACTTCTATATTTATAGTAATCATTTACATACAGATTCAACCTAGAAAGAATCTGATACTTCATTTAAACTCATCCAGTAATCATTCTACTTAAACAAAATTCCTCTGTACTAGAGTACGTCTCTTTGGAGAGTGAAAAAATGCAGAGAATATTTATTCATTCATTTAATTTTCCAGATTCAATCATTCAGCCACTTATGCATAATAAACTATCACTTTCAGAAATTTCAATTTAATAGTTAAGCTCAATGCAACATTCAGAAGTAGATTAGCAACTAAAATTAAATGACTGATGCAATAAAGAACCTGATAACTATAGAGGGAAACAAACACCCAAAGGATCCCGTTCCACCCAACCTTCTCCCGAAGACAGCCAATGTCACTTGCCTTAGGACCCCCGAGCTTGTTCACTAAACCACCGAGATGAAGATACTGTGTGGAGGCAAGTATTAACCTTCTGCAACTCAGCAATAATGGTTTTGTACTCAGTAGTATGACTTCTGCATTAAGCAATATTGAACTCTGCACTTAGCAGTACTAGTTCAGTTATGCAAACTTAATTCAATCATCCACTCCCTGGCCTTCCCCTCATCGAATATCTTGTGCATTCTCATTCTTTTGTTCTCATAATTGTCACAAGGAAAACTCAGTGAGACACCTGCTTAATACGATGGGTGTAATAGAGTACCTAGGTATTTGGTTAGTTTCATAATTATTAAGCCACCTGCTCTATTCCACTTTCTTGAGGAACATGACCACAAATATAGGGAAGTTGCTCCCTGCAACAGCTGGAAGTGAATGATGATGCTAGCAATTGTCAGTTTGCTCTCCACCCTAGTTCATTCATGTAATATCCCGATTTTGACCCTATTGCATTAAAATTGTAAATGATGTAAATATTGTTATTAATCATGGTGAGGAGCTTAAGGCCAAGTCCCCGCCATCGATTTAGCATTTCATGTATCGGCAATTAAAATAGATGCATATGGTTATTGGGCTGGGCATGATTGGCATGCAAAATGTAAATTAATGCCTCATGTAAATATGAATTTTAATGAAATACCCACAACTAGCTATGCAATGCAACAAAGAGATGGGGGCATGATTTCACAAGGAATAGCAACGGAAATTATTCAAACCCTTGAGCCAATGGTGTTAACCCATGTGTCAATGAGAAAACCCATAAACCCTCAACTACCCCTTTTGGCTTATGCACCCAATCATTAAATTCTTCCAAGAGTTGGTTGAGGCATTTAATGCCTTGGGAGTGGAGAGGTATGGCAACCAATTTCATGTATGGGAAGGCCATCAACCTAGGAAATTGAAATTTGTCTCCTTGGGAAAGAAAACACCCATGAATTGCCTCCCCAAGCCATTATTTATGATCAGACTTTGCTCTCTCACACAGTTTGAGCTAGCTGGGCTTTCCCCATCATGTTTTTCATCATTTTCCTGCATTTTTCCATGCATAAGAGCTCTTTTTGTATTGCACAGTGGCTGGGAGGAAGAGAACCATGATTTTTGGGGTTATGGAGGCTGTTTCGACCCATGAAATGCCCATAAACGTTTCTGCCCACGAAATGCCCATAAACATTTTCTGAAAATGATTATGCTCTCCTAGGGTTGACTTCCCATTTTTCCATTTCGTTTTGGTTGCCCACGTTTTTCTGAACTGGTAGAAACCCCATCTTTGAGCATCTCACTGTAAAAACATTTCTTCATGCCCAACCCTTATACTTTTGCTGTTATATGCATCCCTGTTTTGGTTTGAACCTGTGAGCAAGAAATTTGGAGTGGTAGTGGACAGAATTGGCTTGATAAACCTAGTGGGGAAAATAACCTCTCAAGAAAATCAAGAGAGCTAGCTACTCTTCTATGCACACCTTGGACAGTCTAGAATGGAAGGTATGGCCTGAGGGACTGCATATTGGTGAAGGGAATACTTCCTTGAGTTGGGTGTGTAGGCATTGTGGGTGCCAAGCTAGATAGATCTTGTAGAAGTATCCATGGCTCTGTGCTTGAGCTCACTAGCTTAGCAATTCTTCCTTTCCATTTTCTAGTAGCCTGATAAACCCAATTGCAGATTGGCTTGGCTCATTTTGGTGTGTGTTTGGCTATGTGTGAGTCTGTTGTTCCCTGATTCGTTGTAGAAATCATGCCCAGCTCGGGGGTGGCAGTTGTATCAAGGGATTGATAATCACAACTGGCCTATGGTTGGGTGGAACGTTGCAAATGCATAGCTGGTTGCTCAGGCACTACTTTTTTTTAAGATAAGTACTCTCATGTGCTAATTCTGTACTGTTTTAATTGATGAATGACATGAATATCTTGAATGTATGATGGATGGGTAATAGAGTTTAATTCTGATGTGTTTTCAAATATTTATGCATTTGCATATGTCCATCTTCATTTTATATGAATGTTTGTTTACTTAATGGATATGGGGCTAGATGCCTGGATTTAGTGTCACGTTCTCTCCCTGGCTTGGTCTAATGGGAGGGGACATTACAGTGTGGTATCAGAGCTTATGGTTCAACACTATGGCTGTTGGGCCCTTCATAGAAATATAAATCATTGTGTGTATATGTATGTAGTATTTGAAGTTAAAATGAATTAGAGAAACCTGAAGATCTCATAGCTTCTATTTGACTAAGATGGGAAATCATTCACATGACTGTTTTGGGGATTATTGCAAAATTGCTTACGTTGATTTCATCTTATGAAAGTGAGGAAGGAGGGAGGAAATCCCTTTTCAGGTTGAATGCTTACTTACATTGTTCTAATGCAGTAGAATTCTATTTTTTTTTGTATTTGTTGATTGCCCCATGAAGGAGAGAAGGAGATGCAAGCTCTTGTTATCCTTATACTTTTTTTTGTTGTTTTATTTTGGCATAACAGAGGTGCAATTTCTTGTCATTCTTTTACTGTTTTTATGCGAGTTTGATCTATAGTAACTCACCTCTATAAAGAAACGAAGGGCACATTTCCAGAAAAATTCTAGCTGTCTGTGAATTTGCAAAAATTTTCTAAGTATTTATGAGTTCTGCTAAAGGCTCTGTCGGTGATTTTAGTGGTAAGTTTTGCGTGCACGGTGGCAGAATTAATGCTAATTTTTGTGACACGATCGGTAGGAAAGTTGTTAATTATGCGCCGAAAGGAGGAAAAAAAATTATGTTTTTGAAAATTTTGCCTCAGGGTTGCGGCGGCGAGAATTAAGCTAATTTTCTGCACGCGCGGCGACAAAAATTAGGCTAATCTTCTGTGCATATGTGTGGCGGCGAAAATTGGGCTAACTTTTGTGACTATGTCGGCAAAGATAAGCCCAAAAGAGCTACAATGGTCGGCGAAATAGCTGTTAACTCTGCGCCGAAGGGAAGCGGTCGGCGGTCGCAGGGTTGGCGGTCAGAGATTTTACCCTTATCTTTTGTGGCACGATCGGCGGAGATGTTGCTAATTCTGCGCCGGAAGGAAGAGAAAATTCCAAATTTTTCCAAGTGTTTCGAAATTTTGCCAAAGGCTGTGTCGGCGAAGTTAAGGTTAAGTTTTACATGCGCGGCGGCAGAATTAATGTTAACTTTTGCGTGCATGGTGGCAGAATTAACGTTAATTTCTACATGCGCGGCGACAGAATTAGCGTTAATATCTGCGATGTGCGCGGTGACAAAACTTGCGATAACATCCTCGCCACCCGCGACAATTTTAACCTCAACATCCACGCCAATGACGGCAAAAACAATCTTAACATCCACGCAATGGCGGTAATTTTAGCCTTAACATTTGCACCAATGGGAAAAGTATATGATTGGACATAGTTGTCAATATGTGATTTTCCACATACATGCAAATAATTTATAGTATTATAATGAAGCCAATAGTTGTGTTTATAAAGACATTTTGCAGAATTATTGTGACATCAAGCAGCATTCCAGATAAGTGCAGTTGGAAAGTTATAGTCTTGGTTGGGTCAAGAATATCAACATCATGGATGATGCACAGGATCCCTATGAGCCTAAGACAGATGCCATGGGGGAAAATATACATGTTGAGAATGCTGAAACAGAATCCAATGGGAGAAGAAATCGAGAGACTCCCCTAGATATTGCAACCACCATGAGCCTAAGGGTGAAGTTGCAAAGTTGCAGAGAGGATAACGATAGGATGATTAAAGCTCAGGAAGAACAAAATCAGTTAAATGCAGCCATGTTGCAGAGTTTGACAGACATCCAAAGGAAAATAAACTCTAGGCATCAGACATCAAATCCATAAGGGAGTCGGAGTAGTTCAAAGATAAATCCCCGCAAGAGGTCCAATATCTCAAGAAGAGTTTCTAGAGACAGAACATATACTCCAGAAATCTCTTCTAGTGGATCATCTAACTCTGAAGAATCCATTGAGGGTTCAAGCTCTTCATCTCACAAGAGTAAGAGGAAGAGGCATTACAAGAACAATTCACATGGAGAATTTAAGAAGGAAAAACCTCCTACATTTGATGGAGAGGTAAAATCTGGTTAAGAAGCTGAAGCTTAGCTTCTTGGGATGAGAAAGTATTTCCAAGTCCAAGACTACTCTGGAAATATGAAGGCAAGGGTTGCCATCTTCAATTTGAATGGAAGAGCATCTATATGGTGGGAACACATTAGGCAAGTGAAGAAGATCAATGAAAGAAAGATTGTGCGAAAGCAATTCAAGAAATACTTCAAGCAGAAGTACCTCTCTGATAGGTACTATGATGACAATATCAAAGAGTTCCATGAGCTGAGATTGGGACAATTAACCATGGAAGAGTATGCAAACAAGTTCTTGGAGCTGCTGAGCTATGTCAGGTATATTCGAGATGACAAGGTAAAAATTCAGTGTTTTCTAAGTGGCCTACCCCAGTCATATAAAGATAGAATTGAATTTGATGAGCCTCGAACTCTTGAGGAGGCAATAAGGAAGGCCAAGTATTGCTATGATAAAAAAAAAAGCAAACCTGATTTCCATAAGGCATGGAAGGACAAGAAGAATGAAAAGTTTGACCAAAGGAAGAAAGGTTTCAAACCTCCTCATACCAAAAATCAACAAAGGAAGCCATCACAAGTTGTGACTAAGCCAACTAGGATGATGGGAGACAAGCCAATAGATCTAAAGGAGCCAAGAGAACCACTTCAATGTTGGGGTTGTGGAGAAGACCACATGCTTAGGAACTGTCCACCTCGGAATGGGAATGCAAATCAAGTTCACAACATCCAAGGAGCTAAAAGGGTCAAGTGGCGAGGACAATCCCTAGAATCTATGCCGCACTAGACAACCGTCAAGCAGATCATCAATCAATTGTTGTTGAAGTTGAAGGTAAGATTGCTAAGCAATCTATTTCTATTTTTATTGATGTTGGATCTACTCACAGTTATATCGTTGAGACTTGTGCTTTTAAGAAATCAAAGCATAGTAAATCATGGTTAGTTCAACTAAGCACTGGAACCAAGAGAAAAGTTAGTGTAATTGTAGAGAAATGTCCCTTAGAGATGGATGGGCTATTCACTTATGCAAATCTGAATGTTTTGCCACTACGTTCCTATGATATTCTCATTGGAATGGATTGGTTAGAAGCGCACAAGGTTAAACTTGACTGCTACAATAAGACTTTTGAATGCATGGACGAAGAAGGAAACCCAAGGGTTGTAAAAGGCATTCCAAAGGTGACTTCTGTTAGGCAGGTTTCAGCCATGCAGCTGAAGAAGTTCTGTAGAAAGGGTTGTCAATTGTACGCAGCCCATATCTTGGAGGCAATGGAAAATGAAAATCCTATGTTCGAGGACTATCATGTATTGCAGGAATTTAGGGATGTCTTTCCTGATGAGATTCCCGGACTTCCTCCAAAGAGAAACATTGATTTTACAATTGAACTTGTGCCAGGAGCAGCACCTGTGTCCAAGACATCCTACAGGATGAGTACACCAGAATTGCTAGAATTGAAAATGCAATTACAAGAGTTGTTGGAAAAGAAATATATTAGGCCAAGTGTGTCCCCATGGGGAGCACCTATTCTATTTGTGAAAAAGAAAGATGGAACACTTAGGTTATGTATTGACTACAAGTAGTTGAACAAGGCCACTGTGAAGAACAAATACCCATTGCCCCGAATTGAGGACTTTTTTGATCAAATGAGAGGATCAAGAGTATTTTCAAAGATTGACTTAGGTCAGGTTACCATCAGGTAATAATCAAAGAGAAAAATATTCATAAGACAGCCTTTAGAACAAGGTATGGACACTATGAGTTCGTGGTGGTACCATTTGGTTTCACAAATGCACCAACTACATTCATGTGTCTCATGAATAGTGTTATTAGCAAATATTTGGACAAGTTTGTTCTTGTTTTTCTAGACGACATTCTCATCTAAGAATGAAAAAGAGCATGAAGAACATTTGAGAATGACATTGTAATTGCTAAGGGAGCATAAGTTGTATGCAAAGTTAAGCAAATGCGACTTTTATAAAGATAAAATTCATTACTTGGGTCACATTATCTCAGACGAAGGAATATATGTGGACCCTGAGAAGATTGAAGCCATTATGAATTGGCCAACCCCAAGGAATGTGACAGATGTGAGATATTTTTTGGGCCTTGCTGGGTACTATAGGAGGTTCATTGAAGGATTCTCCAAGGTCGCAAACCCGATCACTTCTTTGCAAAATAAGGGAATAAAGTTTGAATGGTCACCAAGAAGTGAGGAAAGTTTCCAGCAGTTGAAGAATCTTCTTACGAGTGCACCAATTTTGAAAATTGTAGACCCAGAAGAAGACTTTGTGGTGTGTACCGATGCATGCAACCAAGTACTTGGAGGATTTCTTATGCAAGACAACCACGTTGTATGCTATGAGTCAAGAAAAACTATGCTACTCATGATTTAGAACTTGCAGCCATAGTACATGCTTTAAAGATGTGGAAGCATTACTTAATGGGCAGAAAATTTGAGCTAAGGACAGACCATTGTGGTCAGAAGTACTTATTTGATCACCCAAATTTGAATGCCAGGCAAGCTAGATGGTTGGAATTTTTGTGTGAATTTGATTTTGAAATCAAACACATAAAAGGGAAAGAAAACAAGGTGGCTAATGCACTCAGCAGGAAAGTACAGGAAATGCATGTGGCAGCGCTTAGCACTTGCCAACCAGATTTGAGGCAGCAGATTGTTAACCATATGGTTGAAGATGAAGTGTATGTGCAATTAAAGGACAAAATACAGCAACAAGACCTTGAAAATAAGTATGAAGGATGCCATTTGGAAGAAGACGGACTTCTTACTTATAAGAATAGAGTCTATATTCCAAATGTAGCAGATTTGAGGAGGATTGTTATGGATGAAATCCATAAAGCTCCATACTCCGGTCACCCAGGATATCAGAAGACTATTGCTACAGCAAGAAAATATTATTTCTGGCTAGGGATGAAGAAGGACATCGCTGAATACATTTCGAGGTGCATGAAATGTCAGCAGGTGGAGATTGAACACCAACACCCAACAGGTTTATTGCATCCATTGCCAATTCCAGAATGGAAGTGGGAAGTAATTTCCATGGATTTTATTACAGGTTTGCCAATGACGGTGAGACAACATGATTCCATCATGGTGGTGGTGGACAAGTTAACAAATGCAGCACGTTTTATACCGTTTAAGTCTACACATAAAGCTGGTGCCATTGCAAATATCTTCATGAAGGAAATTCTCAGATTACATGGATTGCCTAAGGCAATAATTTCTGACAGGGATACCAAGTTCACTTCCAATTTTTGGAAAAGTCTCCTTGCAGATTTGGGTACACAGTTGAAATTTAGTATCGCATACCATCCTCAAATAGATGGGAAAACAGAAAGAGTAAATCAGGTGCTTGAAGACATGCTTCGCATATATGTTATGGATAAACCATCCAAGTGGGAGGATTATCTACACTTGGTAGAGTTTGCATATAACAATGGGAAACAAGCATCATTGGGAATAACTCCATATGAGGCTTTGTATGGTAGAAGGTGTAGGACACCAGTAACTTGGGATAATCCAATGAACATAATTGTACTTGGGTCAGAATTGCCTGAGGAAATGGAACAAGAGATTGCAAAAATCAGACATAATTTAAAAACAACCCAGGATAGACAGAAAAGCTATGCAGATAAGCTTAGAGTGCATAGGGAATTCAGTGTTGGGGATCATGTGTATCTTAGAGTGAGACCAAGGAAGAGTTCCTTGAAGCTTGGGGGTTGTGCCAAGCTATCACCTAGATATTGTGGGCCATTTGAAGTGCTTGAAAGAATAGGGCCAGTTGCATATAGACTTGCATTTCCTACAAGCACTAGAGCTCATAATTTTTTTCATGTCTCTTTTCTTAAGAAATATGTACATGATCCTAACCATGTGATTAATTGGGATGTGATCCAGGTGGAACCCGAGGGAGAGTTCCAAACCGATCCATTGCACATCCTAGACAATAGGGTAACATTGCTCTAGAATTGAGCCATTCGACAAGTAAAGGTGCAATGGAAGCACTACGGTCCCGATGAGGCTACATGGTAGCTGGAGGATGCCACGAGAGTGGCATATTGATTTTTTTTCAATTTTGATGAGCACTGAGGACAGTGCTAATGTAAGGGGGAGGGGAATGTAATAACCTGATTTTGACCCTATTGCATTAAAATTGTAAATGATGTAAATATTGTTATTAATCATGGTGAGGAGCTCAAGGACAAGGCCCCGCCATCGATTTAGCATTTCATGTATCGGAAATTAAAATAGATGCATATGGTTATTGTGCTAGGCATGCATAATGTAAATTAATACATCATCTAAATATGAATTTTAATAAAATACCGACAACTAGCTATACAATGTAACAAAGAGATGGTGGCATGATTTCACAAGGAATAGGGAGGGAAATTATTCAAACCCTTGATCTAATGGTGCTAACCCATGTGTCAATGAGAAAACCCATAAACCCTCAACTACCCATTTTGGCTTATGCACCCAATCATTAAATTCTTCCAAGAGTTGGTTGAGGCAGTTAATGCCTTGAGAGTGGAGAGGTATGGCAACCAATTTCGTGTATGGGAAAGCCATCAGCCTGGGAAATCAAAATTTGTCTCCTTGGGAAAGAAAACACCCACAAATTGCCTCTCCAAGCCATTATTCATGATCAGACTATGCTCTCTCACGCAGTCTGAGCTAGCTGGGCTTTTCCCATCATGTTTTTCATCATTTTCCTACATTTTTCCATGCTTGGGAGCTCATTTTGTATTGCACAGTGGCTTGGAGGAAGAGAGCCACGATTTTTGGGGTTATGGAGGCCATCTATGCCCATGAAATTCCCATAAACATTTTCTGAGGCCGCTTCTGCCCACAAAATGCCCATAAAAGTTTTCTGAAAACGATTCTGCTCTCCTAGGGTTGACTTCCCATTTTTCCATTTCGTTTTGGTTGCCCATGTTTTTTTGAACTGGTAGAAACCCCATCTTTGGGAATCTCACTGTAAAAACGTTTCTTCATGCCCAACACTTATACTTTTACTGTTATATGCATCCTTGTTTTGGTTTGAACCTGTGAGCAAGAAATTTGGAGTGGTAGTGGACAAAATTGGCTTGATAAACCTAGTGGGAAAAATAACCTCTCAAGAAGATCAAGAGAACTAGCTACTCTTCTATGCACACCTTGGACACTCTAGATTGGAAGGTATGGCCTGAGGAACTATGTATTGGTGAAGGGAATACTTCCTTGAGTGGGGTGTGTAGGCATTGTGGGTGCCAAGCTAGATAGATCTTGTAGAGGTATCCATGGCTCTGTGCTTGAGCTCACTAGCTTATCAATTCTTTCTTTCCATTTCCTAGCAGCCTGATAAACCCAATTGCATATTGGCTTGGCTCATTTTGGTGTGTGTTTGGCTATGTGTGAGTCTTCTATTCCCTTATTCCTTGTAGAAATCATGCCCAGCTCAGGGGTGGAAGTTGTATCAAGGGATTGATAAGCACAACTAGCCTATGGTTGGGTGGAACGTTGCAGATGCATAGCTAGTTGCTCAGGGACTACTTTGTTTTAATATAAGTACTCTCATGTGCTAATTCTATATTGTTTTAATTGATGAATCACATGAATATCTTGAATATATGATGGATGTGTAGTAGAGTTTAATTCTACTGTGTTTTCAAATATTTATGCATTTGCATATGTCCATCTTCATTTTATATGAATGTTTGTTTACTTAATGGATATGGGGCTAGATGCCCGGATTTAGTGTCACATTCTATCCCTGGATCAGTTTGATGGGAGGGGACATTACAATTCATGATGCTAAGATCATATTTAAAGTCAAACATTCTGAGTGGGAAGCTAATTTAGTGCCAGTGCAGAAAAAATATAGATAAATAATACTATGTTTGCACTTTCGGAACTTGAATAGGGCATCTGACAAGGACAATTATCCTATTCCTCCCATGGATCATATTTTATAGCTCATCTCTAGTTCACAAATATTCTCTTTATTGGATGGGTTTTCCAAATACAACCAAGTACTTGTGGCAGAAGAAGATCACCTTAAAACTATGTTTTGTACCAAATGTGGAACTTTTTCCTTTCGTAGAATTCCTTTTGGTTTGATGAATGATGGAGCCACATTTCAAAGGGCCATGGACATCACATTTCATAGTTTGATAGGTCATAGTGTGGTTGTATATTTATATGATGTCACATTGTTCTCCAAATAAAGGGAAGTACATGTCTATCATTTGCAACAGATTTTTGACTGATGTAAAAAATATGGCATTTCCCTCAACCCCATGAAAAGTGTAAATTTGTTGCGTTAGAAGGGAGATTATTAGGACATATTATTTCAAATAAGGGAATATCAGTTGATCATAAGGGAATATAAGAAATTCTACAAATTCCCATTCCTCATAACAAAAAAGCTATGCATTCATTGATGGGAAAGATAAAAAAAATTTGCAAGTTTGTATCTGACTTTACGCAAATCGTAAAGCCATTGCAACAAATGACAAAATAGGACATGCAATTTAAGTGGACTCGGTTAGAGAAAAATGATTTTCACAAAATTGAGACTACAATTTCTCATGCACCATCTCTGTGTAGTCCTAATTTCAAAAAGGATTTTATCATTTATACATTTGCATCTGATCATTCCCTTGCAACAGTGCTCACTCAGAAAGGAGAGAAAGGGGACAAGTGTCCAATATATTTTATGAGAACTGGGTTAAAAGGGGGTTAACTAAATATCCTGATGTTGAAAAACAAGCTTACGCAATATTTAAAGCTATAAAGCAGTTCAGACCTTACATTTTGAAAAAAAAGACTAAAGTCATAGTACCTCATCCGATAATTAGATCATTGTTTGTAAAGAAGGAGCTGTGACAAAGGCATGGAAATTGGGTTACTATATTACAAGAATATGATTTGGAATTTAAGCCTTCTACCATCGCTAAGGGAAAAGGATTGTGCAAATTTTTTACTGAAAATTCAGCTGAAGAGGCTAATGGATGGGATAATGATGCATAAATGAACTTACTTGAAATTTATTCCACTAATACAACCCCTAATTCTTGGTACTGAGATTTGGTGCAATATTTACAGCTGCTAGGTATTCCCCTAAACATTGGAATTCAAAGAAAAGGAGATCTATCCTATTGAAATAAACATCATATTAGATAATCAACGGAGTACTACTGCAAAGAAATTATGATGGATTATTTCTGAGATGTTTAGAAAAGGAAGATGCAAAGAAGATATTTAAAGAATTACATTATTGGCCTGCTAGAGGTAACTATTCAGGTGATATTACTACTCACAAGATTCTTAAAGTAGGTTATTATTGTCCCACTATTTTTAAATATTCCCAAGCTTATGTCCAAAGATGCTTGTATGCCAGAAAAGTGTCGGTAGGAAGATAAAACTAGCAGCTCCATTGCAACAATTGATCATTTTAGAACCATTTGAGTAGTGGGGTTTGAATGTCATAGGAGAAATAAATCCAAATTCCTTGTTAAAAAATCATTATATTCTTACAGTTACAGATTACTTCACATGCTGGAATGAATTTTTCCCTCTCCGCAAGGTTAATGAAGATGTCGTCATCAGGTTTCTTTAAGAAAATATCATACCCAAGTTTGGGGTTCCAATTTCCCTAGTTTTTTATAATGATTATTATTTCTCTTCTTTAAATTTAAGTGAATTTGATATATAAATGGGAATTAAATTGCATTATTCCTCCAATCATTATCCCCAAGGAAATGGGTTAGTAGAATCTACAATTAAAAAACTCATATGCATACTTAAGAAATTTTTTATTGAAAATAAAAGAAGTTGGCATGTTTGTCTCCCAAATGCTTTGTGGGGTGATAGGGTCAAACCAAAGAATTATTTATGGGTTTCTCCTTACACTCTAGTTTATGGAAAAGAAACCATTATTCCTCGTAATATTATTTTTCCTTTGCTCTAGTTATCCCAAGCCTCAAAGGATCCCATGGTCATATTATACAAGAATAAATTAACACCCTGATTAAACTTGAAGAGGGAATAGGAAAGGCCAAAAATAAATTTACCACTCATCAATTTAATGTCAAGAGATGGTTTGATAATAGTTGAGAGGAGAAGAAATAATTTGAAATTGGGGACCTAGTACTGAAGTGGGATCAACCTCATGAGGAAAAAGGAAAGCATACTAAATTTCAACATTTATGGCTTGGTCCTTACACTGTTGCTGAGAAACTTGGACCTGGAACTTATAGACTACAAAATATGGAAGCGAAAGTTTAGACTCTCCCTGTGAATAGCCAATCTTTGAAGCAATACTTCACTTAGTTTAGGAAGAACATGTCTATACATAAATAAAAGAAATTTCCTTGTTGTTTCTCATTTTGTCTTTTGATTATTTCGTTAGGCCTAGCTAGCATGGTTATTTGATTCCCTATTTTGAACCTTTATTAAAATTGAGTTCAGCAATTAGAGTGCTTGGTGGGAAAGGCTATGATCTCATTACTTATACAATATCTTTTTAAGTTGACTGATTCCTTTAAAATTTATATCCCTTTAAGTTGATTGATTCGTTTAAGATTTTTGGTGGGTGAGAGATATTTCAAAGTTTAAGTTTCTTCTTACTGAAAAGAGTAATTGGTGCATTATCAAGCACTAAAATTTGAAATGATTTCAACCTATCTATATTTATCCTATTTATTTAGTTACTCGGAAATCTTATCACATGATAAAGTTAAAATTAAAATGTGATAAATCCTATATATTTTGCTGGGATAAAGACATCTAAATTACTATCTTAAGGCTCCACCCATTGAAACACACAAATAACCATGTCTTGAAATTGTCTACTTATTGATGACCCATAGGAAGAAAGAAAGATCTTGCAGATGTATAGCAAATAAAAATGATCATATACCTAATATAATGCCCTGAAGGATCAAATAAAACCAACTCTTCCCCAGTTTAAGACATCCATAACAAATGAAGTTCGGTATCTGAAGAATCAAACGAAGACATGAACATATGAAATGAAATGTTCAAAGAAGACCAAGAGGCTATCCCAAATAGCATTCAAAGGAGGATCTTCTTTGTATGTGGGCAGGATATATACAATAAAATATTATCCTTCACCCACACAAAATTACACTATGGCTGGAAGAGCCTAGAATTCTACCTCTAATGAAATGGGGGAACTTTCTTACTAACACTCGTAAAGTATCAAAAATGCTAGTGCATCAAAGAAATGCATATAGTATAGGAATGAGGAACACACATTTACATCTCTTTGGTTTTGTTACTTACCCTTTGGTGTCTTACTTTAGTTTATAGTGGAAGGACTAGTTTGGTAAATGAACCTCATAAATTGGCCTTGGGAGAGTGGCTATGAAGTCCCAACTAAGCCACCCTTTCCCGTAAACAATATCTTAATAATGCTTGATCACTATCATATATGTTCCGACATAAAACCATGATTGAGCTCAATTTAATATAGATAAATGATACCAAGACTCTTACAATAAGTAGTGACTTGTAAATAGAGTAGATCCTCACTCCACCTCAAATCATAATTGACTATAAGAACTCATTTTATTTTCTCTTAGATCTAAGTTCTCCCAATTAGTCACCAATTGTTGCAACTGCAACCACCCTACCATGCATTTTCTTTTATAAAGACTAGATCCCCACCTTAAATTTGACTTTTACTTGTCTCAAGTATTGGATCCCTCTTGGACTAAGTCAAGTACTGCTTGAAGTTGAATGTTCCCAAGGAGGAGAAAATACTTAGCCAAATTTAAACTTTTCCTTAATCTATTTTTCATAGAAGTTTTATTTTTCAACGAGTTTATTAAATGTTGCCGAAACTTGCACTTTGTCACCGAAACATCAGCTGACACTTTGATTTTTCACTGAAATTATTGTGAAGTTCTAGTTTTTTTCACCGAAACGTCGGCAAGACTTAACATTTTCCGTTGAAACTTCGGGAAGATATTGAAATTTTGTCGAAACTGCAAAACTCTTTTTTATTTTATTTTGATGAAACACTTCTTCATCGATGTGTCGCTTGAATTTCTACATAGTCACTGAAACGTAGACGTTTTCTAGTCTTTTTGGTGACTTGTCAACTTTGGCACCGAAACATTTAGGAAAACTTATCCATTTTGCAGCGAAACGTACTGGTCAAACCTTTGGTTCTCTGCCAATATGACTTGCCAAAATACAACATCATGAAAGTTTTAGTTTTACAATGAAGCAAATTGGCGAACATTGCGGTTTAACGCATTGTCACAGTAACTTGAAGTTCAATGGTGAAACATGTCATTGCATGGGAAACGGAATACAACGATGACATGCATTGTGGTAACTTGCCCTTTTTAACCAAAATAGCTCGTTCGAAGTCACTAAAGCATGTCGAAGCCATTTTTAAGGCCCAATTAGGGACTTAGGGTTTGAAAATACCTTTAAAAAAAAAGAACACAGTTTTCCATCCCATTACTGTTGTTACATAAGCACGTTCGAGAACATGGCTGTTGGAAAAGATTCCTCATTCAGTACATTTGTATATACTACCAATCAACCTAGCATGCCCATCACCAATCATCTAGGTAGGTATACTTTTACCGTGTTTTTTTTATTTCAAATTGATTGAATTTCCACTTGGTTGTTTGTAGTTGGAGGGAAAGATCCATGATTGGTATTATCCTTGAATTTTTTCTTCCTTTTGAGTTGATTTTATTGGTTAGCTTGGAATTTATTTTGGGCCTCAAGGTTTCAAGGAACCTCACTTATATAAAGTAACTTATGCACTAAATATTTTTCTACGCTCTTCTTTCCCAATGAGCATTCTCTTGAAGTTTTCTCTTGCTTCATTAAAACCCTACCTTAAAACCTAACTTCAAGAATGCGTATATTTTCTCAAACACTGCCTTGAATATTGTGAGCCATTGCATTTCCCTTTTGCAAGCTAGCTAATGAGATGATGTATACCCTATTGGATAAGCCATGGAATTTTTTATTTAGTGATGAGCAATGCATTTATTAGTAAATGAAAGAACTTGTTTATTGTGCAAATCTTTGTAGTAGTTGTTGATTTCGCTTAAATTACATCTCATTTGTGGTTTTAATGGACTTTAACCAAGATAATGATATTTCCTTTGTAATACAGGGCTCAAGAATGTCGAAAAGGAGTCCTAAGCGCTCCTCTAAATCCATATTGGATATAGCATTTGATGATGAACCAATCCAGGAAGCATCTATGGAGATTCAGTTTGACGATACATAACATATCATGCGAATAGCTCCATAGTTCAAATGGGGTGAAATGTACCATTTAATTAGAGACCAAAATGTCCCGAAGGATACAATCAAAGAAAACTTAATCTATTGAAACATCAAAAGCTCAAGCCTTCACAAGACTGCAACTAGGGCTAGATTGTTCCCTTGTGCTGAAGTGATAGGATGGGTCCTTCCCAATATTGATACTAAATATCGTATCATTAGAAGTGCTAAAGGGAAAGGTTTTTCATCATTATAGCCTACACGTATTGGCAAAGCATATATACTTCTAGCTCCAAGAGCATTTTTTACAAAATAATCAATCTCAAACCTGAAACTTGACTACGCCGAATGTGAAAAGAAGATGTTGTTGCCAGGGAAGAAGTTGCACTAGAGAGATGGCGGGGAATATGAAACTAAATTTTTGAAGACTCCATTTAGTATTGCTGCTACTCTCATATGCAGGATCTATTAAAGGCACAAATCAACTCATTACAAGCCCAGTTGGGTGCCTTTACTTTATCACATTGCAATGCATGTTGTTGTTTTTAATTGGGAAAACATTATCTCTAAGAAAATGGTCCAGGAAATAAAAGATGCTTAGCAGGACCTCAAAATAAAGAAGGTTGAATTCCATATGTCCTATTATCTAGTGGATTGTATTATGAATTTGTATCCCTTTTCAAGTCTTAGTTGTAGGTGGAATCCTAATGAGTATCCTATTTATGTGGCCTATCAAATTTTGTGGGCCCAAAAGCATGCAAGCTACTACAAGAATATTTGTCAAGAGTTCGTGGTTCCCTTGTAAAATTGATATATGAAAAGGAGCCGGATTGCATGTCTGAGGAAGAACTTGCACTAGTTACTAAATTAGAGGATTTCTATTTGACCCTTGAGGGAACCTGATTGCATATCTACAGAGGATCAAAGGGACCATTTTTGTTACCCAAGTACATTACAGATTATATTATTTTGAAAGAAATTGTGAGGATTTTTTTTAAATGGCATTGAGCATTTTCTTGCATAATAATAATAAATGTTCCCAACCTCCACTTCCGTTGATAGTCAGATCATACAAGTTGAATAAGGTCAAATATGCTCAAGACTTGGTAGAGGATTTGGATTCCTTGAATTTTGGTGAGAAGATCTTTGTAAGAAATGATAGTCACCAAAATGTGGCTCTGCATTATGCATCTATTAAAATTCACTATGGATATGCTGACCAATTTTTGAGGGAAGAATAAGTATATAGATTGGTCTCAAACCTCGCATAATTAGATAAAACACTTAACAAAAGGAAGGGTGGTAAGGAGGCGAGCTCTAGAAAACCATCAGATGCCTCTACTCAAGAAAACTCAGAAGAAGTTTCTAGGAAGAAAGTTGTGGAAGAATCCCTCTTGGAAGAAACAAATAAAAGATTGCAGGAGCAAGAGCTAGCAACGAAGGCTGAGGAAGAGAGAGAAGAAAGAGATGATGCAGAAGAATTACAGAAGATGATGGAAAAAGAACAATTAGATAAACGCACAAAGTAACAAGAAAATAAAAGGGTCGAGTTAATACAATAACAACAAGAATCAACTCAGCAAGAGGAAGTCCAAAATAATAAAGGAGAAGAAGAATCCTTCAAGAAAGATGTGGAAATTCAAGGTCAACAAGGAGGTGAGGAACTGGGAAATGAATTTCAAGATATGGACATTGATGCTACAATAGACACCAACATGGACGTTCCACTCACAGGACGACATCTTCCTTTCATTGAGTTGGGACTCCATTTACACCGTCCAAGCAACACAATGTAGCTAAGTTGGAGACTATAGTTTATGACTCCAAGAGAAAGACCATCATAAAGCGGACATAAAAGAGGCTTAAATTTACCTCCCAGCCTAACTAAGTTACGATACAAGAAGTTCTAGTGGTTGAAGGTACTGACAAGTACCCAAAGTTAATAGCATCCATCAGAGTAGCTAATTGCACAAGAGCATAAACGGTATTTAACCCTATTTTATGGTTGTGCATCTACTCTTTAGGAATAATTGTTCCATTCACAGGAGTTACTCACTGAACAAATGTTTGAAGTGTAAGGAATTGTGGCTAGACTCAAGCAGATATCTGAGACAACTACTGCCACTTGATAGAAGTTAGGAGAGATTCATGCCAAAATTAAGAAGATGACTTCTTGGAGAAAGAAAGCAAAGGAAATCCTTCCCCATCTTCCTAAGATATCTATAGATGATTTAAGATTAAATTTTTCAGCTCTTGATAGTTTCCAAAAGATCGAGAGGAAATTGCAAAGTGAGGTAGCATCCTATGTCTCCAAATGTGAAGGGATCCATTTGAATATAGCCAAATATTTTGAAAAGTGTCATTTTCCTTCTCCTGGCCCATTTCAATACCATGTACCAAAATAGTATCGAGTAACGAAACTAAGGAACAATAAGGATGAAGACATAACTTCTACTTGAAATCTGGAAAGCATCACTAGAGAGGACTTACATGAACATATTGGGCAATCAATGTAGAAAAAACAATACTTGGCTAATGGGCATAGTAGGGAAACCAAAGGCCTCAATGCAATGGTAGATAAAGTGGGTTTACTATTGTTGGAGCCACATTAGTTGAATATCACACCTTATGCAAGTGGCCGTTGGAATGAATTTTTACAAACTCAATAGGGAATCCCACCATCATGATCTAATAATTTTACTTTATTATGTATTTTTTGTCCACTTTATTTAAGTTTAAACTAAAATATGACAAAAGACCTAGAAGAAAAAGGGTTGTAGCTAAAGGAAGGTGAACTAAAAAGTCACCTAGGGAGTCGAATAGAAAGGATAAATAGATGAAATTAGCTAGAGGACGGGGCTTTTACTTTTAGGAATATTTTGCTAGAACTCATATGTAAGAATTATTTATGATAATGACTAAAGCAATTTTTTGGGTGGATTCTTGCATTGGAGACTATGCCAAAATGTGTGGATGAATGCATGGAAATGATTTCCTCCTTTTGTCTATTAAAATGCACTAAGATTGTTCTTGTTTCTGTTGGACTACTCTAATAGTTCCTGAATTATTTTAGTGCATATGCAAGTAAACACAGTTCTTTTTCTTTCTATGAGCAAGGGATGCAATGAATGTTAATACTCAAGTTATCTAATGTATTAACTTTATTTTGTAACTATTAAATGTGTTTATTTTTAGTGCGTATATCTTGTAAAATGTGTGATGTAGTTATCTTGGGTTTCTCTCTCTTAATCTCGCTCCTTGCAAGGATTAGTTTAAGGAGAATATTGCATTTAAATAGGGAATTCACTTAGGTGACCGACAATAAAGGAAGTGATAATACGAGAGGTAAGAACTTGTGCATCACTATGTGAGGCTTCTTTATATCGGTCAAACAAGTACTATTTAATAAGCATAAGCATTCACATGCAGAGTTAGTAGATTGCATTTCATTTAATACCAATAAAAATCATTAATGGTGGGTCGGGCCGTATCCGAAAAATTTATTCCAACACTATGTTGAATGGTAGATGGACTGTAAGCTAGACAGGTTCCCTATTTCAAACAATGAAGAGTCTAATTGGGAATTTTCACTAGGGATAACCCCTACTGTCGATGCAAGGATTTTTCTGGGCATCAACAAATTTGGCACTAGAAGGAGGGATGCCAATGTGTGGTTGGTAGAATAAGTCTTTTCCCCAAAGAATTTTTCTATGGATTACAACTCATACATCCCAACCTAAAGGTTCAATTCAAGCAACACCTCAAATTGGATAGGAGAGTAACTACTACGAAGATAGTAACTCTGGATTGGAACAAGTTGAAACTTTGTATGCAGTACCACACCAAGAAATCGATAATTTCAGAATATATACTAGATCCTACATTATAAAAGTTGGAGCATTTCCTCTGATTCCATTATTACCTAAAAGGTGTGGTCATTGTAGAAAATCTAAACAAAACAAGAAGTCTATTCTAGTTGAATCGTTGGAAGAATTGGTGGATTTATCCTTACAAGATATACCTGGACCCTTTGATAAGCTACGACCATCTTCACCTGATTCTGTCTCTTCTCATCAAACCCAATCACCTCCACATATAGCTCCACATACTTTCCATATGGCTCATAATGTAAATCAACAACCATCTTGGAGGGCCCGAGGTCCTTTAAAATTACCTACTCCTCTTCATGATCTTCCCAAACACCCTGAGCAAGTTTTACCTAGAGTTGATCATGGCAAAGGCATAAATGTAGATGGTCATTTGAAATGTTTTTATCTGGATTTAAACCTTCTAAATGTAGATCATGAGGATATAGTATGCCCTTTGTTTCCTTATACTTTTGAGCCTAAGGCTTCATCATGGTATTTTAGCTTACAAGATGGATCTATATCTGATTGGGATATTTTTGAAAATGTTTTTCATAGTAAATTTGGTGAACAAAGAACATTAGCCTCCCTCATGAAAGAATTGTTGTCTCTCAAGATGGATAAGAGAGAAAAGGTGCATGATTTTAATCAGAGATTTACAAATGTTTTGAATAAGTTCAATGCCACTTCTAAACCTGTTGAAGAATCTTTAGTGGAGTATTATACTACAAGTCTTCATCCATCCTTAGTCATGTTTGTCAAATGTTCTTGCAAAAATACTCTAGCAAAAATATTTGAATACGCTAAGAAGGTTGAAACATAAATGAACATTATATTTCAACACTGTTGAAACGGAACCAAAAACTATCTCTTCTAAGAAATCACTGTTACTATCAATGCCCACTGAAGAACAATCCACTAATTTAGAAAGTGTTTTTAAGTTGGTGCAAAAACTATCTAATAAGATTGTTGATCTGGAAAAGGAGAAATGAGCAAGTTCTTTTACAAAGAAACCATTTAAACCATTTTATAAAAGAAAAGAAGAGACTCCAAAACCTCCAACAAATGAAGGCCCTATACTCAGCCTAAATGAGGTAGGCATCGACCATTTTTGTACATTTCACCAAGAACACCATCCAAAGAAAACTTTTACTCAATGGATTAATTCTATGACTTTAGTGATGAATCAACTATTAGATAAACAAATTTTGTATGAAGATGAAGAAAATGAAAAGGTACAATTAAATGAGACTAGGGACTCAACAGAAGAAACCAAACTCATATTGTGGGATTGAGCACCGAATCTATACTTGGAAGATGATGAAGAGATAACAAAGATACATAATGTACAAGTTTCTCCTATCGAATATGCATTAAGAAGTCAATGTCCCGTGGAAAATCGAGATAAATCAATTTCATGAAGTAAGGAAAATAATGTTGTTCATAAGACTCAAAGTAAAGTGACTGTTGCAACACAAACCCAAAAGGCAGTAGAGAAGAGACCTTTCAACACTGTTGAAACCTCACAAAATTTATCTCTATTACCCCTAAAGGATCAACCTCTTCATCAGATAATGCTAGATAGTCGAAAATTTTGGAGGAAATCATAACATAAGCTATGATGTGATAGAAGACATAAAGAAGACCAAAGCCAACATATCCCTATTTGAAATTTGTAATCTTCCTCACTAGAGAAAAAGATTAATAGAAGTTTTGGAACTCGACTGACAAACAAATGACTCTACTATAAATGAGAAATAACAAGCTACTAGAGAATAAGACACAGACATCATTGTTGATGTAATTGTAACTTCGGAATTTATTTCACCTATGTATATTGTACTCCTATAGAGATGTTATTATTCCTCTATATGGAAGTGTCGTCATTTGTATTGACAAGTGTAGCAAGTGTTGCAACTTGCATGTGATGGGTTATTAGACCACCAAGTGTGGGGTCGGCCCTGATTAGTATTACCATGGGTTATCAGACTGAGTTAGACAAGTCGGCCCTGCTAGTTTATTAGGCAGGTCAGGTCATGTATAAATAGAGTGGGGGAAGCACTCTATTTGATCACTTCATTATTCACTTCTACACTCATCAGAAAGTGGCGCACAAGTGAGGAAGGAGAAGTAGCTACTAGGAGGACTATCTCTTGTACTTGGCTTGTATCATTTCTCTTTCTATCTCTGAGGAAGTTGTGGGGTTTTTCACCTTTATGGTTTTCCTCAGTGAAACTTTGTGTGTCTATTGTCTTATGTGATTGCTTGTTGTGATTGATATGATTGATATGCTGTACATGTTATTCTCTCAGTAAAGATCCTAGAGTATATTGAATTGATGCTCAAAATTAACATGGTATCAGAGCTAACCTAAGAAGAAGACACTATGCAGCTGTGGAAGCTAGGGATTCTTGTTTATTGGGTTTCCTTCCACAGATATTGAAAGGTAGTAGGGTGGATTGACTCTCCTCATCAAGGTGCATATTTCTGTCCAATCGGAATTCAATTCTGAGCACTTTCAGTTTTGTCCCTAAAAATTAGGGTTTCCACAAAAATAGTAATTTATGAATTATGAGACCATAGCTAGAAGCTCCTTGGAAAAATCAAAGTTTAGAGCTTTGGATCAAACTTTTTGGTTGGGTGAAGCTCTGGGAAACTCAAACCCTAATTTAAGGTCCTCCCAGTGAATCCGGGAGATTAAAAGGCATTTTTGAAGGGTGAAACTTTGCAGATTTCAAATTCTGAATATACCAGGCTAATCAACTCATTAAGGTGCATCTTTCTATCCTTACAAAAATTTGAAATTCACATTTTGAATTTTTAGGGTTTCTTTGACAAACCCTAATCCAACTCTAAATCCAGATTTCTGCAAATCAAGTGGTCAGATCTAAATCTTTTCTATTTCCATTTTGTACTCTTTAAATATTTCTCACCACACCAAGCTTGAGGATAAGCTTGAAGGGGCTGATAAATTTCGAGCATGGAAGTATAGAATTGGGTTAATCCTTGAAGAAAAGGAATTGGACACTTACATAAGTGAAGAGGTCCCTGTCCCAGAAGGAGAAGAGGCTAAGGCCTTACATAAGAAGAGCCTGGTTAAGGCAAAGAGGATCATTTATGATTCTATCAAAGACCATCTCATACTACATGTGTCATCTCTAAAGACACCCAAGGAAATGTTTGACTCCCTAACCAAGCTATTTGAGGGGAAGAACATAAATCGGAAGATGACTCTGTGGAACCAATTCAAAGGGGTAAAGCTTCAGAATGGAGAGACCATTCAATCTTATTTTCTGAAGTCTCTCAGATCAAGGAAAAACTTGAAGCTGTGGATGAAGTAGTGGATAATGGTGAAGTTGTCATGACCACATTGAATGGCCTACCTAGGTCATGGGACTCCTTGATCCAAGGAATCTATGCAAGAAGGAATTTGATCTCCTTCAGTAGACTATGGGAGGAATGTTCACAAGAATAAGCAAGGCTTGTGGCCCGAGAAGAGAAGATGGGGAATGAATATCAAGCTCTCACAACACATACCAAGGGAAGCAAGTTTAAGAGGGTGAAATCTCACAACAAGAAACATTCTCACCCTCATCATAAGAAGAAAGATCTCTCTCATATTCGATGTTTCAACTATAACGAAATAGGACACTTTGTTTCAAATTGTCCCAATAAGAAGAAAGAAAACAACAAATTCAACAAGAAGAAGAGGTACAACAAGAAGAGATTTCATGCTCATGCTACTAAGGATGATGAACCTCCCAAGAAGAAGGTTGGAACAGAAAGTGATGGTTCATCAAGTGAAGATGAATATGTGCTAATCTCTGCTCTCATAGGTACTATCTCTCATGGATTTAATGATTGGCTTATTGATAGTGGGGCTTCCAAACACATGACTGGGTTTAAAGAATCCTTTGTAGATCTATCTGAACATGAGTCACCGCATAAAGTGAAGCTTGGGGATGACTATCAATATCCTATCAAAGGAAGTAGTGAAGCCTCCTACAACCTAGACTCTGGGAAGTCTCTAAAGATGAAAGATGTTCTATATGTACCTATGCTCAAGAAGAACCTACTCTCCATATCTGCATTAGATGCAAAAGGCACGAGGGTTGCATTTGTAGATGGCCAAGTCCCAATGTGGCCAAAGGGTAAAAATATAGATGATGCAGTAGTGATTGGAGAGCAAGAGGGAGGATTGTACAAATTGAAGGGACAACTTGAACATGCCATGGTACATGAATCCATGGAGCCAAGTGAACTTCGGCATAGAAGGCTTGCACATGTGCACTATAGATCACTACCAATTGCAAGTAAAGCTGTAGAGGGTCTTCCTGAAATCAAGACAAAGCATGAAGGTGTTTGCAAGGGATGTGCAAAAGGAAAGAACATTAAGAAGGCATTTCCAAGCAGTGAAAGCAAAGCTAAAGGAATCTTGGAAATTATCCACTCTGATGTATGCGGTCCGATGACATCCAGTTCTCTGAGTGGGTATGTATACTATGTCTCTTTCATTGATGATTTCTCTAGGAATACTTGGGTTTATTTCTTGAAGAACAAAGATGAAGTGTTTGATAAGTTCAAGGAATTCAAAGCCTTGATGGAAAATCAAACTGATAAGAAGATTAAGACCTTCATATCCGACAATGGCAGAGAATTCACTTCAGGTGATTTCAAGAAGCTATGCAGTGATTCAGGGATTAAGAGGGAGTTGAATGCTCCCTACAATCCACAAAAGAATGGAGTTGCAGAAAGGAAGAATAGAACAATCATGGAAGCAGCACGGGAAATGCTGCATGACTAGGATCTGCCTATGCATCTTTGGGAAGAAGTGGCTAGGACAGCTGTATAAGTGCAAAACAGAACACCTCACAAGATATCGGACAACAAGACACCAGAATAGGTCTTCTTTGGTAAGAAACCTGAAGTAATCCATCTCAGAATATTTGGTTTTCCAGTACATACACATATCCCAAAGGAAAAGATGACAAAGCTAGATCCTTCAGGAAAGAAGGGCATCTTCGTGGGTTACAGTGAAAACTCGAAAACCTACAGAATATACTTTCAAGGGTTCAAGAAGATTGATGTCAGCAGGGATGTAACATTTTATGAAGACTCAGATTACATCAAATCAGAGAAGGCACCCATTGAAGATCATGAAGAACCAAAGGAAAACACATTCCAAGACACCACCATGACTGAATCAATTCCAAAAGCAGATCATGAAGTTGAAGATACGTAAGAACCTGTAGATCCTCCTCGTGAGAGGAACTCTCACAAGAGGAAACCTACATGGGCTAGAGAGCTCATTCAAGATGAAAAAAGATATGCAATTCCAGAAGAAGATCATAGAGAAAGGAAGAGGAATAGATCACATACCAGTTATGTTCCCCTACTTTGTGATATTATGAACAAAGAACCTTCCAATTATGAAGAAGCAGCGGAAAAGAAAGAATGGAAGGATGCCATGGTTGAGGAATACCAATCGATCATGAAAAATAATGTTTGGGATGTAGTCCCAAGACCTGAAGGGAAGTCTATTTTGACTTCCAATTGGATCTACAAGATCAAGCATGCTGCATATGGAAACATAGAAAAATACAAAGCGAGATTTGTAGCTCGTGGCTTCTCCCAGAAAGAGGGGATAGACTATGAAGAGACTTTTGCTCCTGTAGCCAGGCACACTTCCATCATATCAGTACTTTCCCTGGCTGCAGTGATGAAATAGAAGATACACTAGATGGATGTCAAGACAACTTTCTTGAATCATGTAGTCGAGGAGGAAGTGTATGTGGAGCAGCCACTTGGTTTTGAGACACATGACAGGGGGTCATATGTGTGCAGGTTGAAGAAAGCCTTGTATGGCTTGAAGCAAGCTCCTAAGACTTGGTATGGTAGGATAGATAGCTTTCTATCCAGTTTGGGCTTTACCAAGAGTAAGTAGATTCCAACCTTTACTACAAGGTTGAGGAAGGAAATCCTGTGATACTACTATTGTATGTGGATGATTTGTTTGTGATAGGTGAGGATGGATTGATTGCCGATACGAAGAGCAACCTTGCTGTCAAGTTTAAGATGAAGGACGTGGGTATGATGCACTACTTTCTAGGCATGGAGGTGTGGCAGAGTGCAGATGGGATCTTCTTTGGACAAGGGAAGTATGCAGTAGAGATCCTGAAGAGGCTCAGGATGATGGACTGCAAGGCCATGGCCACACCTATGGCATCAAACCTGAAGCTTCTGTGTGAAGCTTCATTTGAGCTGGTTGATGTCACTGTGTATCGTCAGATGATTGGGTCCTTGATGTACCTAAAAAACCTGAGACCAGATATTTGCTTTGCGGTGAACACATTGAGCCAGTTCCAAACAGATCTGAGGAGTGTTCACCTGGTTGCTGTAAGGCATATTCTGAGGTACCTGAAAGGTACAATTGATTATGGGCTCAAGTATGATGTGAATCAAAAATTTAACCGGTAGGGTTATGTTGATTCAGACTGGGCAGGCAGTGCTGCAGATAGGAAGAGCACTTCTGGGTGCTGCTTTAGTATGGGATCTTGTGTAATCTCTTGGTTTAGCAGGAAGCAGTCCTGCATAGCACTGAGTACAGCCAAGGCAGAGTATGTTGTAGCTTTTTCGGCTAGTTGTGAGGCAATGTGGCTTAGGAAGCTACTATTTGAGTTATTTGATCTTATGTTGGATGCTACTGGTACCTTTTATGACAACCAAAGTTGTGTGAAGCTGTCTAAGAATCCGGTGTTCCATTACAGGTCGAAGCACATTGAGATCAAATATCACTATATCAGGGTTATGGTGCAAAGAGGAGTAGTGAAGCTCTTGTATGTTGGGAAGGATGAGCAGGTTGCATATGTGTTGATGAAACCACTAGCCAGAGTGAAGTTTGAGTACTTCAGAGAGAGGCTTGGTGTTCTTCAGATTGACGACACTTCAAGGAAGAAGTGCTGGACACATTTGCAGGAGCCATTCCAAGCATGGTGAGAGGAGGATCCATCCCATGGCTGTGGATGTAAGCACTGGATGATAAGCATCGGGATGATGCTCCAGTTACTGCTTTGTATATGCATCATGTTGGATGCTTTGATCAGTTTGATCATGTATTTGTATATGCATCATGTTGGATGCTTTGATCAGTTTGATCATGTATTTATATATGTATCAAGTGGATGCATTGTATGATCAAGTGGATCATGTATTTATATATGTATCAGATGGATGCATTGTATGATCAAGTGGATCATGTATTTATATATGTATCAGGTGGACACATTGTATGATCAGGTGGATCATGTATTTATATATGTATTAGGTGGATGCATTGTATGATTAGGGGGATCATGTATTTATATATGTATCAGGTGGATGCATTGTATGATCTGGTGGATCATGTATTTATATACGTATTAGGTGGATGCATTGTATGATCAGGAGGATCATGTATGATGATATGTATAAGGTAGATACTTGGTATGCATCAGGATGATGCTATGATGATGATCAGGTTGATCATGTGATGATGTACATCAGGATGATGTATGGTGAGTATCAGGTTGATACTCTGTGGCCATGGACAGGTTGTGTAGGTAGCATAGAAAATATCCTGGGAGATCTGGACAGGTAGAACGGTGTGCTCGTAACATCCTGGGATGCTCTTTTGAGGTTTTCCTACAATTTTGCATAGAAAAGATCTTGGAGATTCGGACAGGTAGAGCGGTGTGCTCCTAATATCTTGGGATTCTCTACAGAGATACAGACAGGTAGAGCGTTGTGCTCGTAACATCCTGGGATGCTCTTTAAAGGTTTTGTGAAAGTTCACATAGAAAATATCCTAGAGATCCAGACAAGTAGAGCGGTGTGCTCATAATAGCCTAGGATGCTCTATAGAGATCCAAATAGGTAGAGCAGTGTGCTCATAACATCTTGGGATGCTCTTTAAAGGTTTTTTGAAGATCAACATGTAAATGATCCTATAGTTTGCACTAGGTTTTGTTGACGCAAGTAATCAGTCCTAGGTTCCACAGTATGGCCACTGATGATGAAGACCTACAGGTGGTGGGTCTACATCTAGCATGAAAAAGGGCTGGCTCTGTAGAGATTCCTATGATGAGTAGATCAGAGATTGATTGAGATAGAAGCATCCATGATGATGACAATGATTCGATGACGATGATCTAGTGACGATGATCCAGAGAAGAAGACTTGTGCTAGCAGATCTATGTCGAGAAATACCTTCCTAGTTAAGAGGGAGTGTTGATGTAATTGTAACTTCGGAATGTATTTCACCTATGTATATTGTACTCCTATAGAGATGTTATTATTCCTCTATACGGAAGTTTCGTCATTTGTATTGATAAGTGTCGCAACTTGCATGTGATGGGTTATTAGACCACCAAGTGTGGGGTCAGCCCTAATTAGTATTACCATGGGTTATTAGACTGAGTTAGACAAGTCGGCCCTGCTAGTTTATTAGGTAGGTCAGGTCATGTATAAATAGAGTGCGGGAGGAACTCTATTTGATCACTTCATTATTCACTTCTACACTCATCAGAAAGTGGTTCACAAGTGAGGAAGGAGGAGTAGTTGCTAGGAGGACTATTTATTGTAATGGGGTTGTATCATTTCTCTTTCTATCTCTGAGGAAGTTGTGTGGTTTTTCACCTTTATGGTTTTCCCCAGTAAAACTCTGTATGTCTATTGTCTTATGTGATTGCTTGTTGTGATTGATATGATTGAGATGTTGTACATGTTATTCTCTCAGCAAAGATCCTAGAGTATATTGAATTGATGCTCAAAATTAGCAATCATGAAGCTAGTATCGGTGGATTCTACAGCATATTCTAACGTAGTGACACTTTTTGTTTGTTAAAATATTAATGGACAACCTATCTCTTCTCCTTCTAGGATTATTCAACTTGATAGATCTGATGTTAAAGTGGTGAGAGAGATGAAAAATTCTCTAATAAGATTGGATATACATCAAAGGGTCTGTCAATTCAGTGATATTGTTGTAGTAGACATACCAGAAGCTTATGGCTTATTATTCAGTAGAGATTGGTCAAGTAAACTAAATGGGTATTTTTCTACTTATTGATCTCACTTGTGGCATCCATATCAAACTAAGAAGAATCAAATAAAGGTAAATAGAGAGACGCACATGAAGCTAAACATTACTAAGTTGGAACGAAGTAATGAACTCGTCAATTTTTCACATTCAATATTGCGTAATTACTTTTTGTAAACTGAACGAGGTTGTTAACAAACAAAAACAACCAGCCACGAATTAGACACAAAGTCTGATCACCTTCAATTTCCATGGTCTAACGACAATGAATGTAATATAGTAGAGCTAGTTACTGATGTAGATTTAGATGCTAACTTCGATTCTAGAAATTGAGTAGGATATGATTTTTGGTCTTTATATTTGATCGCTCCAAAACATAGGTGGGATCAAGGGCAAGTTGTGTCCTTGTAGATCTTCAGAATAATAGAATCCTTCTCTCCTGTAGATTAGAATTTGAATGCACCAATAACATAGTCAAGTATGAAGTTCTGATTCAAGGGATCGTGAAAGCTATTGATTTGAATATTAAAAATTCAAAAGTTTTTAGTGATTTAGAGATAATTGTTAGACAAATTAGAAATACCATTCATTGTTTGTCTCCACACTTAAAAGGGTACCAGGAAGAGGTATGGAATTTGATTTTAAAATTTGGATACTTTTAATATTAATTCCATTTCTAGATCAAAGAATATTGTAGTTGATTTATTAGATAGGACTGCTTCTCGTTTAATCCCACTTAATGATAAATTTTGCATTGAATTGTTTTTCAGGCCATCTGTCCCTAATAACGTAATGGATTCGAGAGTATTTGATGATGATCAACAGATTATATATTTTTTAATGGATGAAGATACATTCAAAAATTCAATCACCGATGAAGAAGAGCATCAATCAAATTTGTAGATGGATCAAAATTAGTTAAGAGGAAATTTCATGCCCAAAGGAGTGCGCAAACTTGAGAAGTTATTTTATCTGCAACATAAATTTAGAAAACCAGTGAATGTTAAAACAAATAGCTCTTCTGTGCAATTTGAGTTGGTAAATTAGCCACCGAGAAACAACCACAATATGTGAACCTTGGAACCTGTTGTTCACTGGGTGAAAGACATAAGTTTATTCGGATTTTTCAGTAATATTAAGATGTATTTTCCTGGACTTATGATGATTTGAAAACGTATGTTTCAGGAATTATGCCACATGTCATCCCTTGCAAAAAACTCAAAATCAACAAAAAATATATGCTGATAAAAATAGGATAGAGCATAGTTTTGGATAGAGAATAGGGTGACTTGGTGTATTTGATATTAAAGCCATATAAGTAGTCATATCTTAAAGGGGAGGAACCACTTATACTATGAAACGAGAACTCGACACAGTTCTCGTTTTTGTCTCTCCTAATTTTAGTAGGTATTTTTAGCTCCGTTTCAAAATGGGGTGATGCTAGTATCACACATTTTCATTTCGAGGCATTTTTTGGGACCTTTGAATTATCTTTATCTTAAAAAAAATTTACTTTCTATTTTCATGTGCATTTTTAGAAATTTAGTAAAATAGCATACATTTTTAAGCAATTTATAATGAAAAACATATACATTTTGCAATTTTTTCTATAAAATAAGACATTTTTATGGACAAAATAAGACACTTTTATTGACAAAATTGTAAAAAATTCCAGAAAATATAGACATTTAAAACCATTTTCAATCAATTTTTAGATATGTTTTGTATAAAAATGATACCATTTCATATTATTTTCCGAAAAGTGTTGATTCACATAAATTCAAAAAAAACTATACAAATTATTTGTAAAAAACATATTTCAAACATTATATATAGAAATTTTATTTCTAAAATTAAGTCTGAAAGTCAAAACATTATTAATATATCTTATCAAAATATTGTCAAAATTAACCTTTTTTTCAAAACATGAAACTAATCAACAATATCATGCAGGACAAATTCATGTCCTCTTCTGCTGCATGTTTCCCCCCTCTAACATTATAATAAAATAAATTAAAAAACAAATTAAACTAACCCCTAACAACATTATAATAAAAAATTCCTAACAACATTGTAATAAAAAATTTAAAGAAAAATTAAAAACAAATCAAACTAACCCCTAACAACATTATAATAAAAAATTTAAAAAAGAATTAAAAACAACTTAAACTAACTTAACAACATTCTAAACTAACATTTAAAAAATATTAAAAAAAAATCAAACTAACATTAAAACTAATAAATTTAAACTAATGTTCTTATAATTAAAAATTAAAAATAAAAATAAAAACCCAATAAACTAACCTAACATTATAATTAAAAAATAAAACTAATTAACTATATATTAACATTACACAAATGTTAAAAAAAATTAAAAACAAAATAAAAATAACATTATAAAAAATTAAAAATTAAAAAAAAAACAAACTATACAAAATTTTAAAATAAATTAAAAACAAAAATAAAAACAGACTAAAACTAACATTATAAAAAATTAAAAATTAAAAAAAAAACAAACTATATATAATAACAAATCAAACTATATAACATTTAAAAACAAATTTAAAAAAAAAAATTAAAAACAATAAAAAAAATCAAAATATAAAACATTAAAACAAAATTTTAAAAACAATTAAAAAACCAAACTATACAAAATCTAAAAAAAAATTAAAAACAAAATAATTTAAAAAAAAATATTCTATACAAAAAGATTAAAAATAAAAAAAATTAAACACAATTTAAAAAACAAAACAAAACAATGCAATGGTCAGGGAGGTGGGTTGCGGCGAGGGAGGGGGGAGGTGCGCGACGGCGGTGGCGGGGGAAGGGGGAGGGCGGCGGAGGGGGAAGGGGAGGAGATGGTGGAGCTGGGCGGGGGAAGGGAGGAGGAGGTGGAAGGGAGGGTCGGGCATCTAGCTTCTCACTTGGGCGCCAAAGGGTGGCCCTCACGGCCCTCGTCGATGTCGGGAATCAACGGGGGCCATGAGGGCCACCTTTTGGCTCCCAAGAGAGTGACCTCCCTCGCTTGGGCACCAAAGGCCCTCACGGCCCCTGTCGATGCCCGGCATCGACCTCCCTCGCTTGGGCGCCAAAGGGTGGCCCTCACGGCCCCTGTCAATTCCCGGCATCGACGTCAATGCCGGGCTTCGACAAGGTCCTTGAGGGCCGCCCTTTGGCGCCCAAGCGAGGGAGGTTGCTCTCTTGGGCGCCAAAGGGTGGCCCTCACGGCCCCCATCGATGCCCAGCATCGAGGGGGCCATGAGGACCACCCTTTGGCGCCCAAGCGGGCGGTGCCCTCCCCCTCCTTCCTCCTCCCCGCTCCCCTCCACTTCCCCCTCCCCCCACGCCCGCGCCATCCCTTCCACCTCCCCCCGCCGCCCTCCATTCCACCGCTGCCACCCACCACCTCCTCCTCCTCCCTTATCCCTCAGTCGCCCTCCCCTTCCCCCTCCTCGCTCCTCCCCCGCCGCCCTGCCTTCCACTGCCACCGCCCACCTCCCTGCCATTGCATTATTTCAATTTTTTTTAAATTTTGTTTAATTTTGTATAGTTTATGTTCTTTTAAATTTTGTTTAATTTTTTGTTTAAAGTTTGTTTACTTTTTTTTAAATTTTGTTTAAAGTTTGTTTAATTTTGTATAGTTTAATTTTTTTTAATTATTTTGTTTTTTAATTTATTTTAAAATTTTGTATAGTTTGATTTTTTTATTGTTTTTAAATTTTTGTTTTAATTGTTTTTAAGTTTTTGTATAGTTTTTTTTAATTTTTTTATAATGTTAGTTTGGTTAGTATATAGATACTTAGTTTTTTTTTTAATGTATTTTTAAATTTTTAATTATAATGTTATCTTAGTTTAGTTTCTTTTTAATTTTTTTAAAATTTTTAATTATAACATTAGTTAAAATTTGTTAGTTTAATTTGTTTTTAAGTTCTTTTTTAAAACCCAAAGCTAATATTCGTGGAATAGGGAGCATTCGTGCAAGATGGGAGTGTGTTAAACCAAGCCATAGATCTCGAAGGAATATGACATCTGAAATGATGGGTATAGATGTAGACTCAGATTGTGCACCCATTGATAATAGAGAAGAGTATGGGTCATCTACATCTTCATCAAGTCCTTCATCTGCAGAAAATGTAGATTCTGATGGGGTGTCAGAATCCATGGATGAATTTGAAGAAGCAGTGTAGATGCTTTTTATTAGTATGATTTTTGTAATTGAAACTCTAGAGGAGTTTTTGATGATGGGGTGTCAAAATCCATGGATAAATTTGAAGAAGTAGTTTAGATGCTTTTTACTAGTATGATTTTTGTAATTGAAACTCTAGAGGAGTTTTTGAATATTTATATGAACCATTTGTTCTTGTATGGTCTAATATATTATCTCATTATGAATCGCATCATAATTCCTTTGTTTTTATATGGTTATAATGGTGAAATTATTAGAGAAATTTGTTTTTTTGTTTAATATGCAATTTTCCTGAAAGTTGTAATTTATCTCTTCAAGAATTTTTTTTTTTTTCCAATTTGAGGTTGATTTTAAAGTTTTGTTAAACAAAAATATGGGATGTTTAGGCCATGGCTCTATTTTTTACCCTAAAAAAAAATATGTGTATACTGGTATCAACACTTTTCTATTTGGGGGGTGTTTTTGGTGTTTTTTTTGCAAAAATCATCGTTTTTATGGGCAGAGTTATCGTTCATAGTATATAGTTCTCGTTTCATAGTATAAGTGGTTGAGGGGGATAAAAAGTTGAAACCAAGTTTCTATGGTCCCTACAAGGTCTTCAGTATAGTTTTGGAAGAAACCTATGATTTTGAGATTGCACTAGGAACCAAGATCCATAATGTATTCCATGTATCTTGTCTCAAGAAAGCAATTGGCCAGCAAGTGACTATTTAAACAAAGCTTCCTCCACTAGATGATGAAGGGTAGTTGATCACTGTTCCAGAAATCATTTTTGCAGGTAAGAGAAAGGAATTTGAGAAACATGACCATTCGTGAGTATGATACATGGGAAGGAGAGGAAATATTGAAGCACCTGGGTTTGGAATTGCTTGAGGACAAGAAAATTTGTGTGGGGAGGACTATAATGTCCCCTCCATGATGGTTCCATTATTAATTCAACTCACCTATCCAATTCTCATAGGTTGGAGTGGAAACTAAATTGACTAGGGAGTTAATTCGTCCATAGTCACTCTAAGGAGGAAAAATTGAACTATGATGGATGATGTGGGTCAAAAAATTGATTTAATAAATGGAAAATATTCATAAATCATGTGGAATAGGTCCAATAATCCAAAGAGGGTGCATGAAGATGAGGAATGGGCCACATGGAAGTGTAAACTCTGAAGCTAGGTGGATGGAATCTAATCATGAAGGAATCTATTGAGTTGTAACCCCTCAGGATAAAATTAACAAAAGGAGGCCACACTACTGGGAAGGTAAGCTCCAAGGAATCTCATGGATGATGGATCAGTTCAAAATTATCCAAGAGGGGTGCATGGGTGAATTGTAACTCCCAATAAATCTATGACAAGTTATGACATGACAGGTCCTAAAAATGGCTAAGGAGGGTGCATGAGGGAATATAGGGATCACATGGTTGTTGTAACTCCGTCAAATCAAGGATATCACTTCCTAATTCGAATTTCCATGGTTGTTTAAGGTTCATGAAGGACAAGATAACATTAATACAAGGTAAAAGTGTCATCAATGACATCTCTCTCCATTAATTCGAATTTTTATTAATTTTATTGAGAGAAAATTATAGAGGGGGAAAGGTAGAAAATGATTTTATAAAAAGGAAAGTAGGAACCTTGGGAAATAAATTTTGGTAATTTTCAATTTGAATTGGATAGCCATAGTGCTTCTCAAGCTTGGGAGATGTGCCCCTTTCAAATGTAGCTACTTTTGTTGATGCGAGATTTCACCCTAGCTAGCCATGAAAGGGAGAATCACTCTAATTTATTTATAGAGTTTTATTAAGTGAGATTATGTACCTCTTTACTTGCTAGTTTGATTTCATCTTGGAGTGTTTGGATCTCAGTTTGTGGTGGTAGTAGTTTTATGGTGTTTTTCTAGTGGTTTCAAGTGTGTGGTTGATGTTCTCTTGGAGAATGGTGCACCATTATTTGCGCAAATATCTTTGGGGCTGATTTATGGGAATTATATCTTGACTATTTGATGGTGGACACTCCATTTGGAATAGAGTTTAGATTTTGGGGTTGAGATAAGTCCATAGAATGCACATTGGTGGAGGAAATTTTTTCATTTGGACCAACATCTTCTCTTCTTATTCTCTCATAAAATCGGCACCTTTCTCTTCTCTCTTGTTGTATATTTATCTGAGATTTTGTAGCTTTTTGGAATCCATCCCTATAATGCCTGATTTATGCATTTCATAATAAAGTTTCATGGTGTTTTTCCTTCATATTGTATCTCCTTTACAAACAACACGTGACTATGTGAAAAATCTACAATTTCGGGTTTATTAGCTGAAAGTATGTCCTTGTTTAACCATATTAAATAGTTGTTTAGAAGTTATCAGTGGGTCAATTTGATGTATTTGAATGTGTAGAATCCCTGCATATAATTTTTGGAAGGATTCGAGTCATTTTTGTGGTGTTTGGGATTAGTTGTAAATGATACCTCTTTGTAGTAAAATTTTGACTAGTCTTTCCTAGTTTCGAATTAGAGTTAAGTTGGCTAAAAAAAATTTGGGTCTAAGGGTTGGGTACATTACAGGACAATTTTGGCCCAAACTGTTATGTGAAGAAATAAAACATGCAATGAAATTATATTTGGGCTTCACTTGCATTTTCATTGCGAAGTTGGTGTTCTTTCTTTCAAATGACTCCAACTCCTTATTCCAGGAATCTACCTTCTCACGCAAGGCTTCAACCTTCACACTGGTTTTCTTTTTCTTCCTTGTTCCCACAAGGCACAACTCAATACTTTATCAATGATTCCTTTCTCATTCCTTGAACGTATCCTGTACCTTAGTCTTCCATGACTCTTAGGAACCATCCATGTTGTAACAAAAATGATTCAACCCTCCTAATCACATTCGAAGAGTCTATTGACTATTTTTTTACATGTAGCTTCCAACACCCTCAATCCAAATTTACGGGCACTCTATCGATGGGAACTATCCTACCAATGCGTTGTTCCTAAGATGTGCACTTATACCAATGGGCATGTCTCCTTCTAGTTGCATTATGTCTCAAGTGATTTATACTTCAAGTGCACCTATCCAATGTGCTTCAACTTCCAAGTGCACCTTTATCCTAGGCACACTGCTCCTAGTGCATTATGTCTCGAGGAACCCTTTCATAGTTCCCTCTCTCTTGGGTGCAATATGTTCTTGGTTTCACAGTCTCGAGTGTAGTTTTGCTAATGCCCATTATGTTTTCTTGGTGCTCTGTGTTATGGGTTCACATCTATTTTCATAATGAGCACCTCTCCTAATGCACTATGTACAGAGTGCATCTCTACCTATGTAATATGCTCTGAGGGAACCTCCCTTGACATGTTGTGTCTTGGTACCATCTCTACCAGCATAGTGAATTCTGGGTGAACCTTTCTTGATGGACTATTTCTCGAGCCCACCTCTATAGAAATTTTACTTCCAACGCTCTTGTTAGCTCTAATACTAACTATCACTTATAGGAAAATGGTGACAATCAAATTCCAAGTCTTTCTTAAGCTCTAATACCAACTTTTTCCTTAGAAAAGTGGTGAAGAGTACTAAGTGTTGCACAGATCTGATACCGATTGTCACAAACCCAAATATTTGGTGCAATGGGCTTGCCCAAACTTTAGCAATCATGCATAACCACCTAATTTCATCCCTAGGACTTGGTCACCCATAATTAATTTTTGGTGGACTATGCCTCTTGACTCATGGCATTCCCATACCTTCTGTTGATGATCTACCTGTTGCTTGAGAAAACTGTGCCCAAATTCCAACCTGCACTTGGACTTATATTATTATGTGTGTGTTCTATACTTAGCCAATTTAATAGTTATACAAGCAAGAGACCAAAATATAACACAAGATATCGAGTAGGTGCGCAAACCAAGCACCTGACAATACTTTAATAAGCAAAAATATTACAATGCATGGTCCATACAATGGCTAGAAAGTCAGATATAAAGGGGGTGAAACTTTCATCCTACTACACTAAAATACAACAAATAATACTCCTTGGGTGCTCCATCCCGACGTTCCAAGTTTGCTTGTTGCACCTCTATCCCTCCGAAAGATTGTTGAGGCAACCTGTCTCACTCTGTGCTCTAACTCAACACCATCTAGTGCAGATATATTTCCCCTTAGGCTTGTCTCCGTGATAGAAGACTCTTCCCAGAATTTCCCTTGGATCCTCCTCCCTTATCCTCCCCTATATGCCTCTTGGATCAAGTGGATCTTCCTTAAATTGGATGCCTCTTTCTCAAATGCATCCATCTAATACATATATGAGGAATTCTCATATTAAGTGGGAACACAAGAAAGGGAAGCATTGTTTAAGGAATCCCTAAGAATTAGGGGTCCTCCCCTAATGGTTGGCTCGAAGGACCCTCATTAAATTTCCTGACCTGATTACTAGCACTTGGTTGCTTCTCTCAACGCCCTTCTAGTAGTGTGTGATCCACTCTCCTGATTGTTTTCCCGATTCCTTAATATGATGCACCTAAGTCCCTTTGTCCACAAGCCCAAATGTCATGCTCATGGCATCCACATGTTCTCGGTGTGGTATATAATCATTTTCCCCCTCATTGGGGTGTCTTACTAGCACAATTTAGGAAAATGGACCCAATGGAACCCCTTCCACTTGGTTTCTTGTTGAAGCCTTCTTCGAAAGCCTTTTGTCCACTATCGAAGCCTGTTGTCAATGCCTTTGATGACTCCTTGAAGCTTCTTGGTTGCGTACCCTAATGCATAAAGCTTTGTTTCCATGCTCAATCGATACTACCCATAGTAGCCTTGCATGTTCCCGGAAGTGGCCAAATGCGTTAATCTACCCCTTAGTCATGCAAGGTGTGCCACTTTCCTATGTGCTTGACCTTCCGATGGATGAGTATGTCTGGGGCTTGTCTATTTCAAAAGAAAAGGACATTACACCTTGGTTCTGAAGGAGAGTAGGTCTCTTTATGACCCCGTGTTTCCCCAAAATTGACTCCTCCATTATGTTTTTTTCTAAAATGTAAGTCTTGGTTCACCTTCATATTTGTGCTCTCTATCTTTGGCACTTTTCAAAGTTTAAAATATAGGAAATTATTTGAATAAATATTTAAACATAGATATTGAGCAAGCAAAGTTGGGTTTTCTCACTTATGCACAAGTACGAAGATTAATCTTAATAAAAGTCTTTCATCAAATATATATATTTAAAACATAGTAAACTGCATTAGACTTAGGTCTTAGATAATGAAAATAAAACATTTCAATGCCAGATTTGAGATGAAACATGGCACCTTACGAAATCTTACCCCCAAATAAGAGCTCATACAATGGAAAACAAATCATTCCCATATCTAAAATTTGGCATCCTTATAAGCTCCCTTCCCACTGGTGAAGATGAATCAAGTGAGGTTCACTCAACAAAGGTAGAGAAGAATATTAATGATGGATCCAAAAATAAAAAATGAATATTTATAAATGTCTTCGGAGTTCCAAAAGAAGAAATGAATAAGGATATTTCCTCAAGTGGTTGTCAACGAAGCTAAATCAAGAGGAATGAAAAGGCCTCGAATTTGAATCCTCTCAATTTGAAAAGGATCAAAACCTAAATGAATTTTTTTCTCTACAACTACATGGACATAGTTAAAAAAAAATAATGGTAAAAATAACCACATTAAAGAGAATGTTTCTGATCACATTATACCACCTTTTTTTGAGTACTTTCTCTTCACAAAAATACATGTCATTAGTAATATTCCATATGATTTATTTAATTCTATTGAAGCATTTGTTAAATGTAATGTCTTCTCATAAATGAAAATAATTTTTTTTTTTTATTAGGGGAATCAATAATTGAAGTTGGGATGGTACTCACGTGACACTAGGTCCATGGATCCAATATCATTTCCATTATACCCATAGGTGGATCCACTTCCATTTACAACTGATAACAACTTCTCATCTTTATCACTTGAGCTACTCCCCATGGACTAAAATAACATCTTTCTATTAGATATATATATTTAAAAACTTTTAAATCTAATTAAATATAAATGAAAAAAACAATACGGTTACAAATAAATAAATAATTCAATAAATTAAAATTAAAATAAATAAATAATTTCATAAATGTATGATATATGAAAAAATAAAATTACTTCAATTTATAACAAAATCAATGTATTCATACAATTTATAATATAATTACAATTGTTCTTCTTTCCAATTAGTATCAAATGCAACTGGAAAGCACTGCTTCGATCACCTCGACAGATTCTGAGGGCTTCATTCAAGTAAGTCGTTAGCCACGAAGACTGTTCGTTGTCATGGAAGCTTGAGAGGGGGTCACTCAGATATGCCTTTCACTATAGAAGACATTCTGTGGTAAACTAGGAAGTCCTTTAAAGGGAGCTAGATCAATCTTTTCTAGAAATTTAGGCACACTCTGAAATGTCAATGGCATCTATAAGTTGGGGTCTGCATATTATTTCTTCTTCAAACTTTATTGATGATTTTAACTCGAACTGACGAGGAGTTTGCTTGAAAAATAAAATATATACAAAATACAGGAAAATCCAAAAAAACAAGGTACTTTTAATTTACAGTGTCTATTTATAATGTAATAATAACAAAAGCTTGTATAAAGAGAGTAAGTATTATAAAATGCTTATGATTTTGGATATTTGATAGGTTTGAAATTCAGTATGAGAGGGTGTTATTAGTAATTATGATATTGATATTTTATTTTATTATTATTTAATTTAATCTATTTATGAAGAATTAAGAATTGTTAGATTTAATATTTTAAAATATAAATAAAAAAAAAAAAAACCAAATTTTTTAAAGTATAAATTAAAAAAAATTATATTAAATTAATTAAAATTAAGATAAATCTACATTAATTTATAAACATACAAACAAGTAACCAACTCCAAACAATTCTAACATTTGTGTTAAAAGTGATATCCATGAATCAGCCACAGGGAGGCCAACTTAGATGGGCGCTGAATCAACTTGGTTTTCTTGGAAAGGGAATTCGATTCTAAAATGTATGGAGGGTTATGGTAACAACAGTCATTATGAGATAAAGAAATATGCAAAACACCTTAAAGAAATAAAAAGGTCCGCAAGGACTACCTTAATCTATGTACTTGTAAATAACATCCCCATAAAAAAAATCACTAGCCTCCAGTTGAAATCCAGTCAAACTTAGGGTCAAATCAGATTAAAATGCCATCGATTGGGCGTCCTCATAGGACAATCAACCTTAAGGAATCCTCTTGTGTAAATAAATATGCATAGAACAAAACTACTTACACAAACTAGTCCTTAATTTTCGTAGGGTTAATCTTTGTATTTGTAAATGTAAGTCTACTCGGAAAACTAAACTTCATCTTTTGGGCACTAATGTTCCATTGAATATGCATGCATTTTTAGTAGGAAGTTGAACTTACAAGAAATAGAAATGCCAAATATCTTAAACGAATAAAAAATTGGTCTTTGTATTTGCAAAATGTAGGTCCATATTTGTAAAAATGCTTTTGATTTCATAATTACACTCACTTGGACTTGCACTTTAAAAGTTGCATTTGTAATCCAAGATGGGAGATTTATGGATCTGGGTCTTCTAAATTTTTCCTTTGGCATAATAACAAATTTCTAAAGAATGAAAGGGGAAATTCGTAAAGAATAAAAGGAGTGTGCATAAGCATAAATAAAATACACAACAAAAATAAGCTTTATTTACATACACTTAGCATGTATAAACATGCGTAATCATCACATGCATTAAATAGAAACATTGCACACTCAAATATAAGAGAATATTTATCTTTAAAGATAAAAGATCCAAGCAAATCGATGTATAAGAGTAATTTTGCACCCAACCATAGGCACTATATCCAACATATACTCTTTCTGCTGAGAGGCAACCCCCAAGCTAGCCTCTATGAGGCCACGAGGGTGAAGAAAATCCTATAGGCTTCTCTCTCTCATCCCACAATCCATTTTATTCTCTATGCTTAGTTAAATGCTCATACATAACTTTACAGGAATCTCACTCAGCCATCACATCATTGGCTCCAACAATACCTGCTCCACACAACACCCTTCTAGGCTCAATAATCCCCTTCACCAATTGACACAATTCGCTCAGGTGATCCATCTTGCCAAGGGCTTCCGGTGTGCATAGAAAGAGTCCAACTTAATAAATTATCCTTTAAGTAATCATTTTATAACAAATTTAAAGATTAACTCGCTATAGAAATTTTAGCTTTAGGTTGTGTGCAAGTTAATGAGGGTCTCTTTTGACACGTTAGATGAAATCGAAAATTGGAAAATCAGACATCCATAAAATTACATGAATTTTTTGAGACACATACACAATGAATCTTGCGATGAGTAAAAGAGATGAAACATAGGAAATTGAATGGCGTTTCTAAATATATAATTTTTTTCTATTGAAAAAGTTCTTAACTATCCGAAGTTTGATAATTTGTAACAAGCACTTTTTTTATTTTTGGGACAAATTATAAGGTATATGTTTTTGTGGGTACAGGAATTGAGTGCCTAAACAATGTAATCAACTTACAAAAACTGGTAAACATATAAAGAACAAGTATTACTAGTGCACTGATATTTCCGCCACCAAAAAAAATAATTTTAATATTTTTTTAATTATCTAAGTGATCAAACCTCGAAAACAGTATGCCAATTATGGGTGCAGCATTTGAAGGTATTAATGCAACTATTCTGAAACGGTTTTTTATAGCATGTAGAGGTCGATGTCCTTTAGTGCACCATACAATTTTTTTTTCAATGGTTGAAAAATGGAAGAGTTATGGACAAAACACTAACAATGTGTTTTTTGAGTTAAGGAGTCATGACACAAGAAAAATAGAAAAATATATATATTCTTTTTAAAAATTACATATTTGGAATCTACAGAAAAAATACGATCCGCATCTAAAATTTCATAAAAAATGATGGTGTGTAGCATATTGTAACCATCGGCTAAACACAGGCACACTTAAAAAATTGGATATAATGCTCAATTATCCATGGTATATCGTACGCCAAGGCACAGACATGGTAAATCTGAAGCAAAGTCCAAATCAGACACATAGGCATAGGAATTCCACACTAGTTCATGTGGAGGTTCGGGCGTAGTGTTAAGTAACGCGCTCGAGTTTTGTTTAAATTTAAATTTTAAAGCCTTCCAAAACACAACGCACACATGTTTTATATTTACATAACGCATGCACGTTTTGTAGTTACATAATGTGTGCACATTTTTTAACAACATAATCTTTTTTTGCCAAAAGGGGGTTATAATTTTATTTTGCGTTGATTATAATATTAAGAATAATTCTTGGTGGTAATCGGTTGGAGGTAGAAAAAATGGGTTGGGAGGTGGTAAGGGGTTAGAGTTAGAGAAAGGGGGGTGGGGGTGGCAAGGGGTTAGAGGTAGAGAAAATGGGGGGGGGTGTTAAAGGGTTAGAGAGAAACAAAGAGAGGGAAAGGTGAAGGGAGAGACATTGGGGGGTGGTAAGGGATTAGAAGTAAAGTAAATTAGATAATAGTCCAAATATATAACCCTCTAGTTTTCTTTCCTTCTTTGAATGAAAAATTATTGTTTTCATTGCAGGTATTGGATTTAAGAGTGTTTTCTTAGTTGCAATCCAGCCTTACATTTTAAGAAACGGATATAGGATAAGATTCAATGAAACCCCCTCAATTTTAATATTTGATATATTATTTAGGAATGAATAGAAGATACGCCATGGAACACAAAAATCAAAGAAATTTACGTATGCTAACTTCCCAATATTGTTATAGTTCTACCCATACTCTATGAGAAGGTTGAAGCTGTAAAGAAACAACTCTCTAGTTTTCATCAAGAAGTTCTTTTCTTTATGTCTAAGATAAAGAATCTCTCAGCTCATGAGCTAAACATATGGATCTTAACGGGATTTATACAATCTTTGCTTTATGAGAAACTGACCTTACAACATCTTGGAGCAATGACAATGAATCCTTCATTCTGCATCTGTAAGTATTAGAAGATCAATTTATGATGACACAATGTAGCTATTACATGTGGAGGCAATGGTTTCCTGTGGAAGACGAGTGTAGTGTTGAGCAGAGGAAATATGTCGAAAAATGGGCTATTGCATTAGCTTTTCCATTGGGTGAACGACTTACAGGAGGAAATATGGCGGATGAGAGGATTTGATGATTTTCTTTCCATAGAAATGGTATTCTCCTTATATTCGATCATCTAGTTGGTTGAAAGGTCTGCCTAAAAATCTATACATTGAAATTTTTTATTTCTTTGTTGAAAATTGAAAGGGACTTTCAAGTCACCTGCAAAACACTCCTTTGTTGAAGTATGCAATTTCTTCCAACAACACAGATTTGGCAAGTGTATCAAATGTTTCCATCTAAACTGGAATTTATTTTCCCCCCAACCCACTAGAACCCCCTTCTCTATCTCTCTTTCACACACATGCATTCATATGCCTCCCCCTACAACTGACCCCCCTCCTCTCTCTCTCTCTCTCTCTCTCTCTCTCTCTCTCCCCCCTACACTCCCTAAACCTTACTAACTCCTCCTCTCACTAATTTCCCCTTGCTCCACTTACCCCCAATATCCTAACACCCCCCTCTGTATCTACCTTTAACCCCTTAACAATCCCCATCCATCACTATCTCTAACCCCTTAACAATCCCCTGACCCCCTATGTCTCTCTCTCCCCTCCTTTCCCTAACCCTTACTAACCCCTTCTCTCACACTCTTTATCCCCAGCAGGGAGAGGAGCGGGTGAGCCCCCTCTGTCTCTACATCTAACCCATTAACACCCCTTAAAGTATATCCCTTTACCTCTCTCTCTCTCTCTAACCCAAACACTCATGCTCATCACATATACCCCCCTTTCTCCATAATTGCCCCTATCATCCACAAAACCCTAACCCTCTCTCTCTCTCTCTACCCCTTCCCACCCTCAATATCTCTCTCTATCTATCCCTTCCCACCCCCAGATATCTCTCTCTCTCTCTCTCTCTCTCTCTACCCCCCTATACCTTTCTCTCCTTCTAACTCTTACTTACCCGCAATCTCCTGACACCCCCCTCTATCTCTACCTCTAACCACTTAACAATCCCTCTCTGTCTCTACCTCTAACCCCTTACCACCCCCTAATGTCTCTCCCTTTACCTCTCTCTCTCTCTCTAACCCAAACACTCATGCTCCTCACCTACATCCCCCTTTCTCTCTAATCCCCCTTCTCATCCACAAACCCCTATCCTTCTCTCTCCCTCTCTACCTCCTGCAACCCCAAGAACCTCTCTCTCTCTCTCTAACTCTTACTAACCCCCTATATCTCTCTCTTCCCCTAAATCTTATTTACCCCCAATATCCTAACACCCCCCTCTATATCTACCTCTAACCCAAACACTCATTCTCCTCACCTATACCCCCCTTCTCATCGCCAGCCCCGAGCCTTCTCTCTCTCTCTGTACCCCTTCACACCCCCAATCTCTCTCTCTCTCTCTCTCTGTCTGTCTCTCTCTTACTAACCCCCTATATATATATGTCTCCCTCTAATTCTTACTTATCCCCAATATCCTAACACCCCCCTCTATCTTTACCTCTAACCCCTTAACAATCCCCATTCGTATCTACCTATAACCCCTTACCACCCCCTAAAGAATCTCCCTTTACCTCTCTCTCTCTCTCTCTTTAACCCAAACACTCATGCTCCACACCTATATCCCCCTTTATCCATAATCCCCCTTCTCATCCCCAAACCCCTAGCCTTCTCTCTTTGTATCTACCCCTTCCCACCCCCCAATCAATCTCTCTCTAACTCTTACTAACCCCCTATATCTCTCTCTCCCACTAACTCTTACTTAACCCTAATATCCTAACACCCCCCTCTGTCTCTACCTCTAACCCCTTAACAATATCCCTTTGTCTCTACCTCTAACCCCTTAACAATATCCCTCAGTCTCTACCTCTAACCCCTTCCCACCCCCTAAAGTATGTATGTTTACGTCTCTCTCTCTCTCTAACCCAAACACTCATGCTCCTCACCTATATCCCTCTTTCTCCCTAATCCCTCTTCTCATCCCCAAACCCCTATCCTTCTCTCTCTCTCTACCCCTTTCCACCCCCCAATCTCTCTCTCTCTCTCTCTCTCTCTCTCTCTCTCTCTCTAACCCCCTATCTCTCTCTCTCCCCCTAACTCTTACTTACTCGCAATATCCTAACACTCACCTCTGTCTATATTTCTAACCCCTTAACAATCTCCTTTTGTCTCTACCTCTAACCCCGTACCACCCTCTAAAGTATCTCCCTTTACGTCTCTCTCTCTCTCTTTAACCCAAACTCTCTTTCTCTCTCTCTTACTAGCCCCCTGTATATCTCTCTCCCCCTAAATATTATTTACCCCCAATATCCTAAAACACCCCTCTGTCTCTTCCTCTAACCCCTCTCTGTCTCTACCTCTAAACCCTTACCACCCTCTAAAGTCTCTCCCTTTACCTCTCTCTCTCTCTCTAACCCAAACACTCATGCTCCTCACCTATATCCCCCTTTCTCACTAATCCTTCTTCTCATCCCCAAACTCCTATCCTTCTCTCTCCATCTCTACCCCTTTCCACCCCCAATCTCTCTCTCTCTCTAACCCCCTATATCTCTCTCCCCCCGTGAACCCTTACTTACCCCCAATCTCCTAACACCCCCCTTTGTCTCTACCTATAACCCCTTAACAATCCCCCCCATCTCTACCTCTAACCCCTTACCACCCCCTAAATTCTCTCCCTTTACCTCTCTCTCTCTCTAACCCAAACACTCATGCTCCTCACCTATATCCCCCTTTCTCCCCAATCCCCCTTCTAATCCCCAAACGCTTATCCTTAGCTCTCTCTCTCCCTACCCCTTGCCAACCCCACCCCTTAACAATCCCCTTCCATCTCTACTTATAACCCCTTAATAATCCCACTCTCTCTCACTTCCCTACTCATCCACCTAAACCTAACCCTGACCTCCCCTCTCTCTCTACCCCTATCTCCCTAACCCTTACTGACCCCTTATCTCACTCTCATTCTCCTCCATAGGGAGAGGAGGGGGTAAGCCTGCAAGGGAGAAAGAGAGACATAGAAGGTGTTAGTAAGGTTTATGGAGTGGAGGGGAGGAAGAGAGGATGGGGGGTCAGGGTTAGGTGTAGGAGGAGGAGTAGGGGAGTGGTAGATGGGGTTAGTAAGGGTTAGGAGGAAGATGGGGGGGGATGGGAGGGGGTTGTTAGTGGTATGGGGAAGCACATGGATGTGTGTGTTTGTGTGTAGATGGGTGGGGGTTAGGAAATATGTTGAATGTAAGCTAAGAGAGGGGGGACTAATTTAATATTTGGGGGTGTTATGGGTGTTAGGGGGTTAACACATCAGGGGGGTTTTAGGGGGTTAAGACATAGGAGGGTGCAAGCAACATTCAATGAACTATTAGTCATGGAACTAGCTTATTAAATGATGTTCGTAAGTAGAACAAAATGCATACGCATTATATAACTACAAAATGTGCACACGTTTTGTATAAGCACAACGCGTATGCATTTTTTTCCTGTATAGATAGTGCATGTCGTTGTCTGAGAGGCACTCTAACATGCTCACGAAAAAATAGAACAGCGCGTGCAAATTCAGATTGTATACACATCCTACAACTCATCATAGCAATTAAGTTTGAACACAAATTGAGTATTTCATTGAGACCATCTCCATCACAAGTGCTACAAGGATTGCTTGGAGGGGAAAAGGACATTGGACAAGTTTCAAGAGTCCAATAGAAAAACCATCTCCAATTCTCCACCATTAAATTTCTTACAATTTATGAACATCAAATGCAATATTTCATTGACAATTGTGGTTGAGAATAGATTCAATTGAGCAACAAAAAGACCAAGGTTGGAGAGTGTCATATTGAGGAGCACCATAGACCATCCCCACCATTGATGGTCTTACAATTGAGGAGCATCAAAGGCATCATCTCATTGATCATTGTGGTGAAGTGTAGAAACTATTGAGCAATAAAAATACTTAGTTGAAGAATATTCAATTGAGAATAACCATAAACCATCTCCATCATTGATTTGTATTAAAAGAAATTTTTCTCATTGATCATTGTGGTGGAGTATAACACAATTGGGTAAGAAAAAAACTAAGCTTGGAGAATCTCCAATTGAAGAGAGCCATAGATCGTTAATCATTGTGGTCATGGGATATCTATGCAATCAAAAAAGAAAATCTGCAAGGAAGACGCTACCTGAAGAGATCATTGAAGAAATTAGAGAAAAGAGAATAAATGACATTACCAATCGAAGACATTTTGTGGACAGTCAACCAATTCCAGTTGTAGAGGATGTCATGAATCTTCCAACCAATCCAGAACAAGGAAGATTGTCATGGAATTCACTTGAGGGGCCTTCGATTTCTACAACAGTTGAAGAACAAGCACCCCATGGCCCCGATCAAGGAGTAAAATGTATGTGCACATCAAGGCCACCTAAAACAATGGGCGATTTGACAAGCTGTGGTTATATGAGTGATGAAGTTAGAGAGGCATTGCATGATGAATATATGCTCAAAGAAGACAATGTCATTGAGACCATCCAAGAGGATTTCCGATTTCCATCATCCAGCTTCCAACAAGAGAAAGAATGACATGAAGCTACTGTTGAAACGCCAAACCGACCAAGTGATGAAGCTCCAAGCTCCATACCTCCATTAGCAAGTTCATGACAAAGAACTCCAAAGCACATAAATATTGATGAAAGTCTCACTGGTTCGCTTGAAAGTACGCTATCTAAACGCATTATTGTATATCAAACTCAACAAATACTTGTTAAGTATTTTGATTCTAAATGTGATGGATATAAATATAAATTATTTTTATCATTATTAAAATCTAGGAGTATGAATATTGTTGGGATAAATTTAAATGTAAAGATGGTAAATAGTTTTGAACCAAGTTCTCATATTGTTAAAAGTTTAGTAGATGCATTTTGTACAATTGGAAATAAATTTCGTTCAAAGGATCACAATGCGGCTCACCGTGTGTTGTCACAATCAATCATGAACAAAAGCACTAGGGCCCCATGTCTTCTTAAGCCTACATCCAAACTTATTAATTTGAATGTCAAAACACTCCATAGGTATTTTGTTAGAAGGGAGCAACTTGAAACTAGTCAAATAGATGCCTGGGCCTTCATTGGCTAGTTTCCAAACTCTGATATGAAGCTCATTGATGCAGTAAAGGGACTAGTGCAATATTTTTGGCATGATAACACTAGACCTTCTTCCAACTAGAAAGATGTACTAAAATTGAGAAGGGGTTCAATGGATCGTGAACCCCACATTAAATATTTTCTTGACATGAAACAAATAGAACTATATGAGATATTTAGGCATGAACATAATGAACTTGTCTTGGGCCAATGATCGTCCAATAAATGCAAACCATGATATGTTAAAATAAACACAACTCGTAACACATACTATTGTCGATACCACATCGAGTAAGGTTATTATTATGAAACACACACACACACACACACACACACACACACACACACACACACATATATATTGTGTGTATTGCACAACACTCTTATGCAGGAATGCTCAGCTACATTATTGACAATGTGATTAGAGACTTTATTCATAGTGTATTGTGTAGTAGGCTAGAAAGTTGCACATTTTATCAAAAATATTATGTATATGGGGCATTCCAAGTGTAGGGTGGAATGGAATTATTGGAAAAATGCATACATGTGACCGATAAGCATGAACTTGGGATGGAGGAGGTGAACTTGTAGTCATTCAAATATGTCGCATATGATATTGACGGAGGGAATGAAAGAAAAAAAATACAGTTAGTCACTTCTCAGGTTAGTAATGAGTTCTTGAATATTATTCTTTTCTTTGGATTGGAATTTCATATGTAACAATCTACTGATATATGTATTTATTGTTGATCTACCAGGTACATGTTTGCATCTTCATGAATGGATTCTTAGAAAAGACACTACAGTATGTAAAGCATGTAGATGTGGCTTGTTGGCAAGATGAATAATTTAGAATGTGCAAGGATACATTTCTCGTTGGGACTATCTTATCAGTGGTCGATTTTGCCGAAAACTACACCCTTCAACCAAAAAGCAAGATTCAATGTCAATATTATCACTCACACCGGGTCAACATAAAGGTCCATATCACCTATAGGCATGGGGCATATAGTATTGAAGACAACCGAGTTATATTGAAGGGGTGTCACTTCTACATAAGCGATGACAAATGTCACGACTTGGATTTTGTACAACACAGTTTTCAAAAGTTCTACAATCACTTGAAGGATAACAGTATACAAATGGAACAACATTGGGTTTGGTCTGACAGTTGTATACGACAATTAAAAAATGATCGTGTCTTCCAATGGTTGTGTATGATCCACAAAAGGCACAAGGTTCCACATATTTGGAACTATTTTTAGACCGGACACGGAAAAGGTGAACATGATGGATTAGGTGTGTGCATTAAGACTGCATTACATAGGAAATAAATGAAGTTCACAAATGTATCGCTCAGCAGAGATGCAAAGACCATTGTTGAATGGTGTTCTTCAGTCATGGGGGAGGGAGAAACAAGGCATGAATATCAGTCAACCAAGAAATAAAATGTACATAGATATTTTTGGGAGGTGGTGGATGTAGATAGATCATAGTTATATGAGTGCAATAGCATCCAAGAAACTCACGCATTTCATTCAATTAGAACATTGGACAATGCTATACTTGAAATGTGGACAAGGAAACTCTCTTGCTTTTGTTCTTCATGCAGTGGTGGTGAATGGGACTCATGTGAATTCATGGATTGGGTTGATAATTGGGACCGCGTATCACTCCCAATTGGCCGACGTATAGCTATAGAATTATCCCATTTGGAGGAGGACCAATCAAGCATTTCAGTAGACTATGACCACATATCATATCTCGTACAACCAAGTTCGTTTAATATTTTGAAAATTTTGACAACTTGTTGTGTCTAGTTAGTTGACTCAAATGTTGGCACCATTTTTTTCTGCAAGGAACATATATGACGTGGTTGCTCCGATATGCAATGCATGGCACACTGATTATTGGATGGCACGTTGCTTGGAGGGGAAGTAGACCCTTAATGTCTCATTAAGGGAATACAAGGAAAATGCTTTTTTGATTGGTTCGATGGTTATCAAAGGAGAGTATTTGAACTAGGTTTGCCACTCATATGCTAGAAAAGGGTATGTATTTGAATATTATAGACCGGGTCATATTTTATACCATTACACACACTAAGTTATTGGAACAAACCTCTAGCTGCAAACAATGCTAACGAATAACTCATCAAAGGCACGATACTTATTGCTTGAATCCGAGCACGAGAGGTTAAAGGAGACCATTGGTATTAGAGATGATCCCAATGGTCTAGTCGAATGACCATAGGTAGGTAATATGGTATGTGGTTTGCATATTCTATTGTGTTTTTATGTTTTGGGTGTGTGCAAGAAGATGAGGGTCACTTTAGATGCAATGCTACTTTTTTCAAATCTCGTTCCTGATACCTAAAACTTAACGCGTTTCTGATATTTAGCACCTGCCATGGTAAGACCCAAGCCTAACATGTCATTGGACATGTAGGCTAGGTAACCATAATGCGTACGCGTTATGTAGTTACAAAACGCGTACACGTTATGTAGTTACAAATCGCGTACGCGATATGTAAAACTAAAAATGAATTTAAAAACACAGTCCCGACAATTGCCGACCACCCGCAACACTCACGCATCAGAAACGCGAATAGAGGCGAAATTGACCCTGGACAGGGACGGTTTGTGGCCCACTCAACTATCCGTGTTGCTCAATTTAGCTGGAGGGGAGACAAATTCACCATTGCATTCTCATCTAGTCAGGTAATTCATTCACCCATACCATTTTTTTGTGATTTTTTAACCCAAATTACTATTTTTTTATTGTTTAAAACAACCTAGTTTTGTAATATTGATAAAATTGGGAATAACCCAATTTCTAATTAAATTCACACCTCCCTCAACCAAGATTAGTGAATAATTAAAATGAAACCCTTTTCAAAAACTCAAAAATTCATAATCAAACCAAAAATTAAAAAAAATAAAACTCCCCCCTTTCTACAATGTATTCATCTAAGTCACCCGACACGAGGACACGGGACACGAGTGTCCCCACCAGGCTTCAAATTTGAAGCCTTCAGGACACTTCAAATTTTACCCACACGTCATAGAAGGCCACTTCAAATTTTACCATGCAAAAAAAATTTAATTTCATGGTAAGCCCTTCAATAATTAAATTAACCACTACTGTTTAAAATTGCAACAGAAGGGTAGCTTCAAATTTCACCCATCAACAATTTTTAGTGGGAAATTGGGAATGCAGCTACTAGCTAGGTGACTTGGGAGTGGGACTCGGTTACTCTCCAATATCCACATGTTCTATCATCCATGGATCATGGACCATTGGGCCTCTAATAATATCATTGAGCAACTTATGTGGACCAGCTTACACTGAGTAGCCCATGGCTTGAACGCTTCGAAGTTCTCGTGTTTGTAGTGAGCGCTTACATGTTTAAAACATTTAATGGCATCAACAAAATTATTAAACCTAGAAGGTGGCTCATACGTGTTGTTGCTAGCGGGCTTACCAAGTTACAAGTTATCACATGCCAATTCGTGAAAGCTGATTCCGTGAGTTAATTGAGTATTCAATGTATAATATATTATGTTAATGTGCCCCCGCGAATTTGGCATTTCAAACAAAATCCACAATCCATAAACTTCTTGTAATGTTACATGTTGTTGCTCCTTCCCGTGGCCCCTACCTATAGCCCGTGGCCCCTACCTATAGCCCTGTGTTTTCTTTGTTGTATCAAGTTAATCCTACCGTCTACGGCTCCCAGCCTCACACCTTGTGTTTTCTTTGTTGTATCAAGTCAATCCTGCAGCTCTCGAGTTCCACCTTTTGTTTTCTTTGTTGTATCAAGTCAATGCTTGAATTCCATGCTTCCATGGCTCCAACAATCAATATATAATATTGCATGAATAGAAACAAGCTTTTTCTTATACCCCTATTCCACTGTGGTTGAGCTACTTCCAAGTTCCACCTACCCTATCTCCTCCAGTCCTCCAGGATAGTTTGTGGAGCGAAGCTGGCAATGCCAGCCTGCCATAAACATATTTAAAGAAATTCGTTTTCTTTGAGGAGCTCAACTTCAAGGCTGACTAGATTTTTGACATCCTATGAATTTACAGGTCTGCTATATCCACTGAAAAATAAAGCCTCTCAACTTTACTACGTCAGTAAACATTGAAATTTTGATGTACTATTACATTTTGGCTTGTAGATGACATATTTATGGATAAAAAGCTTGTTGTTATGAGATAATGACATCATGCCTCAAAAACATGTCCCATACAATCTAATGTTAATGGGCGCTCTACATAGAAATTGGAATGTCAACATTTGTGAGTACAATAAATATGTGGATGATTTTGGCCTACTACAACTTTAATATATTGAGTGGATTGATAACCTTCACAAGTATATAAGATATTGTAGCTATGACTAGGAGGAGAGTTAACAATGCAACAAAATCAAGTAATCGAATTTTGTGCATAAAATGAACATAAGACTCCCACCAAATTTCACTGAATCTACGTCTTAACAAAAGAACTCATCGTTTCACGGGATTCCACCCCATCAATCCTTTTAACAGTAATGGCCATAACAGTTGCTACAACCCTAGCGCGAGAAAAATCAATCGAGCTACGCATGACAATACTTGAAACCAGACTTTTTGAACTCCCTATTACGTCATAGGAATCAATACTACTTTCTCCACAACATGTGGCACCCTCAATATCTTCCATCACCGCAATTTACATTTGATAAAAACCTTGTTCCCAAATAGTAATTACCCCATTCTTTGCTCTAAAAAGGCCTCGGTTAACCTAGAATCCAATCCATGCAACATGAACACATCCATATATACACATAGAATAAATATTAATAAATTTCTCATAGCCCTTCAATAGTGTTCAATATCTCGTAGCCCTTCATAGTGAAATGGGACCCCACCCTTCAAATTTGATCCCTGGTCCCCACTAGACATGGTGACCCCCGGAATTATGACGCGTAGGACATGGTGACCCCCGGAATTAATATATTTTTAAAATATATTAAAATTTAAAAATATAGACATATAGATCCAATAAAATTTAACATTTATAATTACAAATATTCAATAGAAATTACATTTACAATTACAAATATGAAATATTCAATAGAAATTAGATCATTCACAAATCACAACACATTTGTCATTCACAATCACAAAACACAATGAGACATTGAGACACATAGATGCAAACTCATCACTGCCCTGATCCTCCTCCTCCATGCCTGAATCAACAAACTCATCACTGCCCTGATCCTCCTCCTCCTCCTCTCTGCCAATCTGACTAACTTACTTTTTAATTGTCAAATGTTTAATTTTAAGTTTTAAATGTATGTAAGTGAATGCCATTAAATTGCTTATGTGAGTTTGATTTAATACATGTTCAATTTTGAAGAGATGTCATTATATACCATGTATATGTTTCTAATGATTTTCGTATTAATGTCTTTATTGCAGTTGCGGCTATGGATACCAATGCCAAGATATTGATTGAGCTTGCCCAATTGAGGGGCATAAGTGCATCTTTTAGTGGTGGTGATAGGATTCGCCGTTCACTTGCATCAACCTTGGATGCAATTGTGGACACCATTTCACAATCTACGAATGTCCTATATGATATTGCATCTTATAGAGAAAGAAAAAGACAACAATATGCTGATGGGCTAGATTACAATGCAGTAAAAAAGTTGAAAATATCCAAAGAGCTTATATTTGCATTGTTTAGGGACCCTCGGACAGGGGAAATCCCAAATGCAAGCAAGCCGCATATCTCCATTGAGTGGTGCACGTTTCAACCATTTGTTGATAACTGGATGGACAGATGGTACATGGTTTTTGATATGCCACCACACAACAACAGGGAAATTCCCTTATATTTCCTTCGAAAGATGTACGCAGAGTTCATGTTGCATAAACACGTTAACTATTTTGACATCTTACAGTTTCAGGGGATCGGTGGGGGGATGCCCCAAAACCGACCCAATGCCAGGATTCGAGACCAGGATCGCCCTATCCATGCACCTCGCAGGCAGTTGCCTGGGCCAGATGTCCCACCAGCACATCGCATTATTCCGCAGACACGAGATGCATTTTTGAGTTTGGCACGGGCAGTTGTTCGCCATGGCACGATGGTTCAACTTATGGGTGAGGAAGGGACATCTGTCCCTGGTGTGGTACATACACCAGCTCGTCACCATGCAGGAACATCAGCTAGTGCAGGACCATCAGGACCATCCACTAGTGCAGGACCATCAGGACCATCCACTAGTGCAGGACCATCGACACATCCCCATCCTAGTACTGATCCTCACGAGTGCACATCATGTGGTCGTCCCTGCTATGGTATTGCCTCAGATGTTTCCTTCAGTGGGTTTTTGAGAGAGGTATGTTGATGGTTAATTGTAATAAATTCTTCATTTATTTTCGTCTTTGTACACATATATATAGTTTGAGCTAATATATTAATTTTGTGAACTTGTAGTTGATGCTTTATGCCGGCAGTGACGCCCCAGAGCCGGATGTTCTAGACTCTACAGGGGGGCATGATGCTACCCATTTGGTAGGCCCATCTTATATACCACCTATTGCCGTATCTCACACCGAGGTAAACATTTTAAAATTTCAGTTTTTTAATACTTGTTAATTTGTTAATTTCCACATACTTTACATTTTAGTTCATTAATGCTATCTACGGTCTAATATTTACAATTATTAAACTTGGAGATGGAAGATCCTTCACTGGGGCAAGGTAATGTGGAGGTAGTACCCATGGTCATACCGTCCCCTGAAACATCTGGGCTCCAGGTAAACAATTAAAAATGACATTTTTTAAATACATGTTTGTTTGTTGAATCATGCATGTCTAACTACATGAACACTTGCTGACTGTAGGCACCATCCGATACATCTGGCCCATTGCCTGGATTTGTATCTCCCTCCGGGCCATTCGTGAACAAGGGTCGTGTGTATGTGAGGCGTTCTACTTCTAGAAAGACTCTAGCTGCCCACGACCATGGGATTACTCACACCATGGTAATGTATATCCTTCGATGATATTTGTTGTTTAACTTGAAATCCAGTTCATAAATCATTTTTGTTAATGTTTGAATTGCATGTTTACTGCATCAGGAACCCGAGTTGTCTACTGAGAACCTCGCATCGATGGTTGATGCAGCGGTTAGTGCCGCATCTGCAATGGCGACTGATCACACACAGGTATGTAACTATTTCAACATTATCTTTACATAGTTTATTATTGTTGGACCTATTGTTTATTCATGCATTTCTAACTATTTCAACATTTTTTCATTGTAGCCACCACCAGCAGGAGCAGTGCCTGGCCCCCCTGGTTTGACCATCCTGGATGTTCAACCGACGGCTCCATCTGCTACACAAGCAACGCAATCTCCTACATCAGTTGAGGTGAGATGTCCTTCAGTGACCAAGTGTTTCATGCACTTTCCATGCACCAGTTGATAATTGTTGAGCTAATGTATTAGTGTACATAGTTAGTTGAATTTAACAATTGATATTTAATTTGCAGGATCCAGGGATGCACATTGATCCTAGGGATGTGCCTAGAGGATCAACGTCGGGAAAGAACAAGAGGAAACTTGAGTTTTGATAGTTTTGGATAGTTTTGGACACATGTGCTTTTGGATGCTTTTGTATATATATGTACTTTTCAATACATTCAATTTTGGAGACATGTACATTGACTTTATTGTGCATGTACTTTTGGAGACATCTACATTGACTTCATTGGATACATGTAGTTTTGGATACATTTGGATATACATGTACTTTTGGAGACATGCACTTTTGGAGACATGCACTTTTGGATACTTTTGGATATACATGTACTTTTGGAGACATGCACTTTTGGATATATATGTACTTTTGGATACATGTACTTGTGTCAATCTAATGTGTTGATTTGTATGGATTATCTATTACTCATGAATGCACTATGTCAAAAGAACAAAGTATTATATTCAAAGGTTTCAATGAATTCACTACATGCATGCACTAAACGATATCTAATTAAAATTTGTGATTTTGGATGATCATTACAAGTTATGTCAAAGTTCTTGCTCGTGTAATTTAATCAAACTAAATGCAATACAATGTTTTCAAGGTTTCAACGAACTCACTCATGCACACCCATTGCCATCAACTACCAATGGAAGTCTAACATTATGAGGTTCTTCTTTAAAAATGGGTAATATTTCCTTGATGATCGTAAATTGAGAACCATTTGTAGCCACTCATATAATACCATCTTCACTTATCTTTGTACATGATAATCCATATAATGTGCTATGTTTTTTAACCTAAACAATCATCAAAAACCTAGAATTATAGGGATATGACAAAGAATCTTATGGGGCACCTTATATATTACCTAATTAGTTCAATATCTATTGATCTCACATTCATGGCATTTTAAATTTGTTGCATGCTATCCATAATATATCATTTGATCATAATTAGGACATGCATCAATTGTTTGATACTCCTTTCTTGTATCTTTCATAAGGGCAAACAATTCTCAATATGTGCAAGGTAAAGTATTAGAGTTATTGTGTATACATTAGGATCTTTGTCATACCATTGTTTGAATGTCATTCAATACCTTCAATTTTATCAACATCAAATTAGTAGACAAAGTGACTCATCTTTGATCTCTTGTATAGGCCTTTGTGTGCCTTATCAATAAGATGTACAACATGAATATTATCATAGGTCTCATACATAGGTGCATCCTCATCCATGCAAACAAAGGTGTCATGGATCAACCTATTATCCCTTTATTCTCAATAATATTAGTATCATTATCTTCCATAGGATCAAATTCAACTCCATCACCCCCATTATTGCTACTCTAAATTGCAGCCTTAGGAGTTTTGATCATGTGTTTTTGTCTCTTTAGGAGTTTTGAAATATTATACTCTTTCAAAAATAATATGGAAGTTCAAATATTTAAAAGTGGCTTAAATTATAAAATGGGCGGAAATTCACCAAGTGTCCCTGAACAACATTTTCATGCGACTTGCAACTCAACATAACTCGGAAACCGGACGTCGGACCGATGAACCGTCAACTCCGTTGGTCTCCTAGCGTGCGATTACCTCTAGCGGGCCCTCTCCCTCGTCTCCCCATGGCCCAGCGGCTTCATTGTGCATTCATTTTGTAAACTAGGGTTTTGCTCAGTGTAATTGCATGCAATCTCGCATTGGTGGGTCAACTCTGCAAAAACCTCCCCCGAGCCAGTGTTGGTAGTGTTCCCACGTCGGCATTGCCCACACACACTTGCGGGAGCCAACGGCACGCAATCTTCCTGCTCCATTTGCTTTTTGGCTCCCGGACGGAAATTCACCAAGTGTCCCTGAACGACATTTTCATGCGACTTGCAACTCGACATAACTCGGAAACCGGACGTCGGACCGATGAACCGTTGACTCCGTTGGTCTCCTGGCATGCGATTACCTCTAGGGGGGCCTCTCCCTCATCTCCCCATGGCCCAGCGGCTTCATTGTGCATTCATTTCGTAAACTAGGGTTTGGCTCAGTGTAATTGCATGCAATCTTGCATTGGTGGGTCAACTCTGCAAAAACCTCCCTCGAGCCAGTGTTGGTAGTGTTCCCACGTCGGCATTGCCCACACACACTTGTAGGAGCTAATGGCACGCAATCTTCCTGCTCCGTTTTCTTTTTGGCTCCCGGACAAAAATTCACCATGTGTCCCTGAACGGCATTTTCATGCGACTTGCAACTTGACATAACTCGGAAACCGGACGTCGGACCGACGAACCGTCAACTCCGTTGGTCTCCTGGCGTGCGATTACCTCTAGGGGGCCCTCTCCCTCGTCTCCCCATGGCCCAGCGGCTTCATTGTGCATTCATTTCGTAAACTAGGGTTTTGCTCAGTGTAATTGCATGCAATCTCGCATTGGTGGGTCAACTCTGCAAAAACCTCCCCTGAGCCAGTGTTGGCAGTGTTCCCACATTGGCATTGCCCACACACACTTGCAGGAGCCAACGGTAGGCAATCTTCCTGCTCCGTTTGCTTTTTGGCTCCTGGACGGAAATTCACCATGTGTCCTTGAACGACATTTTCATGCGACTTGCAACTCGACATAACTCGGAAACCGGACGTCGGACCGACGAACCGTCGATTCCGTTGGTCTCCTGGCATGCGATTACCTCTAGGGGGCCCTCTCCCTTGTCTCCCCATGGCCCAGTGGCTTCATTGTGCATTCATTTCGTAAACTAGGGTTTTGCTCAGTGTGGGAGTGTGCAATTTTTGCACACGGGGGTCAACTTTGGAAAATGATCCACCGGGCAAGTATGGCTAGTGTTCCTAGCCCGAACCTGTCTAGACACACGTGCAGGTCTCCCCGGAACTCGATTTTGTTGCATGGTTGGAGTTCTATGCCCCCGGTAGGTATCTAGTAGGTGTCCCTGAAGGCCTTCTGGTAGTGAGATGGGACGAGCCATAGAACGAAGACCGTGGCTCGGATCGACGAACCGTCGACTCCGTTGGATTCAGCACACCGAGATAGTGCCATGGGTGCCCCTCCCCTCCTACCCGGTGGCCCATGTGTCACCTTGCAGGTGCATCTTGGAAACTAGGGTTTTGCTCAGTGTGGGAGTGTGCAATTTTTGCACACGGGGGTCAACTTTGGAAAATCATCCACCGGGCGGGTATGGCTAGTGTTCCTAACCCGAACCTGCCTAGACACTTTGGAAACTAGGGTTTTGCAGGTCCATGATGATGATGATGGTGATGATGATGAAGATGTTGATGATGATGGCTTGGTCTAAGGTGGTGCTCTCAAATAGCTAATTCATTATGAAATATTTAACAAGACATGAATTAAATTTAATATAAGTGTATTGTTTAATATAGTGAGCATGAATTGAATTAATTTTGTTGGGTGAAGCCAATAACCAACATGATGAACATAATATAATTTTAGGGTTTACTGATCATATGTAAAAAATGGCATATTCATAAACTTGACATACAAGAGAACTTTTGGCATATTTATAAACAACGTAAACGTAAATTTGGCATATCAAGAACGCAAAATTGACATATTCATATGAAACATACATGTGAAAATTGAGCATATATCAATATTCAATTACAAATAGTATAAATAGTATAGTATTAAAAGTATGTAACGTACCTCATCATACTAGATTCCACCTATTATCATACAACCAAGCCCTCCGGATCATCTCTTATACTGATGGTCTCCATTAGTCTCTCGTGCTCTGTATCCGGTAAGAAGTAGCGTACCTTCGATGTATTTCGACTAGGCATTGTTCATACCTGAAGGTTTGTGCCAATGATTAAGTTGGTAAAGTGATACACACTTGCACCTGGTTTGTAATCCCTGTAAACATATCCACCCTTCTTTCTTCCATTGCTATCTCGTGTCAAGTATTCACCTTTAACAACCATAGACCCAGTTGGAAAGTGGTTGTTTTCATCGTCAGTCATGGACACAATGAGGGTTTGCTTTCCATCTATACAGCGTGCCAACCAGTATTCATCACCCCATTCAGTATCTTTTGAGGCAACCACTGCGTATATGTGCCCTGCATTATATGATTGTAGGTATATGATCAAAATATTTTTCATGCGATACAAGGCCATTAATGTGCATTTGAAGACTACGTAAACAAACAAAAAATGTTAAGGAAATGCATCATACCGGGTTGTATAAGGTCTGAGACATGATCAAAATCTGCACAAATAGATGATTGGTCTTCTTCCAACGGAGTTAACTCAACAATTGCATGCTGATCAAGTGGAAGTGATATGCGATCCCATCCATCAACCCAATCCAATGATTCACACCCATCCCAGTCACCATCACAACAAGGCGGGAAAAAACAAGCGAGTTTTCTGGTCCAAATTTCAAATACTGGTTTATCAGAGCTTCGAACCAAATGAAAGCCACGAGTCCCAGGCACAGTCTTGCATTCCCATGCATGTGAACGATCTATGTCTACCACCTCCCAAAAAAATCTCTCCACATGTCTCTTTCTTGTGGATTCTACTCGCATAGTTGATTCCTCTCCCATTACTGACGTGCACCACCTGACTATAGATTGAGCATTTAGAATAGTAGATTCTGTAGATACTTTCAATTCCTCTCTTCGTAGGGCTGTTTTGACACATGCTCCGGATCCATCATGCTCTCCTTTACCATGCCCAGTCTCAAAATAGTTCCACATATGTGGCACTTTGTAGTTTTTATGCAATGAACACAACCACTGAAATATGCATGCATTTTTGAACTGACCAACACACCCATCAGACCAAATCCAGTGTCGGTCCATCTGTATGTTCCTTCCCTTCAAGTGATCATAGAACATGATGAAGCAATGATGTACATAGTGGATGTCGTGGCACCTATCATCACTTATGTAGAAGTGATATTCCTTCAGAATTTCTCTTTGCTCTTCAGTGCTATTTGGGCCATGCCTATATGTGATATGGACCATCAAGGAAACCTGCTCAGAGTGATAATACTGACTTTGGATCTCATTTCGAGGTTGCAGAGTGTAGTTCTCGGCAAAATCAACAACTGAAAGTATAGTACCAAGGGGAAATGTATCTCTGCATATTCTAAACTTTTCATCCTGCCATCGTGCCACATGGACATGATGAACATATTGATGTGTCTTTTCAATAAATTCCTTGATGAAGTCACTAACTTGTACCTGGTGACACAAAATGATCTTAATGTCAGTTTTTTGTTGTAAGTAAGGATTGAAATGTAACCGTTACAACATAATTTTATAGATACAAATGCATACTTGAGATGTCACCAATTGTATTTTTTTGCTTTCTTTCCCTGGGACTATTTCATAGTTGATATATTTGAAACTTTTCATGTCTGTAACCATTTTCCCAAATTCACTGTCTCCATTCTCGTGCATACATTGGCTCAATAACGCCATTCCAGCACAGTTGGAGCATGTTCCATCCAAACAAGATTTTGCATAGTATGTTTGCCCCTCGGGCCTATTGCACATGATGCTATGAATGAATTCTCTTGATGAAGTCGGTGGTATTGTCATGGAGCAATCCTGCACAATGTTAGTATGCAACACACGACGAATGTACAAAAATGTTTCATAGTAATATTCATATTCTACATGGTATCTACAACAACAAGTGTTATGAAGAGTATTTATTCTAACATACCATGGCTTACATTTCTCAAAAGATCTTTGCCCCAATTTCAATTGTCTATGCTCAATCTTAAATTTCTCGTAAAGCTCTGTCTGTGTTATATCAAGAAGATGCTTAGTATGTGGCTCACGATCCTTTGAACCCCTTCTTAGTTTTAGTACATCCTTTCGGTTTGAAGAAGGCCTTGTGTGATCATGCCAAAAACTGTGCACTAGTCCCTTTACTGCATCAACTAGCTTCATGTCACGACGTGGCAATCGACCAACAAAGGCCCAAAAATCTGTCTGATCGGTTGTGTCAAGATGTTCTCTTCTAATAGAATACCTACGGAGGGTTTTTACATTCAAATTAACTAGTTCGGATGTAGGCCTGAGAATACGAAGGGCCCTGGTGTTCTTATCTGCAATTGATTGTGACAACACACGACGAGCAGCATTGAGGTCCTTTGAACGTGTGTTCTTACCAATTTTACCAAATGCATCTACTAGGCTTTTAACTATATGAGAACTTGGTTCAGAATTCTTTATCATCTTTATCCCTAACTTTTTCCTAACAACATTCATGCTCCTAGATTTTAACAATGATAAAAATAATCTACATTTATCTCCATCACATTTAGAAACAAAATATTTATCAAGTATCTGTTGAGTTTGATAAGCAATACTACGTTTAGATAGCGTACCTTCAATGGAATTCATAAGTCTTTCATCAACTTGTATATGCTTCGGAGTTCTTCGACGTGTGCTTGCTAATGGAGGTAAGGGGGTTGGAATTGTACCATGTAGCGCATCACCAAGACGCTCTGGCGTTTCAGTAGTAGCTTGGTGTCCTTCATTCTCTTCCTGGTAGTTGGATGGTGGAAGTCCAACATCCTCATCCATGGTCTGTGGAAGTCCAACATCCCCTTGTGGAAGTCCAACATCCTCATCGATGGTGTGGATAACATTCTCTTCTTCAACAGTAGGCAAAATGTCCAACGCCTCTCTGACTTCATCGCTTGTATAACCACATCCGGATAGCAAATTGGGTGTTTCTTCGTGAGCTTCATCTTGAGATGGTAACTTATCACTTTGACTTGAAGTGGGAATTGAAACATTCCCTAATGAGCACCTACGTTTTGCTTCTTCATTACTTCCATGGGGTGCTTGTTCAACAACTATTGTGGAAATTGAAGGTCCCTCTTGTCGTGGATTAATAGGATGAACCATGGTATCCTCTACAACTGGATTTGGATTAGTTTCCAAAGAAAGCCTCTGATTCATCATGTATATTCTTTTCTTTTCTTTCTCTTCTTCAATGACTTCTTGAGGTCTCTTCTTCCTTGTTGATTTGTTTACTCGGTTACGTGCATTCCCCATCAGCACAATGATCAATTCAATATAGTTTGTTTTTGTTGCTCCTCAATTACAAGCTCTTCAATAATAAGCAAATGGAAGTTCTTCCTTGTTGGTCTTGAAGCTTGATATCTTATCTTGTGTGCTCCTCAAATATAGGCAAAATGAATCTTTCAAAGGCCTTATCTTTGGTGTTCTTCAATTGGAGATTCTTCAAGATTGCTAATTATTTTCTTCAAATATGGCCATATAACCCAACACCACAGTGAGCAACCATGAAAGATGTCCTCAATGCTACACTTGCATAAAAAAAAATGATGGAGTTGGTGTAGAATGTGAAAATTTTCTGACGCGGGCTCGTGCTGTTCGAAAAATCGCGGGATTGTTGTTTTCATTCGGACAGAGTGAAGTTGCTCTCGGACAGCAACAGTCCATTATTTCTGGAGTTCCAAAACGCGTACGCGTTATAGAAGTACAAAACACATGCGCGATATGTAGTGAAAAAATGCGAACGCGATATAGCCAAGCACAATAAATAGGTTAGGTGCACGGCTAGGGCAATGAACAAAATCAAAGAAAACGAATAATTTATATGGTTGCATACAAAACAAATGTTTTGTATGGTTTAATACCCCCTAGCTCTCTCCCAATAATCCCTAGATACCCCCTATCTCTTTCTAAATATCTGTCCCTCATTCTCCCTACATCCCTCCCTACATGTTTCTTTCATGTTTCTTTCTCTCCCTTCAGCCATGTCTCTACCACCCCACTCTCCATCTCTCCACCTTCTCTTTATCTTCATCATTATCCCTCCCTATAGCACTCTCTCCCTTCTTCTCCCTTAATCACTAACCCTCTACGCCTTTATCCCTCCCCCCTGCCCTCTCTGTCTTACCTTGTTCCTAGAGCCCCTCCCCCATAAAGGCCTTTAGACCCTCTTCTAAACATTAATCCCTAAGTGCATAAGTGCACAAGATGAGGAGGAGGAGGAGGGTGATGACAATGAAGATGATCATGATGTAGATGAAGATGATAAAGATGATGAGGAGGAGGAGGGTGATGACAATGAAGATGATCATGATGCAGATGAAGATGATAAAGATGATAATGTTGATGAAGATGATGGTGATGATGATGAATATGTTGATGATGATGGTGATGAAGATGTTGATGATGATGGTGATGATGATGATGATGAAGATGATGGTGACATGATGGAGATGTTGATCTGATGAGGAAGATGATGATGATGTTGGTGATGATGGTGATGATGATGAAGATGTTGATGAGGACGATGATGGAGATGAAGATGATGATGATGAAGAAGATGATGATGATGGAGATGTTGTGTTGATGGGGAACCTAGAGATGACAATGATGATGAAGATGGTGATGGTGATGGTGATGGTGATGACGATGAAGATTTTGATGATGATGCTGATGGCGATGATGATGAAGATGTTGACGATGATGGTGATGGTGATGTTTAGATGATGATCATGATGATGTTCAGAAGATCATGATGGTGATGATGGTGATGATGATGGAGAAAATGACAATGATGGATATGTTGATGAGGAACCTGCAGATGCCAATGATGATGATGATGGAGATGTTGACGAGGAACCTACATATGCCAATGATGATTGTGATGACAATGAAGATGTTGATGATGATGGTGCTGGTAATGATGATGATGATGATGAAGATGAAGATGATGGTGACATGATGGAGATGTTGATCTGATGAGGAAGATGATGATGATGATGATGGTGATGATGATGAAGATGTTGATGACAATGATGACGGTGATGAAGATGATGATGATGAAGAAGATGATGATGATGGAGATGTGTTGATGGGGAACCTAGAGATGACAATGATGATGAAGATGGTGACGGTGATGACGATGAAGATTTTGATGATGATGAAGATGTTGACGATGATGGTGATGGTGATGTTTAGATGATGATCATGATGATGTTCATAAGATCATGATGGTGATGATGATGGAGAAAATGACGATGGTGGATATGTTGATGAGGAACCTGCAGATGCCAATGATGACGATGATGGAGATGTTGATGAGGAACCTACAGATGCCAATGATGATGGTGATGACGACGAAGATGTTGATGATGATGGTGCTGGTAATGATGATGATGATGATGATGATGATGATGAAGATGAAGATGATGGTGACATGATGGAGATGCTGATCTGATGAGGAAGATGATGATGATGATGATGGTGATGATGATGAAGATGTTGATGACGATGATGATGGTGATGAAGATGATGATGATGAAGAAGATGACGATGATGATGGTGATGAAGATGATGATGATGAAGAAGATGATGATGATGGAGATGTGTTGATGGGGAACCTAGAGATGACAATGATGATGAAGATGGTGATGGTGATGACGATGAAGATTTTGATGATGATGCTGATGCTGCTGCTGCTGCTGATGATGATGATGAAGATGTTGACGATGATGGTGATGGTGATGTTCAGATGGTGATGATGATGATGATGATGATGGAGATGTTGATGAGGAAGGGGGAGATGAAAATGATGATGAAGATGTTTATGGTCATGAAGATGATGATGATGGTGATGGTGATGGTGATGATGATGGAGATGTTGAAGATGATGGAGATGGCGATGAAGATGATGATGATGATGATGATGGTGAAGATGATGAATAAGATGATGATGATGGAGATGTTGACCTGATGACAATGAATATGATGATTATGGTGATGATGATGAAGATGTTGATGCTGATGATGATGGTGATGAAGATGATGATGATGGAGAAGATGATAATGATGGAGATGTTGATGAGGAACCTACAAATGCCAATGATGATGATGATGATGGTGATGACAATGAAGATGTTAATGATGATGGTGATGGTAATGATGATGAAGATGATGATGGTGATGGTGATGGTGATGTTTAGATGATGATGATGATGATGATGAAGATGATGGTGACATGATGGATATGTTGATCTGATTCAAGGAAGATGATGATGATGATGATGATGGTGATGATGATGAAGATGTTGTTGATGATGATGATGGTGATGAAGATGATGATGATGAAGAAGATGATGATGATGGAGATGAAGATGATGATGATGATGATGAAGATGATGATGATGGAGATGTTGATGTTGATGGGGAACCTAGAGATGACAATGATGATGAATATGGTGATGGTGATGGTGATGGTGATGACGATGAAGATTTTGATGATGATGGTGATGGTGATGATGATGAAGATGTTGATGATGATGGTGATGGTGATGTTTAGATGATGATCATGATGATGTTGAGAAGATGATGATAATGATGATGGAGATGTTGATTTGATGAGGAATATGATGATGATGATGATGATGGTGATGATGATGAAGATGTTGATGATGACGATGATGGTCATGAAGATGATGATGATGAAGAATATGATGCTGATGGAGAATATGATGCTCACAACTCCCTCTAGTCTCTCTCTCCCCAACCATCAATCTCTCTCTCTCTCTCTCTCTCTCAAACACACACACATACACACACATTATGTCACTTTCCATTCTCAAACCCATCCCCCCTCCATCCATATCTATCTCCAACTTTCTCCCTCCATCCCTCACCCTACCTTCTCTCCCTCCCTCTCTCATCGCTTGTCTCTAACCTTCTATCCCTCCCTCATCTTTCCCTCAACCTATCCCAATCTATCCATCACTCCCTCTCTCTCCATCGCCACCACTCTCTGCATGTCTCCCACCAACACTTTCTGTCCCTCCCTTCCTATCTCTTATTTCGTTCTGTCCCCATCTATCTCTCACTCCCTCCAAAACCATTCCTCCCCATTGTCCCTCTCCCTCCCTCTCTCTATGTCTCTGCCCCCCTTGTATTCTTTATTTCTATCTCACACCCCCCTTGCCTCCATCCATTCCCCCTTGTCACTCAAGTATCACTTTCAACTTCTAACCCTATACCTCTTCAGAACCTATTCTACTCCTAATAGTGCTCTCAAGGTCCACTTCCCTTCACCCCCTGTAGCCCATCATGTTCTCATTCCCTTCATCTCTCCCCACTCAAGCTTCCAACATCCTTCTAAGCCCTTGACCCTTTCCCACCCCTATTAAATATTAACCATAGATTCCCTTGACCCTTCCCCACCCCTTCTCAAATATTAAACAAAAACTCGCTTGACTTCCACACCCCCTCTTTCTCAAGTATTAAACATGTATTTTATGATTTGAATAACGTGAGCGCGTTTTGTAACTAGATAACGTGTACGTGTTATGTAGTTATATAACGCGTACGCGTTAAGTATTTATATAACACGCACGCGTTATTTAGTTATATAACGCGTACGTGTTATTTACATCTAAAAGCGCGGCAATATTTTTGAATTTAAACAGGCCAAGTCACATGCTCACATGTCAACAATAATCCTATGTGTATGCTTTGGAGTTTGCTTCGGTAATTCCAAACCTGTGCTATGTTAATGAAAAACCAAAGCTAATTGGGTATTTCTTCTAGTTTCTGGAGAAGCCTGTGCTTAGCCACTCGTTACAATATGCTACACAGAGTCATTTTTGATGAAATCTTAGACACAAATAGCATTTTTTCTGCAGATTCCAAATATGTAACTTTTATTTTGAAATATTAATTTTTCCTATTTTCTTTCAATTTCTTTTCTGTCCTACCTCCTTAACTCGTGAAACACACTGTTAGTGTTTCTTCCATAACTTTTTCAATTCTCAATCATTTCAAAAAAAAATTGTATGGTGCACAAGAGGACACTAACTTCCACGTTCTATGAAAGACCCATTTCAAGATTTTTGCATTAAGACCTTCAAGGGCTCTACCCACAAAAGAGGTACTATTTTCGAGGTTTGATCACTTAGACAATTATAAAAAAATTATAAAATTACTAATTTAATTTTCGAAAAATAATGGCGCACAAGTGCTATGTGTTCTCTACATGCATGCCGATTTTTGTAGCTTGATTCCATCATTTAGGCCCTTAAAGGCTCTACCCACAAAAACATATACCTTATCATTTGCCTGAAAAATAAAAAGTGTCTGTTAGGAAAAATGAAACTTGACATAGCTATGCAAATTTTCAATACATAAAAGTTATATATTCAGAACCGTGATTCAATTTCCTACATTTCATCTTTTTTACTCAATGCAAGATATTTTCCGCAAGTAAATCAAAAAATCCAAGTAAGTTGAGGGATGCCTGGTTTTTCAGTTTTCTATTGCATCTAACGTGCCAAAAGTGACCCTCATTAGCTTGCACTAACCCTTTTACATGTATATTATGATTTGTTTTTATGGTCTCATTGATTATTGACATTAATATTTTGACTATTGAAACTAGACATTGACAACTTTCAATAGATTGATAAATTGCACAAGATTCGTCATGGATCCTAACTTGGTAAGTTGCACAAGCTTCCTCATGGATCCTAAATTGATAAGTTGCACAAGTTTCTTCATGGATCCTAAGTACACCATAAGATCTGCATCCTTGTTCCCATTGTCACCACCACCATCATCCAAAAAAATATAATGGTTAGATACCTAATTTAGAAACGAAGAAACCAAATCACAAACATAGAAACCTAACCTAGCCTTATAAATGTAAACTACCCTAGGAAAAAAAATATAATCCTAGCAACATAATCTATATGAATGTAAGCCTAATCTCTATCGAGAAACCTCCATCACCATATGAATCCAAACCATTATGCTACAAATATGCACAAGAGTCCAAAAAACCCTAGTTTGTATTTTAAACCTCTATCCCATAACCCTGGCCTATAAACCCTATCCTATAAACTAATTTGAATCACAATCCCTAGAAACCCTAGTTTGTAGCCTAGATCCTAGTTTGTGTTCAAAATCCTTAGAAATCTCCATCACCATTTGAATCCAAACCATTGTGCTAGAAATATGCACAAGAGTCCAAAAAAACCTAGTTTGTACATTCATGTGCATTCATTTGAATCCACACCATTGTGCTACAAAGATGCACAATAGTCCAAAAAATATAGTCTGTGCATTCATATGCATCCATTTGAATCCACACCATTGTGCACTATTATACACAAGAGTAAAAAACACATCATGATCCAACTATATATGCATTCCAACAAATCTTTTTATATTCATGTGCATCCATTTGAATCCATACCATTGTGCTACAAAGATGCACAAGAGTCCAAAAAAACCATAGTTTGTGCATTCATGTGCATCCATTTGAATCCACACCATTGTGAAAAATTATGCATAAGAGTAAAAAAATCTCATCTCTAAACCCCTATCCTAGAAACCCTCATTTGTACTCTAAACCCCTATCCTAGAAATCATAGCCTATAAACCCTAGAGTGAAGCCTATAAACCGTAGTTGGTAGCCTAAGCCCTAATTTGAATTCTAACTCCTGGAAACCCTAGTGTGTAGCCTAAACCCTATTTTGAATTCTAATCCCTATAAACCCTAGTTTGTAGCCTAGAGCCTATTTTGTGGTCAAAATAATTAGAAACCTCCATCACCATTTCAATCCACACCATTGTGCTACAAAGATGCATGATAGTCCAAAAAAACCTAGTCTGTGCATTCATGTGCATCCATTGAATCCACGCCATTATGCACAAGAGTACAAAATTATTCATGATGCAACTATACATGCATGCCAAAAAATCTTGTTGTATTGATGTGCATCCATTTGAATCCACACCATTATGCTACAAATATGCACAAGAGTCCAAAAAACACTAGTATGTGCATTCATGTGCATCTACTTGAAACCACACCATTATGCAAAATTATGCACAAGAATCCAAAAAACATCATGATGCAACTATATATGCATGCCAACAAATCTTTGTATATTTATGTGCATTCAATTGATTCCAAACCATTATGCTACAAATATGCAAAAGAGCCCAAAAAACCCTAGTTTATGCATTCATGTGCATCCGTAAGAATCCAAACCATTGTGCACATGTATGCACAAGACTCTAAAAAACTTCATGCTACAACTATATATGCATGCCAAAAAACTTCCTATATTCATGTGCATCCATTTGTATCTAAGCTATAGTGCTACAGACATGTACAAGAGTCGAAGAAACCCTAGTTTGTACTCTAAGCTCCTATCCCAGAAATCCTAGCCTATAAACCTAGAGCGAATCCTATAAACCATAGTTTGTAGCCTAAACATATATATTTGAATCTCGAACATCTCAAACATGAATAGTTAAATCTAGAATGTATCGAACATCTGTATTTGACATCTACCTAGAATATATACCCTTGAAATATATTATTTCTATTATTATAAAAAAACCTAAGGGAAATGGGAACATACAAGTTTGGTGTTCTTCAAACATTGAACATCAATTTTAGTATCCCTTTGAACTCACTGGGATCTACCAAACTTGGAGATCTTCAAAACACCAAGTTGTCCCTGAAATACTTTAGGGTATGATTTGTAACGGGCCATAGAATGGTGACCGTGGATCAGATCGAGAAACTGTTGAATCCATTGGATTCAGGATATTGGCATAGTGCTAGGGGTGCCCCTCTCCTCTGGGTTCATGGCCCATTGATCATATTTTAGGTCGATTGTGGAAACTAGGGTTTTGCTCAGTAAAGGTCTATGCAATTTTTGCACATAGGGGTCAAATTTTTAAAATCCTCGACCAGGACCTTATGGCTAGAATTCCCATGTGGAACCTTCCTAGACACACTTACAGGACCTCCCAAAACCTGGTTTTGTTGCATGGTTGGAATTCTATGCCCTCGGTCGGTATTCAATAAGTGTCCTAGAAAGCCTTTTGGGTGCGAGTTGGAACGGGCCATAGAATTATGATTGTTGCTCGAATCTTGAAACCGTCAAATACATTGGATTCCGCACATCAGGATAGTGCTAGGGGTGTCGTTCTCCTCTGGTCCATGGCCTATTGATTATCTTTTAGGTAAATTTTGGAAACTACGGTTTTGCTAAGTAAGGGACTATGCAATTTTTGCACATAGTGGTCAAATTTGAAAAATCCTCGACCGGGGTATTTTGGCTAGCGTTCCCATGTGGAACCTTCATAGACACACATATAGGACCTCCTGGAACTCGGTTTTGTTGTATGGTTGGAATTCTATTCCCTTGGTCGATATTCAATAGGTGTCCCTGAAAGCCTTTGGGGTGCGAGTTGGAATAGGCCATAGAATGATGGTCATTTCCTGGATCAAGAAACCATCAAATCCGTTGGATTCAGGACATCAGGATAGTACTAGGGGTGCCCCTCTCCTTCGGGTCCATGGCCCATTGATCATCTTTTAGGTTGATTTTGGGAACTAGGGTTTTGCTTAGTAAGGGTCTATGCAATTTTTGCGCATAGGGGTCAACTTTGCAAAATCCTCGACCGAGAACTTATGGATAGTGTTCCCAGGTGGAACCTTCCTAGACACACTTGTAGAACCTCCCAGAACCCATTTTTGTTGCACGGTTGGAATTCTATGCCACCGATCGGTATTCAACAGGTGTCCCTAAAAGCCTTTTGGGTGCGAGTTGGAATGGGCTTAGATTGAGAAACCATTGAATCCATTGGATTCAAGACATCAGGATAATGCTAGGGGTGCCCCTTTTCCTCCGAGTCCATGGCCCATTGATCATCTTGTAGGTCGATTTTGGAAACTAGGGTTTTGCTTAGTAAGGGAACATGCAATTTTTGCACATAGGGGTCAAATTTGCAAGATCCTTTACCAGGAGTTTATGGCTAGAATTTCTACATGGAACCTTCCTAGAAACACTTGTGGGACCTCCCAAAATCTAGTTTTGTTGCAGGTTGGAATTCTATGCCCCCATTAGGGATTGAATAGGTGTCCATGAAAGCATTTCGGGTGCAAGTTGGAACGAGCCATATAATGATGATCATTGGTCGGATCAATGAATCATCAAATTCATTGGATTCAATACATTAGGATAATGCTAGGGGTTCCCCTCTCCTCCGGGTCCATGGCCCATTGATGATAATCTCAGTCGATTTTGGAAACTAGGGCCTTGCTCAGTAAGGGACTTTGCAATTATTGCACATAGGGGTCAACTTTGCAAATTCATTGACCGATAACTTATGGATAGCGTTCCCACATGGAACCTTCCTAGAAACACTTGCAGTACCTCTCGAAACCCATTGTTTTTGCAGGGTTGGAATTATATGCCCCTGGTAGGGATTGATAAGGTGTCCTTGAAATCCTTTGGGGTGCGAGTTGGAACCGGACATAGAATGATGATCGTTTCTCGGATCGATAAACTGTCAGCTCCGTTGGATTCAATACATGCGGATAGTGCTATGGGTTCCCCTATCCTCCGGGTCCATGGCCCATAAATACTCTTCTAGGTCAATTTTGGAAATTAGGGTTTTGTTAAGTAAGGGACTTTGCCATTATTGCACATAGGGGTCAAATTTGCAAATTTCTCGACCAAGAACTTGTGGCTAGCATTCCCACATTAAACCTTCCTAGAAACACTTGCAAGACCTCCCAGAACCTAGTTTTGTTGTAGGGTTGGAATTCTATGCCCCTAGTAGGGATTTAACATGTGTCCCTAAAAGCCTTTGGGGTGGGAGTTTGAACGGGCCGTATAGTGATGAGCATTGCTCGGATTGACGAACCATCAACTCCATTTGATTCAGTACATTGGGATAGTGCTAGGGGTGCCCCTCTCCTCTAGTTCCATGGCCCATTGATCATCTTCTAGGTCGATTTCGGAAACTAGGTTTTTGCTCAGTAAGGGACTTTGCAATTATTGCACATAGGGTTTAACTTTGCAAATTCCTTGATCGAGAACTTGTGGCTAGTGTTCCCACATGGAAAATTCCATGAAACACTTTGAAGACTGCCTGGAACCTAGTTTTGTTGCAAGGTTGGAATTATATGCCCCTGGTAGGGATTGAACAGGTGTCCCTAAAAGCCTTTGGGGTGCGAGTTGGAACAGGACATAGAATGATGATCATTGATCGGATCGATGAATCGTTGACTTCGTTGGATTGAGGACATCAGGGTAGTGCTAGGGGTCCCCCTCTCCTCTGGTTCTATGGAACAGTGATGATCTTCTAGGTCGATTTTGGAAACTAGGGTTTCGCTTAGTAAGGGACTTTGCAACTATTGCACATAGGGGTCAACTTTTCAAGTTCCTCAATCGAGAACTTTGGGCTAGCATTCTCACATGGAAACTTCCTAGAAACACTTGCAGGACCTCTTGTAACCCATTTTTGTTTCTAGGTTGGAATTATATGCCCCTGGTAGGGATTGAATAGGTGTCCCTCAAAGCCTTTAGGGTGTGAGTTGTAACGGACCATATAATGGTGATCGTGGCTCAGATCGATGAACCTTCGAATTTTTTGGATTCATGACATTGATTCGATGCCAGAGTTACACCTCTCCTCTAGGTCCAAGGCCTAGATATTGCCTTATGGGACAATTTTGGAAACTAGGGTTTCGCTCAGTAAGGGTCTATGCAGTTTTTGCACAAAGGGGTAAACTTTGCACTATTTTGATTTTGATTATATAACTAAACATTCAAGGAGTGGCACTCAAACCCACCACATTGCACTCTTAATAGATTGCTATGTCCTTAGTGTTCCATTATATTTTCATTTTGAGCAATCAATGTCATTTTTAAGAATTCAAAGTTACAAATAAAAAAATGGAGGTGGTGTTTCATCGATGATACCTCTCTGATCCTTTCTAGATTTATCACTTTCCTTGAGTTGTCCTTGTGGTTTCTTAAGAGCCACTTGGAAAAAATATTTTTTCGAGCTTGCTAATCTCATTCATTTGAATTGGACAAGTATTCAAGTCATTTGTAAATTTTTGTGGGGTGAACAATTATTCATTTATGTGGACCACACAGGTGCATCACTTGGGTGTGTCAAGTATGTGTATCTTTTACGTTTGTTAGGTTCTTATGTGGGTAAGGTGCTGATGTTTTCCACTTGGTTGGGTCATTTGCTTGGGTGTATTTGGTTCTTATGTGTGTTAGGTATGTTGCAAAGTGACTTACGTAGTTAGGGTTAGGATCATTAGTAGGTTGTGTTTTGGGGGTTTTGGGGCTAGTGGGTTAGCCATAAATGGTATTGTGGTATATGGATTATTGTTATAGGGGTTGCGTGGGTCAAGGTAAAATATAAGCATCATCTATTTGGGAAAAATAAGTGTGTTTCATAGGTGTTCCATTTATGTGCATCCTTTAATATGTCTAGTAGGTGCTTATGCAGGTTAGGTATTCATGTGCTTGAGTTAGATTGGTTTGTTCCTTATGTGTGTCACTTGAGTACATTGGGTGCTTATGTGACTAAGGTGAAACATGAGTTGCATTGGGTGGTTATGATTAACAGTGTTAGTGTGTTATGATAAAAAAGGATTGAGTCTAGTTGGCAATATGTGAGCGCGGCTTATGATAAAGGGATTATTGATTTAGGGGTCAAGGGTCATGTTAATAGGATAGTGTCACATTGAAATTATGTGCATGCCCATGTTCATTTTGTTATATGAGTTTCATCACAATAAAATTTAACTTGCTTATATGGGTTGCATGAGTGCATCACGTGTGTGTGAAATTATAGATGCATAGCCTATGTGTGTCTGTCCCACTTGTTAAGTTTTTATGTGGGTTAGGAATTTGTGTACATCACTTAGTTTTATGCGTTTCTTACTATGTAGGTTAAGTGTGTTAGTACATTGTGTGGATTAGGTGCGTCACTCAGATCATTTCACATGCAATTTCATATAAATCGATTGTGGTGAAGAACATGTTGTAAATGTGCATTGGTGTGGATACAATTTAACATTGTATATACAATTGTATCATTGTCAAGAACATTGTACATGTGCATTGTTTTAATTCTGCATTTTTCTCAACATTATAATTGATATCTCTATGCAATCATACAAGCTATAAAAAATTGGGAACATTACGCATATAAAAATTATTGGCCACACATGTATGATCACACATAAGACCGGACTGTGAAGATGTCAAGAGATAATATGAAATATATAATATATCATGGAAGTCATATAATACAAAAATAGAAGGCCCTTAGATGGCCTTTCAATGTACATGTATCAAAAAGCTCAATGATGTACATGTAAACAAAAGTACATATGTCCATGATCACACATCAAAACTCGAACTTCCTCTTGTAAACAAAAGTATGTATGTCCTAGACTACACATCAAAACTTTAACTTCCTCTTATTTTTCTCAGACTGTGATGCATCTTGCCTCTGTCTAGGACCATTGTGCATCTCTGGCGACTACAAGACAAAGATCATATTTCTTGATCGGGTAATTGAACTAATATCGAATCACTAACAAACTTAAAAAAATTAAAATATGACTCAATTGCTTATAACAAACACTCACTGAATCCATCCGAGGAATAAAGGTATATGGTGTCCTCCTCTTAGCCAAAATCCTCTCTGCAATGGTGCTTTGCGAATAAAATATCCTATGTCAATTAACTCAACAATTATCAACATGTATGTGTGATAAAGTACTAGCCAAGTTTATAATTGATGAACATGTCTCACCGAAAAAATATGCTTTGGTACATGAGACTAAGTGTCATCTGTAGAGAGTAGAGCTGTAGGTTGAACATGAAACTCAGTCATATGCTCTACTAGACTAGACTTGGGATACATTCACCAAATAGTAAAATGGTTAAAGACACCATGCATGTGCATACACAATACAAATGAACTGTACATGTAGAAATATTCAAGTAGATACCTCTACATGGCTTGTTCCCATTATACATGCAACTTGAACGACAACATCAACAACCTCGTTAGTGTATGGCATTGAGGACTCTCCAGCCTGATGCTGTAAACATGAGAAAAAAAATTAACAAAAAACAATTTGTTGAGTGAATTGATATATAACCAACAAATATCATCGAAGGCTATGTAAATTACCTTGGAATCAATAGGTCAACCGGCTCTTTTTACAAAAGAGAGTCGTTTAGTGTAGACAAGACCCTTCTCTATGTTTGGATTGTGGGGAGAGCCGAACCAAAGCGGTGGTGGATTGAGTTACATTAATTCCTGAAGTCACAGAGTGTTTTCATAGTTAGACATGAGGATGAATAGATGAAATACGATGTATTGAAAAAATAACATGTTGTAATACTTACCTCTACTTGGTACATATCTCCCCCATGGAAGGGATCACTACTACCAAATTATTGCCCCTCTGCGGAACCAGATAACAAGGCCTACAAGTTTAATGGTTACAAATGTTAGAAATCTATAAAGGAGTATAGTAACAAAAAATAATCTGAACAAGATTAAGTAATAAACCATGTACTTACATTCCTGAAAAACTCATACAATCCAATTGTGGGGAATTCACTCAGATAAATGTCTCCTGCATCCTGTTGAGAATGCGGTGTCTGCAACTTAAAAAATTGTAGATATTATAACATCTAAGAAATTAATCAACTAAAATGTATTAACGAATTGACATGTATTAACAAAATGACATGTTGAAAATATGACCTTGGTGTTAGTTGTTTCCTCCTCATATACAACAACACTAGGTACACTACCACCCACTGCATAGGCATCAAGATCATGTAAGATTAAAAATTGTATATATTAACAATATTTTAATGTGTACAATATGAAAAAGATAATTTGAACAACACAATAATGTTTTAAATATGTCCTTACCTAACCAGAAGTCATTGTAGAGGTGCCATGTGTTAGTCCATGACCATAGTAGGTTTGGCCACATGCCATGCACAGGTGTGGCTCAATCCGTGGCTCATGTGATGTTAGTGTATCCCCACTAGGGGATGGTCGTCTTCCGCTGGAAGCTAATGGTTTTACCCCACCAGAGGAAGAGGTCCCTGCCTGGTCAATAGTTGTACTATGGCATACAATGACCTGAGCTAGCGTCAGAAATGACTCGTGTATTTGGGGTATCATCATATGTGCAAAAGAGACGTCTGGCCTTTGTAGATGGCTACAAGGTGGAGGTATCAGTAGATTGGCATCTCTATGTCTAGCATTGGGATGGTTTTGGGGAATCTATCGAAATAGTTGACATGTTTACCCATCACAAACTCAGCATTATTTTTTTAAGGAATCATAGCAATACTTCCCCGTTGTTGTGTGGGGGAATGTCAAATACCATATACCATCGATCCATTCAGTTATCTCGGATTTGTGGAAGAACACACCACTCAATTGAAATATGTGCTCTAGTAGACTCTGGAATGGCATTTACCCCAGGCACTCTAAAAAGTGAATATATTTTCTCTTTAGTTGTTTCTAATTTCTTCACCTCATTATAACTCAATCCCTTGGCATATTCTTGTCATTTTCTTTCTTTGTATGATGCTATGTTGTCCAGTGCATCATTTCAGCAACTGATAGTATCCATAATAACATCTAGTGATGTTGCCAATGAATGGAGGAGTTCATCTCAACCCCTCCAAGATATATCGATTTCTCTCAAATGAGCGATCTCTCTCAATATCTTTGCATTCTAATCCATAATAGCCAATGCAATTATTAATACAAAAAAAAGTATCATTAGAAAAATACATATGGTATAATGACATCTCTAAGCAATGGAAAATGTAAAACTAGTGTAAAACAAATAACAACATGAACTATTTATAATTTAAAATTTAAAATTGAACAAATTATACACTAAAGACTAAACATTTAACATTTTTCCATCTTAAATTCATGTCGTATGTGTGTATTAATTTCAATTCATGGATACATACATTAAATGACCTAAGTGTATATGTTGATTGTGGATCTTCTCTACCTTATTTTTAGGCTTGGATTATGAAGTTTCATCAAAACTGTAGGATGTTGACTAATTCCCTTGGAGTACCTAACCAAAATGCACCCTTCACTCAAGTGAAAACATTTATTAAGCATGGGAAGCTTCTCTAGCCTATCTTAAAACTTGGACTAGGATGTTTCATCAAAACTATAAGGTGTTGACTAATGTCCTTGGAGGACCAACTTCGATATTCTGGGTAGAGGCAAGGGCTAGAGCCTAAAGGAGGGATAAACAGTGCTATTGATGAATAAAATACCAATATTGGCAAGGATTTTGATACATTATTATTTGTTGTGGCATGATTTTTTTGGACTCTCTAGGCCATTTAGCATATTTGTTTATGTATTTTGGGGAATATATCAATTGTACTTGAAGTTTTTTTTAGTTGTAAGAAACCTTGCTATATACATGAAAATATTTGGATATTTATGAATATTGGTTTGGATTCACAAGGATGCTTGAATGTATATATATGTATCTATTGAAATTGATTTGATTTTTACGAGTTAATTGGGGTTTCAATTTGTTTTGGGCATACAAATGTTTGGAGTTATGGTATAAATTTATTTTAGGGCATACAAATTTAAAAATTTATGGATTCAATTGATTTTAGGGCATAAAAACCCAAAAAATCTAGAAATTAGAAGGGTGGATTTTGGTTTAAATACCTGAGGTTGAAGAAATTAGCGCCCAAGATGGAATATTTGGGCCCTTTGCTATTGTGGAGGAAATGATGGGCTTGGCCCATTTCGAGAATAAAACATGTTTTAAAAAATGTGTCCGCATTTATAAGATCATAATGAATACGCATTTATTAGCTCAAAACACGTACGTGTTTTATAACTACATAACGTGTACCTGTTCTCTTTAACTATCCTAGTTGGCCTTCAATGTGGCAGGCTCGGGACTAGGTTTGACAGGCTCAAGACTAGGTTTGACAGGGTCGGGATTGCTAGAGATCAATTATCTTTTATAGAACTTGAATGAGTTTCTTGAATCTACCATTGCATTTAAAAGGTCCCTCAACTTGTACACTCACCCTTTAACTTAAGTTATAATTTGGTGATCTACTTATTAAATTACATTTTGAATACATGGAAACCCACTTTCATAACTTCCATTTCTTTTTAAAAAAGTATAATACAAGATATTTATATAATTTTTTTAACAAAAAAATATTAAATCTAATGTAATCACATTTTTTCCCTCTTTACAATATATAAATACTTGCTTGTTTGAACCATTGACAAATGTTTAAATCTTCGTATTCAAGGGTATCTTTTATTATTTTCTAAAGTGGTATTTTGTGCGAAATTACAAAACCGGATCACAATTAATATATTGTTTGAAAAAATAAATAACATTTTTTACGTGGTTTAGAGCTTGGGAAGATAGAGGGCTGGCTACACGATCAATACTTAAGGGCCCACTAGAAGAGCCTCACCCTATCGGCTCTAGGTTAGGAAACCTAACTTCAAAAATAAAAAACTCCAACCAACTAAGCTACTTGTTTTCTAATAAAAATTTTATTTAATTATTAATATTAATAATATATCAAATTTCAAATTTCAAGTATATCACAAATACAAAAATACAAGTAAATTTATTCAAAATTCAAAATTCAAAATTGTGAATTAACTTTAAAAGTTAGAACTTTTACATTCACAAAGTTGTACCTAACAAGTTTATAATCAAATAATTGAAAGCATAAAACAAAGGGTTAAAGTTTGTTTATCAATAAACTAAAAACCATCATTTTAGATGAAGGAGGTTTGTCATGACGGTCTAAAGCTATGCAAGGTATCATCTAATCATTGAGAGGTTCAATGTTCCTCACCTACACAATCTATTATTTATTGGGCTAACAAAGTATCTCTACAAAATACGAAGGCAGAGAATTATCATTGATTGAGAACTCGACCAGAGGCCATGTTGACTTGGATAAGACATAGAACTAGAGGAAACTTTGCTTGCTAGCTCACAATACGAACTACAGAAATTAAATGTAAAAGGCAAGTATATCAACTTAGACTTTGAGGAAAAGGAAATATAAAAGGTGTTAATATGAAATTCATATTTTTGAAAATGTGTTGATATGTAACAATTTTTTTATATTTTTATAAAGATAATACGTGTTATAAAAATAGAGATTTTTTTTAACGAGGTGAAATTAAAAATATATTTTGATATTCAAGATTAGGGTTAATGACCTCCTTGTAGTATTTTAATTTTCTTAAAAAGGAAATATAAAAGGTGTTAATATGAAATTCATATTTTTGAAAATGTGTTGATATGTAATAATTTTTTTTATATTTTTATAAAGATGATACGTGTTGTAAAAATAGAGATTTTTTTTTTAACGAGGTGAAATTAAAAATATATTTTGATATTCAAGATTAGGGTTAATGATCTCCTTGTAGTATTTTAATTTTCTTAGATGTTTTAAATTTCCACATAGTTTTTCTTCGAACTTTGAAATAATAATATTTTTAATATTATCAAGATTAGGGTTAATGACCTCCTTGTAGTATCTTAATTTTTTTAGATCTTTTAAATTTCCACGACACCACACGAGAGTTTTTCTTTGAACTTTGAAGTAATAATATTTTTAATATTATCTTATTTTGCAAAGTGACATTTTAATCCATACCCCAATATATATATATATATAAAAGCTAGATACACATCCTTATATTTCCTTAGTCAAAGAATCAAAATGAACAGTGATAACAGAGTAACGGGCCCTCTGAAATGAGAAAACAAACCCTTGAGGCCCTCTCATAGTTCAACAAAACAAACCTCCGAAACGAGTAGCAGACAGAGTTGCAGGAACTAGGGTCTCGAGTTCCCTGCGAATATCCTCATGTGTGAGGCAGCCACGACAGGCATCCGCATCGTGTTCGGCCTCATGAATCTCCTCCTGAACATGCTGGGGAATTTCACTCTTGAATCTACCGGCCTTGTCCACCACCCTGCGCACATGAGCCATATGGGTGGACTGGTGGAGGAGCGAGCAAGCTGAGAGGAGCTGCGAGTGTTGATCCTTCAAACCGGCGGCATTCTTGCCTTCCAGGCAAACTGATGAGAGAGCCGAGGGAGAAGGGCACACTAGAAGGTGGAACTGCAGGCAAGTGGAGCGTGCTAGGAGCGACGGGAGAGCCACAGTGTCGGGAGCTGAGGTTGACAGAGAGTCTGGAGAGCGTGGCAACAGACCACAAGGACCGGAGCAATTGAGGCACTGTGAACCAGAGCCGTGGAACAAAATTCTTGTGGAGCCTTTGCGCAACACAGTGAGAAGTCGGGCATCAGCTAAACGGTGGCAAGGCATAATGCTGAGAAGAAATGACTCTGGGCTTTATGCTTTCCCTGGTGGAGCATAATTCAATAAACTGCAAAGGGTTAATCAAGGCCGAAGTTGGAGTACCTCGAGAGGACAGAGCACACGCAGGAGCAGTCGTGAAGGCGTCAAGGTAATTAACCATGGACAAGGCAGATGCAGAAGGCATTTAAAAATGATCAATGGGTGCGTGAGTGATAAGAGTTACCACGTGCCTCCGCTGACGGGCATGCAGATGGGCGCGTGGCTGGCTGTGCTGGCTGTCACGTGGCTGCTGATGCCAGCATATCTTAAATATTTAATCAAGACATGGTATCTTTATGCTAAGCTCCTTTCAATCTTAGATTGTTTTGACAAAAGAATTTAAAACATTTACAAATTTTTTATCTACCAAATTATTTAATTTTTTCTTGTATACTAAGTAGCTGTTAGTAGGTATATATTGCTCTTATGCTCTTAATGATAAAAGGCCAACTTCAATTAAAATTACAGTTACCCATCAGCCAACTATTTTCTTTCCATGTTTGCTATCCGTTGGCATGAACCATCGTAAGTTGAGTATTAGGGCCCGGCTAGACAATGGCTGTTAGAGCCGGGGTCATATGTGGTGGTGTTGCAGGTGGCTTTTGTACAGAGGTATTGTTTCCAATTAGGTTTCTGAGGAAGGAGAGAGTGCCTGCCTGATAAAACATCCTACCTACCTCCAACACAACCCAGGGAGCTTGAAATCATATCGCTTACAGGCAGATTAGAGTAAGAGAGAGTAGACTAATATACGATTTGAGAAGACAGTTATGTTTAAAATTTTGGAAATGAACTGTACAAAAGATTATAAAACTTAACAGTTCTATAAACTTTTATACAATTAGTGGCCAGAAATTTGAACACAATATAAATATTAAATATGTGATTGCCAACGAATATTTTTACTGAGAATAAGGTTATAGCATTAGGGGATTGATCTCATGGCTTTAATATCATCGACGGAGATTAGTTTTATCTGATCTACAGCAGAATGCAGATGGGTGATCAGTACTCTAATGGGAGGTTTCCGGTGTGAGAGACTAGTGGCCACCAACGTGAGGAAAGGTAGTATGCCATGAATGGGTATAAGTTCGTCATACCTTCTTCCAAGGGACTGTCCGTATCTGACAGAGGTCAGAGTCGCTATGAGAACAAGTCTGCTAGCCCACGCACATGGAGATGGGGAAGGTCCGGTCCCTGGAGAGCGCTTGGAATCCAATCATGACTTTTGAAAAAGCGTTCCTCACCTTTTCTTTCTTCTTCTTTTTTTCAATCTTGTTTTTCTTTTCCAGAAGATTTATATTTATATTTCTCAAAATACATAACGAGTCTTAAAAAATGCTGCAAGCTACAAGAGTGCCTTAATTCTTGATCACAACTTTACTGAGCATAAAGCTCATAAAATACCTGATCAACCAAACAAAGCCTGAATATACAGCTCCAATTACCAAAACACATAAAAAAAAATCATGTGGATAAACTTCCATTTAAGCTTTCGCAGATCTGAAGTAGCTTTTAAAGCATAGAATCAAAAGAGAAATACAATGCTTCGAAACCTATTTATGTAAAAAGGAAGTCTTACCAGAAAATCCATAAAGATCATTTAAATCAACATCAACAAGGGGTATGAATGAATTCATAATTTACTACCTCATGATCTTCGATAATAGGCTATTGACCCGTGCCCAGATGGACACCGTCTTTGGCTAAAATATCTGCTTCAACTGTCCTTTCCCTATAGATATGGCAGAACGTAACAACCTCCAATTGATTCTTGAGACAAATGATCTCAGCAAGAAGTGGCCACAGAAAAATACTATGACAAGTCTTCACCTCCAAAAGCTAATCAATCACAAGCTTTGACATCAGTGATTGTTTTCCACCACAAGGGATAAGAGGATTTTAAGAGGAGAGCATTCAACAAAATTGTTCATCCCATATCCTAAACCTTAATGTAGACTTTCTTGCTTCCAAAACATAAAACTCCACCTGCACCATAGAGCCCATGGTCTTACTACGAAGCCCCATCAAAATAGGACCAAGGCCAATTCTTATTAATCTCTTCCTCTTTTACTTAGCAGATCTTCATAATTTTGTTTTGTTGAGGATAATTGTAGAGGACAACATCACATCTTATTGCACAAGATAGAGGCAAGGAATAGAGATCATAGAAGAGGCATTGATTCCGGATCAACCATACTTGCCCTACAAGGATAAAAGGAACCCCTTTAAACTGTTGAAGTTCAGCCTTTTGACACCAGTTAAACATATAAGCATTATTTGATGTAAGACTCCCATCATTATCCTACCCAAAAGACTAGGGTTATTAACACCTTGGTAATAAGAGCATCAAGAATTGGTGATAAGGAACATGTGGAACAAGAACTAAAACATCTAACACAAGTATTCAAAGATAATGGCTATAATGACAATCAAATCAACATAGCTATCCACAATGCCAAAAAATCTTGGAAGCAAAAGAATGATGAGATCATCCGATAGAATAGCCGAAATTCTAAGAAAAAGGAACATTAAGGTTTCTTTTGGACCTCCAAATACCATCGGGAAGATGGTGGACTCGTTAAAGGACCCAATCAAACCCGACTTATATAAAGGAGTATATTCAATAGCATGTTCTTGCCAAGATGTTTACATTGGTCAAACTAGAAGGTCCATTGAAGTTAGTCTACTTAGATAACATTGTGTGGATCTGAAACACGATAGATTTAAGAAGTTATCTTTAGTTGAACATGCACACTTAACCAAACATCAGATATGCATGGAAAAAGAAGCAATCATCACAAAAAAGAGGATTTAACTAAACGGAAAGCCAGAGAAAAGATAGAAATTACGATAAACCCAAATTGCTTGAACAAAGATGACGGGAAAAAACTAAGTGACACGTGGACCCCACTTCTACACTTCTACAAAGAACAAAAATCTCAAACTGACAATAATAATACGCCGACCTACATTAAAAATATAATATTCAATGGTCAATAGAGCAATTTTCTGGTATTTAAGAATGTTTTGGTAGCCAATACATCTTAGGCCTACGAGCCTCCCGAAGATGATCTCAGAGGAGAGATCGAAACATTGAGCACGTCTTAAACACAAAATGTCGTTCTAGATTACATCAAATAGTCCTCCCTGCATATGGCAATATTCAGACATATAAGCATTGATTGAGGAGCCAATCCCTCAAGGGAACTTAACCTTAAGAATAACCTCCAACTGCTTCAAGACCCGAGACACGAATCTGCATGCCACTATCAAATAAAATTTTTCCTCCTTAGCATTCTTACACAAATAGCACCTGCTAGGACCAGCTCTATTATGATTTTGCAAATGATCCCATGTTAAGACTTTATTGCACAAAAAAAAACACATTAAGATCTTATCCTTTGGAGGGACATTGTACTTCCAAATAGTGCACCACCACCAATCATGATCGCGTCATCATTAGCATATCATAGCTTGATTTAGGTGAGTAAACACCATGTGTATCATTAACCCATATTAGAGAATCCTTCACTTTGTTTAAATGCACATGAGATCTGATTAATTGGCTCGTTTATGCTTGCCAAATCATAGCATCATTATTCCAAAACCCAAGAAAAACCATATTCTTCCATCCATGTCAAAATAGAGACACACCTTTAAATCTCAAAAACATCACCATATGAAATGGTAAGATATGCTTAGAGGCCCTGCCAATCCAAGCATCCTCCCCCACCCTCTTGCGACCATCTCCCACCTCCACATTTCTTGGAACCATTTAAGTTATGTAATTCCAACAATGATGTCTGTAATGTAATTTTAGCAATTCTAATTTGATTTTAGAAAAAAAGATTAAAAAAACTATGAGAAAGATTATTCAAATTCTAGAATGTTTGGATTATAATTTATTTAAATTATGCAATCTTAACAACCTAACGATTTCAATAAAATTAAAAAAAAAAACAGAATAACTGTTCAAAATTATAAAACATTTACACTACTCTATTCATTTTTACATTTAAAAATACAATTTTAACCATAAGAAATTATAATCTAAACCAGAATTATATATCCCAAACCAAAAATATTATATAATTATTCAAACTATATATCCCAAACCAAAAATATTATATAATTTTTAAAATATATATCTCAAACCAAATATATTATATAATTTTTTAAACTATTATATTTGATAGTCTAAATATTTTATTTTTTCAAAACTTTTTTTAGCATATTTTAGTTCTAATTTTATTTGTATTTCCACTGAATTTTTTTTAAAATAATTTAGAATGAAATATATTAGTTATGCAAATTATATAATTTGGGTGTTAAAATATTTGAGGGTGCTAAATTTATTTATGAATTCAAAAATACAATTTAAACAAATAGAAATTTAAATTTAAAAAAATTACTAAATTCCAATCAAAACCTACTGTAAAATGGAAAAAATTACTTAATAATATTTGATAAAAATAGCTGCCAATAAAATAGCCTTGAAATGAGTGCAATCTCAATTTCAAGTGCAATCTCAGAGAACTGCTTAACACTGGCCTAGTGGCCGATCTCAATTGCGTAGCTCGCCTTACAGGATGGGCTTGCCTTGCCTCAGTATTTGGAATTTTGGAAGGTCGTCAGAGAACATGATTTCTTGATATTCGCACTGAAGATTTCGAAAAGTGTGATTTCTAACTGACAACAGCGGGTAAGTGACATCATGACCAACACCATGTGCGAATGGAAACCATGTTCTACCCAAACCACCAGTTTTTAGATCCCGCTCCGCTCTCCTCCTTCATAGGCGTCATACATGCACAGATCTTTCACATTCACAAACCACACGCATTCTTTAGAGAAATCTCATTCATTATTTCTACCCGAGTTCCCATATCCACATTTCTGGGCTGACAAAAGTATAGCCTAGCAAAATGAAGCAGGGCGAGTCATCTTTGAGCGACGCATCTATGGTTTTGTTCTGTAATCGTAGCTATCAAGGAGAGCCGGCGGCCATGAAAGCTGCAACCGGGACATTGACGGCCTTGTCTGGGGGCGTGGAAATGGGAGTGTTTAGATCCAAGGAATGGGCCTGCAATGTTTCCAGGATAGCCACCACCGCAGGCTCGGGCTTGAATAGCCCTGTTCTAACTCTGGGATCAGCCCTGCACGTCTGCAGTAGGGATGATATTGAGTTGCTGGGTACCTACATAGTTCTTATTATTTCCTTTATTTTCCTCCTCCTCCTTCACCATTATCAGTATTTCAATCTTAATTCCATCATCGGTAATCAACTGTAACGTTATTGAACAATCCAGTACATATTACTATTGATCGCAATATGCCAGTGATTTCCAATTTACTACCAAATGGAATGCTCAGAACATATGGCGAATGTGTGACTGTTGTATATATTAAATTCCTTGTATGAAATCGCCTGTTGGCCTAAGGATATTTTAATTGTAAATAGATTTTCCATATAACGGTTCTTGTTGCTTTCTAATTACATGGTCTCTTCTCATATTCTGCAATCATCGGAACACAGATAGAGGGTTATTTTTATCACTTTTCAGCCATCTGAGTTGCAGAAAAGATCAGGACAGAGTGATGGCACAGGAATTTGAGAACTTTCTTTACCATCATTGCTTGAATGCGGTTCCTCTACGTCTAGTACATTAAAAGAGTTCCCCTGCCAGTCTTTTAGCGCTTAATGGCGTGAACTAAAATGGTGCCTGTAAACAAGACCAATAAACTGTTGAATGTAAACAAGCCAATAAATGAGACCCTCCCAAATAAGATAAAAGAAGATATATCTCCTGTCTTATATGACATTGCCGCGGTCCACAGTTCTAATGGTGAGATTTCACAGTTATAATTGTGAGAGATAAGTTTAGGATCTTCTTATTTCGGTTTAAATATCAAATCTTCAATAAAACACTGGCTTATTGTGATAAGACTAAAAAGATTAACTCACCTATATTGATTTCATTTTACCCCAGTTCAAATCTCCAATGAAACATGGCTTATCACACAAACCTATTGTGATAAGACTAAAAAGATTGAATCACCTATATTGATTCTGAACATGCCGAATACATGCCGAATTCCCATGTTTATAAAAAAAAACTTTATAAAAGCAATTCTAACCATAGAACGTGTCTTAACTGAGTTTTTGACTGGAATTTAGTGTTAGGGGTTACATTATTGCAGTCCCTGTGTTCTGCTCTGATGTATCTTCATCAAATTTACTTGCTTAGTCTTCATCTTTTCAGTGAGTGAGGTCCTGATTCTGAGTATATATTCCTCAAATTTACTTGCATATTCTTCATTTTGTCAGCCCTTGAAGCATCGGGCACTACTTCGCCTCAAAATGTTGTTTTAAGTGTGTGACGAGACATTACCCTGTAGGATTTCATCTGAGCACAGAGAACTCTACTTTGGCAGGGATCAGAATTCCTGTGCACATTCCCTCTGTAAGGGATGACAGAATGTATAGATTATATGCACAAACTTCGAGGAGTCATGGGATCATTTTTCCAGCTTTATTAGCATTTTTTTTACATGCTCTCTGAAATAAAACGGGAGTAATAGGTTGTCGTAAATTATGGCAGAAGCTTGTGTTGTTTGACCGAAAGATGGAGAGAATTTCATTGAAGGAAACAATAATGAATCACTTTACAAAGACGATTTTGTTTTTATAAAGAATTGAATACTGTTTTGTTTTAATTTTTGTTTACCATTCACACGCTTTCCAAAGGGTATTCATGGTTTTTGAATATCTCCTCCAAATAAATATTTACACAGTCATGTACTTTGCATTTTTTGTTCAAGAGGAAGGAAACCTTGTAACCATGAAGAGATTGAGTTTCAACATCAAACTAATATACTAGCATCAAATTGATTCGGAAAAGGAAAGTTGTAACCATGAAGAGATTGAGTTTCAACATCAAACTAATATACTAGCATCAAAGTGATTGGGAAAAGGGAAGTTGGGATGAAGAAAAGAGTGAGATTTTGAGGTTTTTTTTAAATATGTTATGTTTAAGATATTTATTTTGAAGGAGGAAGGCAGAAGTGTACTGTCCAGATTGATTTTGATTTTATGATCTTCATTTAAAATTCTGAATAAACAATTATAATATATATATATATATATATAATAACCACTAACTTACGCATTGATGTATGGATAACTTGGATAGTTCATGGCAGATAACCAAAATAAATTGGGTGATAACATGTAGCTAGACATGAATTACTTACATGGATTACTGGTAGTTAGACATGAATTACTTACATGGATTACTGCTAACTGAAACAGTTTAACTCAAAAAATATCTAATATCTAATAATATCAATTCTAGATTTTTTAGTAGGTTTGAGCCTATTTAAAGGAGGGTAAGAAGCTCACAAGAATAAAATTGACTCAAAGAGATGTAATTGATAAAATAATGAGGTAAATTTCTTGCTTCCTCTTCTTCATGATTGCATTGCAATAAGGTAATTGATAAAATAATGAGATAAATTTCTTGATTCCTCTTCTTCATGATTGCATTGCATTTTATGGCCAAGTTCTATCTCAATAGACTTTTTATGCATTTTTCGTTGTTGATCATCTTATTATTTTCCCAAATGTGATGTACCTTGTTAGTACCTCGAATTTCTTCCATGTGGATCTCTTCAATTGTGAGTGCAGAGGATTCCCCATGGCTGCGATTTTCTAGCAGTGCTCGACGCCGCTCAAATAATGCAGAACGTCAAATTGATGCATCAAATCTTTTTGTTTGTAATCCATTTGTTTGATTTCAATAGATTTAAAATGCCTTCAAATCTTTATGATTTGAAAAGTTGAAAAAATTTAATGTAAACCTGTGAAAGAGCCATATGCTATTGAACGCAGATTTTTCATTTATATAATTTTACTGTTTGTTATTGACATCTTTTTTTAGTTTCTTGCAGTGAGCCGTTGCATTGGAAAAGCCATTAATGAACGCTATATATGATATTGAACGGTTTTGTTTTTTGTTTTTAATATTTTTAGGCGGATAAGAGCTAAAGCCAGAATAGGAGCTAGTTTTGATAGGGAGGTAACAAACCGCTTTTGTCCAAATCAAAGTTATAAATGACCCGGTATATTTGAAATAAAAATATAATAATAATTGAATAGATTTGGTTATTAAGGTTTTTTAACGAAGTTTTTTGGTCTTTTTGTTATCGTGATATGACAAAATCGGTTAGTAAATGGTAGTAAATGGTATGGGGGCTTTACTAGAATGCAATATAATACCAGGTTCATTCATATTGCGGTATTAAATATTCAGGAAAACCTAAAAATTATTTTGCTTATATATTAAGGGGCAAAGGGTTTTTTTTATTTAATGTAACAATACAAAAATAATTCAGGGTCTTTTTATATGGGCGGCTGACAAATATCCACCAAAGGATCACGACTGGATGAGAAATTGGGTTGAGGCAAGGCTCGGGCTTACCAGTATGTAGGGAAATCACGTCTTGAGGCATGCTTGAGGCCAGGGGGTTTCATGGTGAAGTGGGTTTCAAGTCAATCATAGTCGAGAGGCGGTGGTCATTGACAACCAATTTTACCAATAGCACTCAGCCAGTTGTTACCAATACCCTTGGGAGGCTCTAAGCCTCCAGGGCCTGTTATAGGCCCTCGATAGGCCTTGGGGGCTTGAATACCCAACCAATCATGCCTATTACACGCCTTGAGAGGTTTCATCAGCCTCCTAGAGCTTGTTACAGGCCCTCAGGGCTTCGATACCTAACCCACAACGGGCTTAGTCAGCGATTGGGGAACTACAACATGTAATCTAAATGTTGTACTATGTGCATTGGCTCTAGTGACATACAAGAAGTGATCTCCTATCTCTTCATTAGACCATTAGATATTTCAAATCATAATGATATGTGGTTGAGTAATTGTATTGTGGGTGAAGTAATGTGCATCCACAATATATATTGAAAGAAGCAAGGTGCATTGTAGAATGCATGTGGGGTCGTAAGAGGGGTATCATATCAATATACTAGGTAGAAATATAAAGGGGTGTAAAAAATGTTGATGAAAAAATTGATACATACAATATCTAGTGAAAATAGGGTTTTTTTTAAAATTGGGAAGGCATATTGGGAGGGGGTTAAAAAAAAAATTTTGGAAGGTATTTTCCATTATTTAGTGAAATTAGGGGTACTATTTCATATGCCACGAATGAACCGTGCTATGATAGCGGTTTATTGAGTGAATCCCCCGTGGTAAATGGTTAAAAGTATAGTAATTAGAAATTTTTAATAATAATAATAACATCGACAACTTCATTATTGTTATCATGATATGATAAATTTTGTTAGTATATGGTTAACATTATGGTAATTAGACCATTTTAATAATAACAAGAGCCACGAGGTGGCAATGTCCTTGAAATTGCCCCTTGCTCTTGCTATTGTCAATTGCTTTGGCAAGAGAATAAAGGCAATGTGGGCATACGATGCAATTGATTTGGATTGCAAAGACAATGTAGAAACAGTCCAGAATTCTATGAAATCGATATAAAGTATAGAAAGAACGAACTGAATATTCTATTTTTCGAGCAAAATAAATATTTAAAATATCAGAAATTCATAAGGGTATTAGAATCAAAATACTTCAATTTTTAATTCAACTTATTGTGATTTATAAAATAAAATAAAGTATGATAAAGAACATTGCATAATGTGCTACTGCACTCATGCGAAATTCAAATTTAAGCCAAATAGGTTGGAAGAATGTGTATCTTATTAAATAAAGGGCCTTCTAGTTATAACATATACACCATTTGTATAAAGTTCTAATTGCCATATTTATTCTAAAAAGTCATTTTTTTATGCACAGTAAACATGTCATTTAACAAAGACAATGCAGGTATAGAAAAAACAAACTGAATATCTATTTTTCAAGCAAAATAAATCTATCAAGTATTGAAAAGTCATAACCATAATAGAATCAAAATAATCCAATTTCTAATTCAACTTATTGAAATTTATAAAATAAAATAAAGTATGATAAGAACATTGCATAACATGCTACTCTACTCGATGCAAAATTCAAATACGCCAAACAGGATGGAAGAATGTGTATCTTATTAAATAAAGGAGCTTCTAGTTACAACATATCCACAATTTGTGTAAAGGTCTAGTTGCCATGTTTGTTCTAGAAAGTCATTTTTTATGCATAGAAAGGCTTAATAAATAGACTGCAGAAAGTGATAGCAGTCATTGCAATGTGATAGCAGGTTTTCGTATTTAAAAGGAAAAACAAAGTATCAACTATCAGGATACTACTAGGCCAAAAGAATGCGTATCTTATTAAATGAAGGATCTTCTAGTTAATTTATGCATGCATAATAAAGGTGCCATTTAACAAATTATAGTTTGAGACTTAACAAATAGAGCGCATAAACCAATAGCATCCATTGCAATGTGATGGCAGGTTTTTGTATTTAAAAAGGGAAAAAAGTATCAACTATCAGGATAATAGCATCAACGAACTGTTCTAATTAAATCAAAACTGCAATTTTCAGAACAACACCATTTATGATATGTTGCAAACTGCTATAATCTAGTATGTAGTTGAGACTGTTTCCAATTGCATAAATGCAATTGTAAAAAGCCTTGCTCCAGATTCATGGTAATAAGAGCATTGAAACATATCAAATAAAAAAATTCAAAATCTTGATTTTGGAATTGATTCATTCATGAGTATTGCAATCAACAAATATAAAGATCTAGGCTTTGGAAAATAACAATTGACAAATTCCAAAAGAAAAGTTCAAGATAGAGGCATTTAAAGAAAGACAAAAAGCTGTTTTTTTCATTTGCAATTATCATTTGCCTTGGGCGAAATTGGATTTAAGCAATCATTTGCAAAATTTCAAAATTGCAACTGAAGGTGTCCAATAGATTTGGACAAGAGTTGTTAAACCAATTTTTTTTCCTATATTCTTGTTTTTCTGTTGTGTTCTAAAAGAAAAAAGTAAAGTAATATGAAAGCTGATAGCAGCTCAAAAAGCATGTGTTGTATTTTTTTTTTGCCCATCTGCAAAAAGGTGTTGGTAAATGTTTCTTGTTGTAGGTAGCAAAATTGCAGGTATCAAAGAACTAGGCAGGACCAAAGAAGAGTTGTTGCTGTCAAAAGAATTTGTATTTCGGATGTAGCTCCTATTTTTGAACATTGTATACGGGATATAGTTAGTCGAGCTAGAAAAATCATCAAAATTCAAATGGGCAAGAATAAACAACATTTATAATATTTATAATCATATTTATAATATCCAGAATATGTTTATAATATTTATAATCATTGTAGCAATTTTTGGATTGAGATCCATTAAAAAATGAGTCTCTATGAATTTTTTTCCTATGATCACTTTTGCATTTTAAAAATTGTTGAAAAGAGCCTAGATATACTATGTAAACTCCAAATGCATCTTATAATTTTTCCATGAATTGGATTGCAAAGACAAAAACAATTAACATAAATGTGATTCTCCTGATTTTATATTTTTTCATATACATGTCCAAACCACTGGTCAATTGCTACAATTGCCACAAAACACTGGCTTCACATAAGTTGGGAATTCAAAGGAGATCTTCTAAATATGTCTGTAAAATACATTAACAGTTGAAGCAACCTGACAAATAGATTTCCAAATATATAGGTGGAAATCCTTTGAACAAATAATGTTTAAAAACGGTTATGTGAGACTCAAACTATTTCCAACCAAACTAAAGGAGTTGTGAGGTCAACAATGCGAAACCTTCAAATGCTTTGTAAAACGTTGGATCTAAGAGCGCTTAGCAATATATATTGTCACGTCCCCTCCCATCCAACAAGCTAGATGGAGAGGATCGTGACGGTTGAACCGGGCATCCAGCCCCATATAGTGAAATGGGACATTCAAATTAAAGAATAAATATGCATACACATTCACATAATACATAAGAGAGATATGAAGATGCATAATTATCAGAAATCACAGCGGAGTAATAAGAATTTCACATCCATCATACATTCATAACATTCATCAAATGATAATTGCCAATTTACACAAGAGAATACTTATCTCAATAAGGCAGTCCCAAGCAACTGGCTATGCAACTGCAACGTTCCACCCAACCATAGGCCAGTGTGCTCCTTAATCTCTCAGCACCACTGCCACCCCCGAGCTGGGCATGATCTCTACAAGGAACCAGGGAACAGCAGACTCACACATAGCCAAGCATACACCAAAATGAGCCAAGCCAATCTACAATTGGGTTTATCAGGCTGCTAGGAGATGGAAAGGAAGAATTGCTAAGCTAGTGAGCTCAACCACAGAGCTATGGGTACCCCTCCCAGATCTATTCAGCTTGGCACTCACAATGCCTACACACCCAACACCAGGAAGTATTCTCTTCACTGCCACACAGTCCCTCAAGCCATACCTTCCTCTCTAGTGCTCTCAGGGTGTGCATAGAAAAGTAGCCAGCCCTCTTGATCTTCTTGAGAGGATATTCCCTACACTAGGTTTATCAAGCTAATTCTGTCCACTACCATTCCAGTTTCTTGCTTACAGGTTCAAATCAAAACCAGGATGCACACAACAGCAAACTACACTTGCTGAGCATGAGAAAACGTTTCCAACAATGGGATATATGAGATGGGGTTTCCTGGACTTTAGAAAAACGTGGGTAGACTCAAAACATGTTGGCACTTGGAAAATTCGACTGGGGAAACAAAACCCATTTCAGAAAAACGCCCCAGGGGCAAAAACGACCTCCCTACAGCCCCCAAAACGTGGCCCTTCACTCCCAGACTACTGTATATGCAAAAACGAACTCCCAGGCATGGGAAGATGCAAGATTTTGCTGAAAAACGTGAAGAGAATGACCCAGATAGCTCCCACTGCGTGAATGAATGAAGACTGCCCATTCCCCATGGCTTTGGGCACCATTTCGTGGGTGGTTTCTTGCCCCACAAGCAAAAACACGATTTTCCAAGTTGATGGCTTGCCCATGCACGAAAATGGCTTGCCCATACTCTTTCATTCCCAAGGCATTAACTGCCTTAACCAATTTCTTGGAAGAATTAAATGATTGGGTACATGAGACAAAATGGGTAGTTGGTGGTTTATGGGTTTCCCCATTGACACATGGATTAATACCATTGGCTCAAGGGTTTGAATAGTTTCCCTCCCTTTTCCTTGTAGAACCATGCCCCTTCTCTTTTGTTGCATTGCATAGCTAGTTGTGGGTATTTTGCATTAAAATTCGTATTTACATGATGTCTTATATACATTGTGCCCATCTCGCACAAGAACCATAGGCAACTATTTTAATTGCCGATACATAAACGCTAAATCAATGGTGGGGCCTTGGCCTTGAGCTCCTCACCATGATTAAGTTACAATATTTACATCATTTGCAAAGGGGGTCAAAATGGGGACGTGACATATATTAGTTAAAATGATGCAAGTGTTGTTTGTGATCTACGAAATGAAAGGGATTTGTTGTGTAGTAGCTGGAATTGTTCATATCCACCCACGTGCAGAAGAAACGCTTCTTGAAGTAGCAGCAGGTGAAGTCTATCTAGTACACCAACTATTTGCTTTTTCTAAAAACCATTGCTATGTTTAAAAAATGTTTTAACCAACCTCAATGTACATGATAGGGTTATGCACCTATGTGGGTAAATGTATTTGTTGCATTGGCATGATTACATAGCAATGCTCTTGAATCTATCTATTGCATTGACAAGTTTCTTTGTTTAAATGTTCATTGTTCTCTTATAAAATATTGTAGTTCAGATGGCAGAGTTTCATGCTAATATTTTAGTTAAGTGTATATGTAATTTGTTGTGGTATCAGAATGGAAATGGTTTTGTACTTGTGAGAGGATTAGACATTTTCAAATTGCATACAGAGATGGCTTGAGACAAAAGAGGTTTTAAGAGCATAAAAAAATGTGTTTTTGTGTTTTCAATGGGAAGAAAGAAAATATCGAATTTTTGTGTCTTGTTCTGAAGTAAAATCAGTAAACTAGACGTAGAGGCTAACATCACTAAGTTCGATTGTGAAATTCTAAGAACCTTATAAAAAAAACTAAATACCATACTGTTATAGGTCAAAACTGCACCTCTCCGTCTATGATCACCTTGAGCTGTTGATCACACAAAAGGACAACTTGGATGGAGGAGCATTATGACCTTAGATGACACATTGACCTAATTCATGACCTGTGACTCAACCGTTATACCACATACCCAACACTTGGATTTCCACACCCAATGTAGGGCCAAATGTTTCTGCAACTATGCCTGTCATGAGTACCATGACTGCACCGTCCACGTCAGCTACCACTAGTTTCAACAACTTTGTAGGCTATAACATGAATCAAGGTAATATACCTGCAAGAAACGTCCCTTTTTCTTTATTTTCAGGAGGAGGGGGTAACATTGTGAACCAACAATATGGCGGAGCTGACGCCCAGCCACAGTGGACGAACCCACAGAGCACTAACCCACTTTCATATGGGTGGGGGAATTTTAATAATACTTTCACGAAACAACAAACGACGGGGGGCTACCCCTACCAGCAGATGGCTAGGGGAAACCCCTACCAGAAGATGACTAGGGGCCACCCCTACCAACAGATGGCTGGGGGCAACTCCTACCAGCAGATGGCTGGGGGAAACCCCTATTAGTAGTTCATGGGTCAAACTATGGGTGGTTCCCCCTTTATGACCCTAGCTTATAAAGTACCATCTTCCAGGCCTCGTTTACCATTTCTGGCAACTTTAAATTTGCCAGACCTTTCCAAGTTGACAAACGATCCAGTGTATCATAATGCCACATGGCCACTAGTTCCTACCAAGTTACCTTTGGACATCCCAAAGTTCGAAGGAAAAACTGTCAAAGAACCTGGTGATCATGTCACTACTTTCCATTTATGGTGTTCCTCGAACTCCTTAAACGAAGATTCCATTAGGTTGAGACTATTCCAAATAACCTTAATTGGTGCTGCAACTAAATGGTACATTGCATTACCAGTAGCCACTTTCTTTAAATTTTGGGATCTTGCAACTGTTTTTCTGAACCACTTCCAGCTTCCTGTGCGGTATGATGATGGAACAAACCTTTTTTTTACATTTAGACAAAATAAAGCCACTCACTTATCTGATCACATTCAGGAGTGGTGAAGACGGAAGAGGCTCATTAAAGCCAACATACCTCTAGAATTCCTTCTTGAGTGGTATTTGAAATCACTCCTTCCTTATATTTCTTAGGAGGTAGCTACTTCTGGAGTATCTATAGAGGAAGAAGCCATCTTATGGACCCAGTAGTTAGACCTTGTTTACGCACAATCTGGGTTACTTTATGAAATTATATGTGATGCACCACGATCAAATACTGATCGGAGTAGACCTAAGCCTGGACCACATGCTGACGGCATAGTGGGTTCAGTTGATTCTGCAACCTTCGAAGCTTTGACTAAACAGGTTCATGCCTTATCTGTTAAACAATCGACTGCAGAAGTTACTTCCATCACAACCTCTCCTTCTACTTCTGAATCTGTCAACCAGGTTCAGAACAATCAAAAGGGCCCTCGGCAGCCCAATAACAAAAAGAAGGGCAAGAAAGGAGAGGCGAACCATCAGAAGCCCAAAAAAGAGAATGCCGAGGAGGGTAACAAAGAGAAGAAGAAGGTTAAGTTCCCTTGTAAACTTTACAAGCAGGACTCATCAATGCCCTCTATTCGAAGAAGCTCAGAAGCTGCTTAAAGAGAAGAAACCTGTCGTACTGAAAGATCCATTCCCTAAGGGGAAGGGTTCAGCTTCTTGCACCTCCAATACTGGGGGAACCACACATGCATCGGTTGATCAAACTTTTATTAACATGGTTAACTCGGATGCACTCTTACAAACGAGACCCAGGAATTACACCCTGGATGCACAAAAGAAGGATAAGGAGATTCCAGAATCTTCCACTCCACTCCACATACCTTTGGACCCACTGCCCAAGATCCTGAAAGGTGTCTTGAAGCGGGCATCGCACAATCCCAACACTCGAGCTGCTTCCAACTACAATGTGGTTGAAGATCTAGCCCATACCCCTTGTGCTAAGTCTACCTTAGAAGTCCTGCAAAAGTGTCCTTTACAACAAAATGCACTTCTGGCAGTTATTGGAAGTATGGAATCCTCTAACATGTCTACGCGATTTGATATGGCTGATATCAAATACTGGTTTCCGTACCACATTGCCCTTCAGATAGAAGTCATCCATGTCGCAATGACCATTAGACAAGCTATCATGGACAAGGGCGCATCGACGTGCATAATGTCAATTTCCTGTTGGAAAGCTTTGGGTTCTCCGGAGTTAGCCCCTTCTAACACACTGCTTACTGCATTTGATGGCAGGACTTTCCGCCCACACGAGGTTTTGCCATCATTTGATGTCACGTTGGCCGGTAAGATAGTTGCTGTAGAAGTAGAAGTTCTGGACACTCCACTTGATTACAACATGTTATTAGGCAGGAGCTGGACGTATGCCATGCGAGCTATTGTATCGACAGTTTTTCGAGTTGTTATGTTCCCGTTTGAAGGTAAGGTCGTTACAGTCGATCAGCTTTCTTTCACTCAGAGAAACAACCAGACTTCTTCGGAATTCATGATTCCCTTAGTTGATCAAACCGCCCCAGTAAGCGAGATCTTAGGAGCAGGGCTTTACGGGTCGTTAATAGGCACTTTCGACCTTCCCTCCCCTGTACTTTTTATGCGTTCTGATGTAAGTACTTCTACTAAAACATTCACAGTTGGTTTAAGAACTGATCCGTGGATCCTTCCCACTACATCGGAACCTTCAGTGCCTCTATCCGTTGCAGTAGTATCCTACATGGAAGCACAACATGCTACAATGGAACATATTGTGACTCCGCCAGTCTCTGCTGAGTCAGATATGGACTATGCTCCAGCATGGTCACTGAATTCTACCCACTCTTTCGATTGTTTAGACACGGTTTTTCCATCCGATGAAGCCATCTTGGAAGCCATGATGGGCCTGGACCAACCACGGGAACATATGCATCACAGGTCCTACCTGATTCCAGATCTAGACAGGATAGAGAGAGGGGAATTCTTTATGAGACCCGGTCGACTTGTTGATTTGTCATATTTTTCTTCTACTTCGAGAGCTGTTTATGCTGAGGGAAATATGGCTAATATATCGAGAACCATTCCAATTAACATTTCCACCAAACCTGGGGTCATGGAAAACATTTTTATTGCTGCAGACTGTTCTCCAGAAGAGATCACTTTGTATACTAAGCTTTTCAAAGAATTCCACGACAGTTTTTCCTAGTCATATGAGGAGATGCTAGGCATTGACCCAACCATTGTGGAGCATGTCATCACGACATACCCTAATGTAAAACCTGTGAGACAAAAGCTCAGTCCTGTGAATCCTAGAAAAGCGGCCACCATTAAGGCGGAGGTTAAAAAGTTGCTTAAAGCCGGATTCATCTATCCGATTGACATGATGGAATGGGTTTTAAATCTTGTTCCGGTTGATAAGAAGTGAGGCACCATTCAAGTCTGTACTGACTTTTGGGATTTGAACAAAGCTTGTTCGAAAGATAACTACCCCACACCGTTTATTGACCAGATCATAGATGCTTGTGCGGGACATGAGATGTTCTCTTTCATGGACGAATTTTTGGGATATAATCAAATACAAATAAAACCCGAAGATCAGCACAAAACAACTTTCATTTTCCCGTGGGGAACCTTCGCTTACCGGAAGATGCCATTTGGCTTGAAAAATGCTAGAGCTACCTTCCAGCGAGTGATGAATTTCGCTTTTCATGATATCAAACACATAGTCGAGCCATACTTGGATGACCTCTTGGCGCGATCTCGAAAGAGATGGGATCATCCAGCACATCTTAGATTGGTGCTCGAAAGATCTAGACAATATAAGATTCGTTTGAATCCTAATAAGTGCGTGTTCTGCATTGAATCGGGACGTCTACTGGGATTCATTGTCTCCAGTCGTGGCATAATGGTTGACCCTCTAAAAGTAGAGGCGATTGTAAATTTGCCTCCTCCTCACACCTTGCGACAACTCCAAAGTATTCAAGGCATATCTAATTTCTTGCGACGGTTTATTATAAACTATGCTAAGATCACGAAAGTTTTTATGAGACTACTCAAACAAGATTCCTACTTTGTGTGGGACAAGGCTGCTCAAACATCCTTTGAGGCCTTGAAAAAGGCACTACTTACAACCCCCTTGTTGAGCCCGCCAGACTATGCGAAAGACTTTATTTTATATCTGCCAGCGTCTCTTAATACAATTAGCATAGTATTAGTTCAAGAGGACGATACGCTCCAAGAGCATGTTGTCTACTATCTTTCTCGCGCATTGATAGCCCCTAAGGTTAAATATTCGCACGTTGAGAAGTTAGCACTTGCCGCAGTCTATGCGGTACAGAGGCTTCATCACTATATACTTTTACAAAAAACTACTGTGATAGTAGAAGTCAATCCCTTTCAGTATGTTCTCACTCGACGAATCATTGGTCGGAAATATAATAAATGGATTGTAATCCTACAGGATTTCGATTTGGTCTTCAATTAGCCAAGTCGAAGAAATCACTAGTGTTTGCTGAGTTAATCTCAGAGTTTCCGAGCGATCTAGAGCATGTCGAAGAAGAATCATCATTCCTGGATGAACATATATTCCTCATTGCTTCCTTTGACCCATGGTACGGGGATATCTTAGTATATCTCCAGACCTTGAGGTGTCCTACTAGTTTTTCTCGAGAAGAGCGACACAAGCTGAAAAGCCATGTGAAGAACTATCTCATCATCTCAGATACTTTGTATCGATGTGGGGTAGATTCCATCTTATGATGTTGCTTAACTCTAGAAGAAGCCAAAGCAGTATTAAATGATGCCCACAGTGGAGCTTGTGGGGGACATCTTTCCGGGTTGGCAACAACTCAGAAAAGACTGCATGCCAGATATTTTTGGCCCACGATCTTTAAAGATTGTGTGGAAGCTGTGAAACGTTGTCGTCCATGTCAGTTTTTCACCAAGAAAATGAGGGCACACCCAGCTCTTCTTCATCCTGTGATTATAGCGGGTCCCTTCACAAAATGGGGAGTTGATTACATGACTTTCAATCCAGTTTCGGCTGGAGGGCATCATTATATCATTGTTTCTGTCGACTACTTTACCAAATGGGTGGAGGCAATGCCTACTGTCAAGGCAGATGGAGAAACTGCCACTTATTTCATTTTTAATCAGATTATTGCACGGTTCGACATACCTAAAGAGATAGTGACTGATCACGGCAGTCATTTCCAGAATAGCATGATGACAGATTTGTAGACAATGTTAGGGTTTCGACAAGAACATTCATCTTCATATTATCCACAGGCGAATGGACAGGTCGAAGCAGTTAACAAAACTTTAAAGGTTATACTGCAAAGAATTGTTAATGCCAGTCAAAATAACTAGCACATCATGTTGTACCCGACTCTTTGGGATTACCGAGCTAATGTAAAGACTGCTACCAGGTTCTCTCCCTTCCAACTCATGCATGGGATAGAAGTAGTCATTCTGATTGAATGGGAAATTCCTTCTTTAAAACTGGTTGTTCAATTACTATCGGATACTTCAGTACTAGAAGAACGTTTGTTGCATTTAGAACACCTAGATGAATAGTGCCGCGATGCGCTTACAACAAACGAGGTTCACAAAAAATGAGTCAAAGGACAATATGACAAGTTTGTCAAGCCTAGGGTATTCCTTGAAGGAGATCTTGTTCTACTTTGGGACCAGCACAAGGAACCCCTAGGACCTAGCAAGTTCAAATCCATGTGGCTTGGACCTTACATAATTTCCAAAGTACTGAAGAAGGGCACTTACGAGCTAGTAGACTATGAAGGGAATAAGCTGCATGAGCCTAGAATGGGCTCTACCTGAAGAAGTACTATGCTTAGGCAGTTGTACTTTTTCTTGTAACATAGCTATATATCTTGTAGAGCTAGTTTTTTGCTTGTGCTTGTTTAGTTAATATTATGTGTGTTTTCTTTTTGTGTATCAGATGTCGACTGAACATTTCTTAGGATTTTCTGATGGCGCCAGTCGCCACACCCGACAGTTAGCTTTAGTAGCTTGGGTCATTTATTCACCCGCTGGCCAACTGGTCTCTTCAGGGGGGGTTTGTTTCGGTCCCACTACGAACAATGTAGCTTAATACAGTGCAGTTATAGAACTTATCTAAGATGCCCTTATTCATGGCATTTCACATCTGGAGGTAAGACTTGACTCATAGCTAATTGTATTTCAATTAATGGGTGTTTACCAGATTAGAGATCCTGTTTTGCTATGTCAGTTTCTGCGAGTTAGATTATTGGAAAGACATTTTGATTCCATTATATATCAACACATTCCAAGAAATTTAAATGCATTAGCTGACTCATTTGCAAATTATGTTCTAGATTGGCATTTGTATCATACACTCCCATAAACAGCATTTCACACATAAAATTTAAACACATACACATGTAAATAACCGATACTGTATCAAAAAATATATGAGTTTTGGATCACAAGTCTATCAAGTCATGTCATAAAAGTACAAAACTGGGCACAGTGGCCTCAAAAATATACATAGAATGTATCCATCTCCTATGGAGAAGGAGGGTCCTGATCATCATCTACTGCATCCCGATAACATATGACTAGCCTAGCTATCTTCTGAAGCACTCTAAGCCATGTTGAAGGCACCCCAACTACATCTTCCTGCATATCAATAGGTATCTGATCCATACAGCATGCAGGAACATCATGAGTTAACTGGCACACTTTTCTCTCTATGGTCCCCAACGTAGCATTTGCTGCAACAACATCAGCTGGCCTCACGAAGATGGTAGGATGTCCCTCAAGATGGACAGGCCCAATATCTGCATTTGACACTTGTTTAGTACTTCAAAATTCATTCATAAAAATCAAATACTTGAAAATTTTGAGAAAATTAAATAATTCTCAAAATAAAACATACCAATAGCTCCCCAGGCTCCACCTAGACGAAGCACCAGCTCTAGATCACGGCGGAAGTCCATTCCATCATATGGAAACTGCTTGAAGGCGGGCACTTGCCTCTCCCACCACCCCTAGAAATCATCAGTATGATAACAATAGTGAATTTTCCCACCACCTTGGCGGAGGAATATGTCACCCCAACATCCTAATCTTGGCTCACGGGGGTTAACTAGAAGTAGAGGCATCCCCAAGCTAATAGCAGGTACCCTCTCGAAGAAGAAGGTAGATAGAATGCTGCCATACCCAAAGTTCTTCATTCTCCCAGATTTATAACCCATGAGTTGAGCTTTCATGTTTGCCAGTAAACTAGTGCACCAATCATACACATGACCCTGTAAGCATTGTACACCAATATGCATGGAGTGCCTGTAAGCTAGGTATTGTGTAGCACTACCAGCCATTCAGTTGATCATACTCACAATCACCTTTAAAGGGAGGCCTTCAATGGTAGAAATCAAGATTTGGATTCCTGATTTCTCAACTCCAGCCACACAATATGTATTCAAGTACTCTTGCACCGATGCTATACCCACATTGCAAGACAACCCCTTCAAATTTACTGCATCTCCCCTCCTAGAGAGTCCAGTAATGAAGTAAATGTCATCAACTGTAAGCTCCAAACTTTTCCCTTGGATGACAAATGTATTGGTATACACATCCCAATACTGAACAAGTCTTCGAAAAAATCTATTTAGTGCCCTCATATTTACAGTTCGATAGAACTTCAGCAAATTGCATCTTCTGAGAGCATGGAAAGTGACTGGGTCTTGCATTGCTAGCCTATCCATGTCCTCATGCTCCCCCTCCCTCCAAAGAAGAACCATCCTACACAAAAAATGTAAAAATTTTAGCTCTCGGCACTTGTTTCTCCACTTTCAGGCATGGGCGCTACTGTACATACTAGATAGTAACGCATGGGTGCTACTCTATGTATGCATAGTAGCACCCACCTCCCTGTATGCTCTACTATGCTCACTACACAGTAGCGCACGTGCAAAAAACGCTATGAGGATTTCCTTGCAAGTGATTTTTAGCTCAGAAATTGAAAAATAAACCATTGAAATGCAAGATGGGAAGATTTACACTTACTTGGTGGAGGTGGAATGCTGATTGGTTGCTTGAATCAATCACCACGGATGTTTGAAAAATCAAGGTTTACTCCCAAATTCTTGCCCTACAAAATAAAAATGAAATTTGAGTTTAATTTTGAAATTTCATATATTGAATTTGATTTTAATTTTTACCCACCTTTGTTAAAAAGTCTATAGTTTCAAATTCTACCACTATGTCCTCATTAATGAATTAATAGAGACACATGGTCCAAAGGTAATTTCACCCATTTAGTTCTCATTTTTTCACCAATTTTTGTAGGATCAATCTCCTAAGATCAAATTTCTCAATGACAGATCTTTTTAACTAGCTTATAGTTCAAATTTATGTATCATTTGAGATTTTTGTCGCGATTACTAATAGTTTTGTTGAAGACCTGTTTTGGCAGATTATAAAGTCATGATCCCAGAAGCTACAATTTAAGTCATTTTAAGCTCTTGTTTGGACTATTTAAACCTAAACAAGATTGTCAAGCAAACTTGTCCTCTTCAAGCTCATTAAAGTAATTGAAGGCTCATCCACTCAGGTATAGAATTACCCCTTTTCTGGGCCTTGGTGGATCAACTATGGAAAAGGTATACTCTAGGTATACTCCTATATGCGCTAGAAGAGTTCTTCTTCCATTGTTTTATACTTCTTCGGGAAAGGAGACTAACTTTATGAAAAAGGAATTTTGGAGCCTTTCTTTAGGGTTTTCAGGCTCTCTAAATATGAAAACACCAAGCGAGCATCCACCTACTTGGGCTCAATGTGAAATCCATGAGAGGGTAAGTAGAGGACTGTTTAAGTTTTTCAACTCTATAAACAAGAAAACACCGCTGAGCACAGACCAATCTGGGCTCGATATAAAATCCACGGATAGGTGAAAAGAGGATTGCTTAAGTTTTTCAGACTCTATAAACAGGAAAACACCGGCGAGCATTAACCTGCTTGGGCTCGATACTAAAATCCATGAGCAGGTATATGGAGTTATTGTTTAAGTTTTTCAGACTCCTTAAAATTGAAAACATCGGCGAGCAGGAACATATCTCAGCTCGATATTAAAATCTAGAGATCAGTAATATAGAGTAATCTTCTATCTCTTCTTCGAACTCTGTAAACAATGAAGAAGGTACTGAGTCTTCCTCCCATGGGCTCGTTAAACTTTTTACATGGTTGGATCTATTGAGTTTTCATTCTTTCTTGGACTCATTAAAACAACAAGAAAGGTATTCTTTTATCTAAAAAGAATAAGGGATTGGAAAGATGTGTCATATCTTCAGTGTCAAAGGCAGTTCAATCAATTCAATCCTTGAACACAACACCTAATTGAGTCTATCAGGCCGGTTGGGTTTAGTTTTTGACCTTAGGGTAAGCCTGATCTCTGAGTTGTTTACTCCCCTGGTTGGTTATTCTTCCAACCATATGGAGGGTCTAATAATGTCTCCTACATTTCAGGCTTATCATTTTCCCCATTATGTTGAAAACTGCCTAAGTCACTTTGTGTCGTGCTCCTTGTTCAAGGATATACCCTATGTCGGCCATTCTGTAGTTTACCTTAACCTCATGTGTCGGCCATCCTAGTGTCAGTCTTGTTACATATTACTCCATATTAGCTCATACAAGTTGAGTGCTCCTCGAGTTGGATGATGGACGATTCCATAAGGCCTCCCTTCCAATGGACTTCTTCCCATCAACATCAACTCATTTTGCTCTGGGAATGAAGTTTAGAGTTTCGGTTAGTACCTTGGAGATTGCAGTCACCAGTGGCAATTTTCCTCGTTGTTGAATGTCAAGAATACATCAATGTCTCTTCTTCGATAGGATCCCCAAGTGTTCAACTCCAAGTCCACTTATTCACACTTGTCGGCTCGTACTAGGTACCTTGGGCCCCATTATCATTATCGGTGGAAGCCCTCGCACTTGTTAACAGTATACATCAATGACCGATAATCAAATGATACCCCCAATGTTCGACTGTCAGCTCATTTATTCACATGGTTAGGGTTTGTACCTTGGGTTGTTTTGGATGAAGACCTTGGGATTTTGGATGACATTACCTCATTATGTTATCACCCAAGTTGCGCAAGACTGAGCCTCACTTATATTCGGCTCTCCATGAGACATAGATCCAATTTGTTGTTATGGCTATGATCTCTCAGTTTGACATGGATCCACGCTTGTATTTCAAGTTTCCATGATATATATACATTTCCTTGTTATGTATCAAAGATCATACTTGTATCACACTACACATCTATATCAATGTCAAGATTGTAACTACTCGCTGACCTTGATCTTTGTTTCAGGTGTTCTTGTGACTTGTTTCTGTGGTTCCTTGCTCCTCCTCTGGCTTTGGACTATAATGTATTTCGGCCATCGTTTCCCTCTGACCTCACACATCAGGGGGCATCTGTTATAGGTCAAAACTGCACCTCTCCGTCTGTGATCACCTTGAGCTATTGATCACACAAAAGGACAACTTGGATGGAGGAGCATGATGACCTTAGATGACACCTTGACCTAATTCACCTCCTTGCAAACTGGAAAAACCCTAAAAAATATCATTTTGAGACATGGGCCCTACTCTATCTCAATACACTAGTGCTTGTGCTCTACTCTGGTGTGCAATAGTAGCGCACACCTCCTCATGGGCACTACTCCTATACAACATACTAACGCACAACATCTAAAAAGTGGTGCCCTGGGCGCTACTCCACTGTAAAATAGTAGCGCACACCTTAAAATATGATCAAAAAATAATTAATTGACGAATGGGGATTAGTTGCAGTTGGTTCCCCAACTTCCCCTACAACCACTTCTCAACCTGAACTGCCTTCCTTGTCCTATAAATTCAAGGAGGATTGAAGAGAGGGGTTAGAGACATGAGAGCCATAAAGAGATTCTTTATAAGAGAAGCTTATATTGGAGGAGGTTATGTTGGAAGATTTCCAAGCTAGAGAAGAGCAGGAGCCCAGGATCAGGTTGCATGAGCACGCTACAAAGTCAAGTATACTTTGTATCATTCATCTACTTTTGAAAATAAAAGGTTGAGGCATTTTTCTCGTACCAAATAAAGTACTTATTGGATTATGTATTTGTTTGGATCAATGTTGGTTAATGTTTGATGTTTGAATTATTTGTCAATTCCATCATTATTATATTTTCCAAGATACGTTGAGAAAGGTCTTTGTTTTGCAGGTTTATAGAATGGGAGATTGAGTTGAGGATCGAGCGCAAGATTGGACAAGAGCTAGGATCAAACTTTGTTCATAAGGTATGTCCTCAAGGTCTCCAATCCATTTCCATTCATAAACATCTCTGTAATGCAAGTAATGTGCTTACCTGTCACCCCCTTAAGTTGATAGTATCTGTTTCCTTATTATAGGGTAGTATTTCCTGCCAACACATACGGTGCTTAAAATTTAAGCTTTTCCTAAGAGTTGAGTTGTAGTATAAATCTGTGCTTCCATTGTAGAGGTAAGACATAGAAAGGTTTAATTGGGCTATTCAAAGGTTGTATGGAGCATCACAAGAAAAGTTATTGTTTTGTGACAACGATGCACACTATTATTTTTCCTCCCTATTCCAAGGAAAATTAAATTTGACATATGCAAATGCAGGGAAAACAATAGAAAATGCAGTTGCAAGGAGGACTGTGATTTTTTATTGTAAAAGTGACTATTTGAAACTTGGTTGGGAACAAAATCTATAACAACAAACAAATCCATGATTAAATATAATAGACTGGAGACTTTTGCATGTTGGCATATTGCATAATCTTTCAAATTTTCAAGTATGGGTATAGAAATGTTAAAAGGATTTTTGTGTCATATATAAGTTTAGGTGTCTTTCTCTATTACAAATTTGTAACATAAAGAAAAGATATGGCACTATCATATGTTTCCATCCCGGGTGTTCAATGTTTTTTCAAGTCAACGATTCTATTGTTCATTACCAGTGTAAAAAGTCCTTGGAAGCAAAGTTTGAGAAGATTGAAAATTGTTGATGAAACGGACTTTGAGTATTCTTCATATGAGACTTTTGCAATAGGCGGAAAAAATTCTTTTAATTCTTCCACACGCAGTGTGCATTCGATTATGTCGTCCTCTGTCTCCAATTTGCAAAGAAAATTATGTTCATACATTTTCTCTGTTTTCTGGTCACAAAATGCATAGGCAGTAGCATTTTCAGCCATTGGCAGTTTGCAATGATTGTAGATGCGTAAAAAGGGAGGTGCAAAGGCATTTCTGATTTTCGGGGTTCCATATATCTACAACATATGCAGAATGATAAAACAAATTGTCAGATTAAATATGAATCATTAATACATTTCAAAAAAATACGATGTAGAAGCATTTTCCATGTTAAAAGGAATTGGCCACAGCATAAATTTTTTTTTCTTTGTGTTTTTATCATGTCTATTGCAAATAGCAGCAATGAGCAGGAATTGAAACAATGACACTTGAAACAATTTAATGCTACAAAGATATGTAGTTAGTTGACTTGAAACTATGAACTGTACTGTGTAGCAATTTGATTATGTCTGGATTAAATTTTGCATTTGTGTGTGCAAGTGCATCCTCAAATACATGGTAATTGAGGATGCAAAGTAAAACATGAAACTAAAAATATATAGATACAAAGTAGAACTAATTTCCAAAATAAAACATAAACATAAAATAAATGAAGCTATTTGATAATATTTTGTAAATCTTATATCCATGAAATAAAACAAAAAAAAATAGAATTACCAAACATATCTCACAATGAAAGAAAAAAAATGAAATTGTAGAAACAAAAGTAAAAGCAATGATGATTTAAGTGAATATTTTTAATAAACTTGACATTACAACAAAATTGTCAGAGCAAAGAGCGAGAACATAACAACAAGTAAATGAGCCATAAAAATTATCCTTTTATTATCGAAATGAGAAATATAATAGTTTAGAACAAAACAGTTTTTATAAGTTCCTAAGGGAAATTGGATTAGGAATATCCCTAGAATCCCTAGATGTAATGTAAATCATATAAGAAGAACCAAATTCTATGAAAATGTAAGAACAAAATGTACCTTGGCATGGACTACTCAAGAATGTGTGATGCACAATAAATTTGTAAGTTGATGTATTTAATGCAAACAGTGCAATTTCATATCAAATTCTAGAGACTAGGACAAAATTGCTATTTCACCTGTGTTTTTGCTTCAACTATTGGAAGCAAGTTCTGAATCGCACAATCATCGTTTAATGGGTCGATAAATGTGTACTATGTGGTTTTGATGACATCGGTTCCTTTAGCGCCAGGACTGATAATGTTTTTAAATAAGTAAAAGGGTGGCTCATCAATTGCAATTTGATGGTGTATTTGATAGAAACTTTTTTTTGTAAGTTTCATTTACCTACAGCTGGAAAGCCGGTAGTAAACAATAGTCAGGTGCAAAGGCGAAATGCAGGTGAGCATGGACATAAATTTTGGTGTGTTTCTTATTTTCACAAAAAAAAAAATGAGCCAAAAAAAAATTACAAATTGTAAAACAATGTCTTGGAAAGAGTGGAAACAAAGTTTACAGTTGCATAATCATTTGTTGTTCAACCATCCTTGATATACAAATCCAACTGCCTATTGTTGTATTGACATCCTACAACAATGGATGCAATTGAACCAACACCATATCCCTCGTTTGATGACACAAGCTCATTAATTTTCATGTCTGGTGGAAGCGACCATATTTTGCAAACTTTCTCTATTGGTTCTACTACAGTGCTTGGTAATATTTTTATAGACGATATTGCATCGCCATCGCCATATTGACCCTTTTTTTAAGCTCAAATCCAATGAGCTTGATACTTTTCCCGGGCAATAAAAAAGTACCAAAGCGATTGATTAAGTTATCGTTTATGATAATTGTAATGGTCATTAATCCATGCCTATCCACCAGGTCTGCATGCAAGATATTTTTTTTCCTAGAGGATTTTTGGCTTTGGTTCTATGTAGGTCTGTTGATCACCAAAATGTCTCCTTCAAAAACATTGTTATGCACTTGAGTAGAAAATTGTATAATAGTATATGGCTCCATCGTTGTCTTTTTTAACCTGCATATGCAACAGAACAATAGCAAGCAACAACAGGACAAACCAACAATCAGTGACAGTGGCTTTGACACCAACAACTTGTCGACATGGCAAAAGCATCTTGTAGATGGTTTTTTCCAGTATTGTTTGCAATTTGCCGAAGAATGTTTGGAAATGTAAAAAAAAAAAACCTTTTTGGGATGAAAGATGTTGGCACTACAATTATTGGTGAAGTTGTTTGCAACATCAATGGATCCAGAGTAGTCTTTGAAGGAAGCAAAAAATTCCGTGGCAATGGACTGCTGGGTGACAATGTTTCATCCAATGTATTTTGCATTTTGAAGATGGTGACTTGCTCGTTTTTTTTTTTTAAATACTGGATTTTTTTCTTGCTATCTGCACTTGCAATGAACTGTTAAAGAATGGGCAGGTTTACAATTCAAGTTGCAGGTGCACAAAGAGCAAAAAAAGAAAAAGCACATTGCCAAATTACAATGGGGCACAACATGCAACAGGCATAAGCATCTAACATTTTCCTTACTGTTGAGCTGAACCATTTAACTTTTTTTAGTACTCATTCAAAGACAGAACCATTTAACATTTTCCACTTTGGTGGTATATGCATCATAATCAATATCTCAAGAGTTTTTTTGTTTTCAAAGGAAGGAACTATGAAAGCAACAAAAGAAGATACAACAATGAATATGCAACATTACAAAAAGAAAACCATGCTAGAAGACTTGTTTCAATTTAGTAGCTCTGAACAATTTCCTTAAATCAATGCAAGTTCAAAGCACAAATTTGTGTCAGAGCAAAGGAAATGTTGTTGAATCTAAGATTCAAATTCGGTTGTGGATAACCTAGGACTATACTCCAAGAAGAAAAGGAAGTTGCTCTTCACTGAATTTGTTATTGAAATAGGCATAGTTCATTGTTCGTGCTAAAGTCCAGATCAAGAAACAAGCCAAATTACTTTAACGGGATTTTTCTTTTTCAATTGCAATTGCCTTTGCAAATGGCAATGTTGTTTTTTTTGCAAGCTGGTATGGTTGTTTTCGATAACTGAACCAATGGACCTTTGCATTGTGTACAATGAATTTTGCAATGTAATGGAAAGTAAAATTGCAATGGCACAATACAAAAGACACAGTTCTTTGAAGAAGCAAAAGAACAATGCTTCAAGATTCGATGCAAGTTTTTTTAACATCAACACTATTGCAAATGCCACTGACATTTGCATTTGCAATGTCTAATAAAATGTACCTCTAGTAATTGCAATAAAACTAGATTGTGGGAAAAAGAAAAAAATCATTTTGAAGTAGCATAGCTTTGATATTGCAATGTGCAAATGGAAAAGATCAATTGCAATTGAGAGGAATTGATTAGAATGTAGTGTGATGGTTTGTCCAATAGGCATCTGAAATAGTAAAAGAAAGGTCATTTCCATCTAAATTTGTCCAGAAGTTATCAAGCATTGCACCAGAATCGGTTGTAGGTTTCGTTGTTTTCAATTGAAGATTTCTCATTTGCATAAATGTTTCCAATTTTTTTCTCGATGGCATTTCCTTGAACATGTCAATGTTAAAGTCAACAGCCATTAGAATGTGCATAGTGTTACTGGTTTTAGACAAAATAGAATTCAATACATAGAAAAGAGTGTCAAGGATGCTATTTGGTCTATTATAAATATTTACAAGTTTCAGAACGTTGTTAGCAAGTTTTAGGTCAGTGACGATTGTCTCTATCAAATTTTCTGTGTAAACTTATGTATTCAGGACAACAATATCTATTTTTATCATTGTAATGCTTCCTTGGATTGAAAATTCCAAAACACAATTGTATTATTCTACAAACATTGCATTTTTTGGAGGCACATGCATGTGACTTTCTTGTAAACATAAAATGTCTACTTGCATTAGTTCAATGTTACTTGCAACATCATAAATGTGCAAAACCAAACTACGTGTGTTTAATGATGAAACAAGTATGTTTCCAGTAATTGGAATTGAATTTAGTCCATATTGAAATTGCAAAGTTGCATGTTTTTGCAATCTTTTTAATTCAGCCCGTACTTTTCCAGAGACCAAAAAGTTCTTTTGATCTAATTTGTTTATCAATTAGAGATAGTCAATGTTTATGACATGAGAGAGTGCAGTATAAACAAGACCATATCTTGTAACCCTCTTTGCATTGAATGCCAACTTTTCCAATGTCATCCCTTGCGCTCTATGTATTGCTCGGACACATGCCAATTGAATTGGGAATTATCTTCGCATGATATTGTTTTTATTCCCAAGCAATATTTGTGTTGTCACTCTTTCGACAGGTGTCCAATCGCACATGATATTAGGTGTATAGAAGTGTTGCATTTTGGCTTTGGCCAATGCATCGACTCTCGGATTTGCAAATTTGATCCAAACAAAGTCAAGGTTTATTTGACTATAATATTTGAAAATCCCCTCTGCACCATTCACCAAGCCATCGTCAATTGAGTAGTTTCCTCTGACTAGTTCAACAAGCATGTTTTTCTCAATCTTATTGGAGGTGGAAGTTAAATTGTTTTCTAGCTATGAAGGTTCTTTTCAATTGAATCAAATTTTCTCTCATCAACTATTAGCGTGAATGATTTTTTTTCTACAAGTGACAACTGTAACATCCCTCCAATTTGACCCTATTATTATTATTTTGTAAATGTAATTGTAAATTATGTAAATGGCCCTAGTGAGGACCTTAAGGCCAAGGCCCCACCAATGGACCTTGAAAGTAATTGTCGTAAATTATTCTTAAAGTTTTAAATTTAAAGACGGAAGCAACTAAGCGTCAGGCAATTAAAGTCACTAAGGGAAAAGGTGAAAGGAAGGATAGCCTTCCGAAAATCTAACTTTAGATGATGAGTATCATCTTAGTGCCAAGGGCACTTGAGGAAGAGTGATTTTATGGGTAAACCTTAAAAATATAAGTGTTGTGTCATAGGTTGGGGAGGATGGTTATTCTTCACAAAGCTTCCATTAAGTTTTAAAGCCAGCTTTTCAGTAAGAATATAACTAGGTTTTGATAATCCCAAGTAAACCAAAAATGTCATTTTATTATTATTATAAGCATTTCCAACAGAAAATGCTAGAAAGTACATTCACTACTATTGCTAGAGGGAACTTAGCTTATTATGGATATATTTGGTAAACTTATCTTATTAATTACTATGTTGGAATATTTGTTATTAAATGAATGATTATATTGGTTATAATATAAAATCCTTTTATGGCAAGATGGACCATTTATATATTACAGGAGATAATAGAATTATAAGGAGATATATATATATATATAACTAGGCGAGTATTAAGATGTAAACTAAGCAACCTATTCATATATATATTAATATAGGCGCTAGTCTTAAAAAGTTATATAGGAAAACATTTAAAGCATTACTAAGTATTTATCAAACTTTTGATAAATATTATGAGTGAATTGAGTGCATAATTATTTCATTTTGAATATAGCATGCCTAAGGAGGTCCACTCCACCCTTACAAAGAGAGTGGAATTGAAACTATAACGTAACTGAAATCTTGTGGAGAAATAGGTGCAAGTTTGTCTCCTTACTAAAGAAATTTTATGAAGGAGATATATATATATATATATATAACTAGGCAAGTATTAAGAAGTAAACTAAGCAACCTATTCATATATATATTAATATAGGCGCTAGTCTTAAAAAGTTATATAGGAAAACATTTAAAGCATTACTAAGTATTTATCAAACTTTTGATAAATATTATGAGTGAATTGAGTGCATAATTATTTCATTTTGAATATAGCATGCCTAAGGAGGTCCACTCCACCCTTACAAAGAGAGTGGAATTGAAACTATAACGTAACTGAAATCTTGTGGAGAAATAGGTGCAAGTTTGTCTCCTTCGTGGAATGACAAAACTTAAAGTTGAAAGTTATCATGTTTAGAATCCAAGGTTATGCCTCCGGGCGGATTTAGCAAGAAGGGAAGTGCTTAAATTGGGGATCTCAGATCAAGAAAGGGGGCTCTCGTGGAATCATATTTTGGCGGACTAAAATGCTCCTGAAATGTTCATGTCTGAGGGGAATAAGAGTAGTAGGGTGTACAAATTTTAGATCTTTGAATTTCGGTATACTGTGACTTAGGGAAATGATGGCTAGTGCAAAGCCAGATCCCTGTAGGTGTTATTTTTATATGCTCTCTCCGTGATAGATGGATAATACACAACTCCCTGGCCTCTGTTATGTATGCTGCGAACAACTTGATATCTGTGGTAACTGATGGCTTGTTCCCGGATCTCTGTATTTGTATTTTATGCTAAGCAATCCGCGGACTGCTATAAGAAGGGATCACTTGATCTCAAAATCTCAGTTTGTTTTATTAAAAGCTATATGTACGTTTTATATGAAGGTTATCATAATTCTGAGATAGTTTTATACATACTATTCATACATGTGTAGTTGGGAAGGAAACAACCGGATCCCTGTGGGAAGAGATGGATTGTCCCTGATCCCCGAGTATAGTGTGCTATCAATGGATGTGTTGATTTTCTCTGTGTACAAGTGCTTCCAACCAATGCATTGAGTCTCAGCGATGTCTATATGTGTATGGCTTCCACGAGAGATTTTGACTCAGTTGATCTTTGCTATACGCAGTGGAGAGTGATGTTGTTTCTCCGTGTATACGTTTGCATTTTCGCTTGGTGTGCTCTTCCTCCTTTTCATGGCATAGTACAACTCTTCATAGAGTTTGATCCCTATTTTTGTTTATGTATATTATTAGAGTGTTAAATCTGGGCGGCCTCCCTATGGAGAAATTGACCCAATTAATTTTGGTTTCTGTACAATTGTTTTGTTGTGATATGTTCGAATTCTTTTGATTTAATTTCTGCACTTCGGTTGGAAGGGTTAAGCTATTATCCTTTAGATACAACGAGGACAGGACAAGAGATTCCTTACTAATGAGGATCGGTCCCCTCAATTTAGAATTCGTTGTGTATCGATATATATATATATATATATATATCAAATGACCAGATTTCTGTTTGATTAATGTTTGTATCTTTCTAAGTCACTACTAAGGATTGATGTAGCTCGGTAATTAGAAGGCAATCTAGGTATTCAAAAGCTTACTTGACAACAAGCGATGATAGGAATTTTTTTTATATTGATATATCATATGATAGATACCTACATTCACAGGCCTCTCAAAACAAAGGTAAGCCATCTGGTGGTTCCTTGCACTATCGCATCTCTGTAGAATAGAGACCATGATACAAGTGATTAGCATTGTTATATATGAGGTTATTTTGCTACTGCAGTCAAAATATATTTTTATATATACAAGTATGCTTTGATCGATCGCAATCTGTTGATTTCGGGTTGGAGCTAATTTAATTTTGTTGCAAGAATGGGGTTCAAACCCTAGCATTATGCTGCCCTTTTTGCGTTGCAAATAGCGGGTTCAATCCCCAGAGCTATGAGGATCTGTGTTTGTTTTTAGTTGTTAATTTTTGCAGAACTTCGAAAAAGTTCAATAGGAGCCAAGCCCCGATATACCTTCCTTTTTGGTAGATGTTACATTTATTTTTAAATTATGCATATGCTGCACAGATAGGGCAGGCACCGGTTGATTTTACCTGTTGATCTCTGAGATATATAAGCATGTATATGAGTATATAAGTTGCGCTGAGGAAGGACAACCCGTAGGATTGATCCTTGTCCTATGCTTTTGCTATTTATACATTTTTTCCTCTGCATTGTAACCATAGGTTCGATCGAGTTATCAGTCACTTATGCCACGTTTAATTACTGTATATTTATAATGAAGGACTCCTGTCATGTATGGTGCTGCCAGCGTTATTAATTCTGTAGCTTTTCCTTATAAAGTCTCGACAGTATATATATATATATATATATATATATATATATATATATGGTTGTATTAACTCCTTGTCAAAGCACATGAATGATGCTTTTAGTGTGTTGAATCTTAATTAGGACTGTAGATTTTGATAATAATGAGTGATTTTATAAAAGAGAACATATTTTGGTGTAACTTTAGAATAATAAACCAAACCTTGTCTTTTATAGCCCTTCCATGAATGTTTCCCACAAAAAGTATAGCCCGTGGCTAAGTCTGCTTAATATATATTAAATAGATATGTCTATCTAATATTGTGACCAGAAATGAACTCTTAGAGTTCTTTGAAACAGGTGGCAACAATTATGTTGTAGGATGTAATCCCCTCCTTGAATGAATAAAACGATGTAAACCCACTTTTGTGGATGTAAACCAAGTTACGAGCGAACCACGTTAAAATGCCTTCTTTTGTATGTATCTTTTATGTGTATATCTCTCTTGACATTGTGGTTGTACTTGATGTGTCTCTTTTTTGTTTTGAAACTATGGTGTTTTCAAAGTTGTTTAGGTTGATCACCTTTTCTTGTACCCTCATGTGTTCTTTATGCATTCTTTTAAACAATGATGATCTTGTTATGTATACCATTATGCATGTGTATGAAGATAATGATGACCATGTGATTTCCTAGAAATGTGTCTCTTGATCAAGATAAAGGGGTGAGATATTCAAGGGCAAATCTAGTACTATTATGAATTGATACAAACTATGTTAAATAAGGGATTGGACTCATATTTTTACCTTGGAGGAATTTACTATATATGCAAAGTGAAATAGAGTAATTAATATTACCTTTGTGTTTGATAGATTAACAATTGTAGAAATCTTTATGTATGCTCTATATTTCTGACGTATAATTAACCAATATTATGTTTAAAGAGAAATTTGTGTATTTCATATCTTATTATTATCATTCATGATGAAAATTTTTAAAAATTTACTAAACTTAGAAATTCTAAATTTTGGGTTCATGACATATGGTATAAGAGCACTAGGTTATAGCACTCGGGCCGATTGGGCTCAACATGAGATAAATGAATATGAAGGCTAATCAAGTTGTTCTTGTTTTTGTTTTGATGCATGGACTTGACTGGAGAAGGGGGAAATGTTATCGGAGTTAAAACTTCAGGTTTCTCCAAAAGAGTAAGGATAAGTATTTTTTTTTAATCCTCATAAAAATTTTGAGTCACGTATGTTATCTTTGACAAAAGTTTTTCTTGCTAGATAAAAGATATAGAATAGTTGAATAGTATTGTTATGTTGAAATAATTTCAATATATGTGAAAAGGATTATGAAAAGTGTTCTGAGTATGCCAATTAATTTTATAAGTAATTTTAAAATTTCGTAGAAGTATCATTTAATTCCGCATTTTAGTTGTTGATATTCTATTTTTCCATCAAAGATTTCTAAACCCACAACCTATGAACTTAAATTGGTTAGGGTATAGTTTTACTAGTATACTCCAAAGAAGTGAGCTTGTTCGGTTAAGCAAAGTCACTTGAACATCCTCAATTACAATAACTATATCTTAGTTAGTATTGCATAATTGTTAGGACAGTTTCATGTAAAGCTATAACAGAAAATGTTACACTCATATATACTTTTGATACTTTTCTAAATTAGTGAGTAAGAAATTATAGCTACATATTGTTAGGTGCATTCTTTGAACATTGTTTTACTTAGGTTTTGCTTATGACAAAGTAGTTGTTGATTTTCTTTTATTCTCTTCCATAGTATGGATTCCTTAACCTAAGAACTTATCAATCATTGAGTATCAATATCTATAATAAATTTGACATACTATGTTACAAGTCATGTTTAAGTCGTGAACAAATTCATGTTATAAAATGACTAATGTGTTTGAGTATTACTTTGCTATGAAAAATCGTCATTTTTGTTAAATGTTAAGATTTTATTACTTCACCATAAATTGTATTTCATTTAGAACTTTTTGTCATTATTTGAGTTTTAAAGGATAAAGGTGTATTATTGTATGAAATTTGCAAGCAATGTTCCTAGGGGTTAAAATAATCTTATTTTAGAAATGCATTATGATTTCTAATTATTTCTTCTTAGATAGACCCCTAGTAGGGTATGTTATATCTTCTAATAAATATTAATGAATATCAAGATCTTGTTAATAGTTTGATTTTAGGAAAAGAAGAAATCCTAAACCTTGTTATTAAATCATGGTATCTTTTAGAAACAAAGAGTATGGAAATTTTATTAGAATCTTTAGATGATAAGTCTCAATTTAAAATGAATCTAGTTTAAACAAAATGTTTAAACTATGATACTAACATGTTTCAGCATATCTGATGACTCACATTAAGGATATTGAAGAATTTACATAAGGATGGTTTGAAGATGATGTACAAGTTAATTGAATGAGCATTGGTGTAATGGTATGGTACCAATGCATTTAATTGTTGAGCAATTGAAGCAAAGAAATTTTTTCATACTAACATTTCAGGAAGTAATCTTAACTATGATGGATGTCATGATCAAAGAAGGACGTTAATTATAAAAGCACTTATATGGATAAGAGAGCTAAAACGCTCGAGAATATGTAAAGGTTTACTTTACATTTTATTTTAATAATTTTATGACTCGCGATTGGTGGTAAGACTTATGACTGATGATGTGTAGTCATCAAAATGCATAGATATGACAAGTAAATAGATTGATATATTTTAATATTTTGTTGTTATTATGTAGCATGCATGAAATAATAAATGATTGTTACAAAGAAATATTTCCTTGACTCAAACGAGAAGGTTTGAGGGGAAAGGAATAATTTCCTGGACTTAGGCAGAGGGACTGCATCTCGCACTCACTTACTAGCTATTGTTATGGGACAACTTCCCTAATTGTGCTTTTGTTCCCCATGGAAGTGTAACGGAGTAGGTGGAGTGCTCGTTGAATGTTCTACTGACCCAAAAGACCTAGTCAATCTTTTTATCCATCGAATTGAGTAGAGGAAGGGCTCATAATTTTTTCCTTGTGTTGTTGGAATAGAGCACACAAGAGGTTCTCTGAGGAGACTTAATTTTTTTCTTGTTGTGTTGGAACTGAGCCCACCAGAAGATTCGATGAGGGGAGGCTATGTAATGAGTTGTAGAGTAAGACTGTCATATTTTTGCTGTATGCAGATGGTATTGCTGCTGAGTTTGTAGAGGGATTGTGTTTTGTATGCAAGTATCCATGATTGTTGAAGTACAAAGAGTACTATGTATGCAAGTCTATATGATTGTTGAAGCACATGAGAAGGATATGTATGCAAGTCTCCATGATTGCTGAAATCCATAAGATTTTTGTATGCAAGTCTCCATGATTGCTAAGGTACAAAAGAGTTAAATGATGATCAACAAAATTTTGTTGAAAGAATTTTTTTATGATATAAGCAAATGTTAATGATTGTCTTGTAACTAGACTATGGGATGTATTTATGTGTGAATCTTATGAATGCTAGAGTAAGAAAATATCCCCTCAAGGATGAGGAAGAATGATGAACATTTATTGTTGAAATTTTGTATACTTATGTTATGCCAAAGAACATTGGAAGATCTTGTATGATCTGTATAATGTGCAGGATATCAGTGATAAAGAGCTTACGGAAATCACAAAAATGTGAAGGCGACCAAAGTAGAAAAATAAAGCAAGCGAAATATGGTGAAAGGATGCAAAAGAAAAACTATTGAACACCGAGGACAGTGTTATTCTTAAGGGGAGGAGGATGTAACATCCCTCCAATTTGAACCTATTACTATTATTTTGTAAATGTAATTGTAAATTATGTAAATGGACCTGGCGAGGAGCTCAAGGCCAAGGCCCCACCAGTGGACCTTGAAAGTAATTGTTTTAAATTATTCTTAAAGTTTTAATTTTAAAGACGGATGCAACTAAGTGCCAGGCAAGTAAAGTCACTAAGGGAAAACTTGAAATGCAGGATAGCCTTCTGAAAATCTAAATTTAGATGATGAGTATCATCTTAGTGCCAAGGGCACTTGAGGAAGAGTGATTTTACGGCTAAACCTTATAAATATAAGTGTCGTGTCATAGCTTGGGGAGGATGGTTACTCTTCACAAAGCTTCCATTAAGTTTTAAAGCCACCTTTTTAGTAAGAAGATAACTAGGTTTTGATAATCCCAAGTAAACCAAAAGGATCATTTTATTATTATTATAAGCATTTCCAACATAAAATGCTAGAAAGTACATTAACTACTATTGCTAGAGAGAACTTAGCTTATTATGGATATATTTGGTAAAATGATCTTATTAATTACTAAGTTGGGATATTTGTTATGAAAGGAATGGTTATACTGGTTATAATATAAAATCCTTTAATGGCAAGATGGGCCATTTATATATTACAGGAGATAATATAATTATATATAGAACTATATCTTTGATATATAGATATAGATATATATACATGTATGAATATATATATATATATATATATAACTATATATATATATACTAAAGAAATTTTATGGAGTTATATATATAAAACTATGCGAGTATTAAGAAGTAAACTAAGCAACCTATTCATATATATATATATATATTAATATAGGTGCTAGTCTTAAAAAGTTATATAGGAAAACATTTAAAGCATTATTAAGTATTTATCAAACTTTTGGTAAATATTCTGAGTGAATTGAGTGCATAGTTAATTCATTTTGAATAGCGCACGCCTAAGGAGGTCCACTCCACCCTTACAAAGAGAGTGGAAGTGAAACTATCACGTAACTAAAATCTTGTGGAGAAATAGGTGCAAGTTTATCTCCTTCATGGAATGAAAAAACTTAAAGCTGGAAGTTATGATGTTTAGAATCCAAGGTTATGCCTTCGGGTGGATTTAGCAAGAAGGGAAGTGTTTAAATTGGGGATCTTAGATCAAGAAAGGGGCCTCTCATGGCATAATATTTTGGTGGACTAAAATGCTCCTGAAATTTTCACGTCTGAGGGGAATAAGAGTAGTAGGGTTTACAAATTTTAGATCTTTGATTTTCTGTATACTACGATTTAGGGAAGGGATGGCTAGTGCAAAGCCAGATCCTTGTAGGTGTTATTTTTATATGATGTCTCTCCATGATAGATGGATAATAGACAAATACCTAAGCTCTATTATGTATGCTGTAAACAACCTGATACCTTTGGTAAGGGATGGCTTGCTCCCGGATCTCTGTGTTTGTATTGTATTCCAAGCAATCCGTAGACCGATATAAGAACAGATCACTTGATCTCAAAATATCAGTTTGTTTTATTAAAAGTTATATGTACGCTTTATACGAAGGTTATCATAATTCCGAGATAGTCTTATACATACTATTCATAGCTGCATAGTTGGGAAGGAAACGACCGGATCCCTGTTGGAAGTGATGGATTGTCTTCAATCCCCGAGTATAGTGTGCTATCAACGGATGTGTTGATTTTCTCTATGTACAAGTGCTGCCAACGAATGCGTTGAGTCTCGGTGATGTCTGTATGTGGATGGCTTCCACGAGAGCTTTTGAATCAGTTGATCTCTACGTATACACAGTGGAGAGTGGTGTTGTTTCTCTGTGTATACATTTTCATTTTCGCTTGGTGTGCTCTTACTCCTTTGCATGGCACAAGACAACTCTTCATAGAGTTTGATCCCTATTTTTGTTTATGTATATTATTAGAGTGTTAAATCTGGGCGGCCTCCTATGGAGAGATCAACCCAATTAATTTTGGTTTACGTACAATTTTTTTGTTGTGATATGTTCAAATTCTTTTGATTTAACTTCTGCACTTTAGTTGGAAGGGTTAAGCTATTATCCTTTAGATACAACAAGGACAGGAAAAGAGATTCCTTACTAATGAGGATCACTCCCCTAAATTCAGAAGTCGCTATGTATAGAAATATATATATATCGAATGACCAGATTCCTGTTTGATTGATGTTTGTATCTATCTAAGTCACTACTAAGTATTGATGTAGCTCGGTAATTAGAAGGCAATCTAGGTATTCAGAAGCTTACTTGACAAAAAATGATGATAGGATATTTTTTATATTGTTGTATCATATGCTCGCTACCTGCATTCACAAGCCTATCAAAAAAAAGGTAAGCCATCTGGTAGTTCCTTACACTATCGCATCTCTGTAGGATAGATACCACGATACAAGTGATTAGCATTGTTATATATGAAGTTATTTTGTTACTGCAGTCAAAATATATTTTTATATATACAAGTATGCTTTGATCGACCACAATCTGTTGATTTCGGGTTGGAGCTAATTTAATTTTGTTGCAAGAACGAGGTTCAAACCCAGCATTATGCTGCCCTTTTTGCGTTGCAATTAGCGGGTTCAATCCCCAGAGCTATGACGATCTATGTTTGTTTTTAGTTGTTAATTTTTGCAGAACTTCAAAAAGTTCAATAGGAGCCAAGCCCTGATATACCTTCCTTTTTGGTAGATGTTACATTTATTTTTAAATTATGCATATGCTACACACACAGGGAAGGCATCGGTTGGTTTTCCCTGGCGATCTCTAAGATATATAAGCATGGATATGAGTATATAAGTTTCCCATAGGAAGGACAACCCATAGGCTTGATCCTTGTCCTATGCTTTTTCTATTTATACATTTTTTTCTCTGCATTATAACCATAGGTTCGATCGAGTTATTAGTCACTTATGCCACGTTTAATTACTGTATATTTATAATGAAGGACTCATGTCACGTATAGTGTTGCCAGCGTTATTAATTATGTAGGTTTTCCTTATAAAGTCTCCTCAGTATATATATATATATATACTGAGGAGACTTTATAAGGAAAACGACTCATGGTCAAAGCACATGAATGATGTTGTCAGTGTGTTAAATCTTAATTAGGAATGTAGATTTTTATAATAATGAATAATTATATAAAAGAGAACATATTTTGGTGTAACTTTAGAATAATAAACCAAACCTTGTCTTTTATAGCCCTTCCATGAATGTTTCCCACAAAAAGTATAGCCCTTGGCTAAGTCTGCTTAATATATATTAAATAGGTATTCATATCTACTATTGTGACCAGAAATGAACTCTTAGAGTTATTTAAAACAGGTGGCAACAATCATGTTGTGGGATGTAACCCCCTCCTTGAATGAATCAAACGATGCAAACCCCTTTTTGTGGATGTAGCCCAAGTTACAGGCGAACTATGTTAAAATGTCTTCTTTTGTATGTATATTTTATGTGTATATCTCTCTTGACATTGTGGTTGTACTTGATGTGTCTCTTTTGTGTTTTGAAACTATGGTGTTTTCAAAGTTATTTAGGTTGATCACCTTTTCTTGTACCCTCATGTGTTCCTTATGCATTCTTTTAAACAATGATGATCTTGTTATGTATACCATTATGCATGTGTATTAATATAATGATGACCACATGATTTCCTATAAATGTGTCTCTTGATCAAGCTAACGGGGTGAGATATTCAAGGGTAAATCTAGTGCTATTACGAATTGATACAAACTATGTTACATAAGGTATTGGACTCATATTTTTATGTTAGAGGAATTTACTATATATGCAAAGTGAAATAGAGTAATTAATATTACCTTTGTGTTTGATAGATTAAAAATTGTAGAAATGTTTATGTATGCTCCATATTTCTGACGGATAATTAACCGAGATTATGTTTAAACATAAATTGGTGTATTTCATATCTTATTGTTATCATCCATGATGAAAGATTTTTAAAATTTACCAAACTTACAAATTCTAAATTTTGGGTTCGTGAAAATAACATTCTCCAATTGTGTTGCTGACCATCTTTATTGTGATAAAAAAGATAAGGAAATGTTGCATCCATTGGTGGTTGTCTATTGCAATGTTGTTTAAGTATTCAATATCGTTTATTGTCTAGTTTCCTGTTCTGATTCTATTCAAGATTAAGATGAATGTATTGTTTGTTTGTCTGACAACAACTTTTAGCTGATAGTGTTTTACATTATCAGCCCAAAAGCTATATGGAAATGTTTGTTGTTGGAACTTTGGGCACTCAAAACTCCAAGAGTCATGAACAGTTTCTTCTTGGTAAATATCTCCATAGAATATGACATCAAGGTTTCCAAATGGTTTCATTGGCATATGCATAATCTCACGCAATCATTTGCCAATGTTGTAAGCCAATCGAGAACCTATTAAAGACACTTCATCAACAAGAAAAACTCGCAATTGTTGATAGTATTTTGTTAGAATATCTAGTGTATTTGAAGTTAAGGGGAATATGTTTGTGGAGTTCAATGGTAATTTTAAAGGAGAATGCATTGTAATTCCATTTGCAAGGTATGTTTCTTTTCCAGTAAATGTAGTAATCAGACCCTTTCTCTTCAATGGGTCACTACCAATTTATTTGTCATGAATAACAAGCAAACCATCATACAGAGCCTTGGTAGTGTGAGTTTACCCTGTTCCAGCACTTCCTATCAAAAACAAGTGAATTGGTATAAATGGATCAATCTTTTTCCTTAAAATAATCTATTTCACAATTGCTTGTTGTTCTTTGTTTAAATTTCTTCTAATCGCATAGCACTTGTCCATATCTGGGATAAATGGTTTTCTTGACAAATTGAAAATCTTGTTGTGGTTTTGAAAATGGGTTGAGCTTTTGTAAAGTAATTCAAGTTGAATATCATATTGTTCAAAGCCAGATGGGTCCATCGCTTCTGTGTTTGCTTTGTTAGATTCTATTGGCTCGTCAATTTGCAAGTCAACAGTTTTAGCTGCAATGTCTATGTCTTCCCACTTTTGTCGCTAGTGTAAGCATAAAAAATTGCTCGAATTTAGATATTTCTTTGTTGTAATTGATATATTCTTCAGTCCATGTTTCAAAATGCGATTTTAGCAAATTGTAATTGTTTCTATGAGGTGCAAATAGCAAGATCTTCTCCCTGGAAAAGTTCTTAGGGTCCTTTTCTTTGTTGTATCGACTGATACGTGGTATATTTATTTTTATCGTAGTTGTTTGAATATAGGAATAGAAAGCTTCACACTCTGCCATGGAAATATTTTCAAGTTCAGGTGGAAGAGCAATGTACTTGTCCAAGATTGAGGGAGAAATAATGTCTTCAGAATTGTCAAGTTCTTTTTGTAAAGGCGATGGTTTTTTAAGCACGAATATTTTTTTGTCATATAGTGCAGTATTAATGAAAAATGTCTTTCTTGAAGATGAGTGCAAAGGTTATGAAAGTCCTATATGTACTGCTTGTCGAATAGACATTTGTTGCATGTTCAACAACATATTGCCAAGCTTCCTTATTGTTTCAATTTTTCCATTGTTGTCAGAAAGAGCTTCTTCTTTGATCTTTTTGAAAGCAGTTGTCATAGGTTTATCTCATTTTGTTATATAAGAACTTACATATATTGCAGTAGCATAGGGATCTAATATAAATTGTGCATCAGTGTTTTCCTGCCACAGAACCGGTATTCCTTTTGCAAATGCATTAATCCAAATGTCTGCAGGATCTCTTTTTAGAATCAAAGTAGGTCAAGTGACCATGGAGCAGAACAATAAAACATATTCATCTTTAGTCAATTGCAATTGTTGTAAAAGCAATGCAAATGACATGTTGTTGGGATATTGTTTAGATTCAAAAATAGAGAATATTTGTTTTTCTTTTTCAATTAAATTTTTAGGGTTGTTGTCCAAAGGTTCTAAAATTATTGTAGTATCGATAGGAGGCATTTGGAAATGAAATCTGCATTTGGAATTTTGATGTTTTTTACATGTTCTAGTGTGATGATATCTTTGGAACGTAACAAAGTCCTGTGCAAGTAATGATGAATCTGTCGATATATAACAATCGACAATAGAAGTGATCTCATCATTGGTATTTTTTCCATAATTGGTGCATCTTCAATCCAAAGGAGTCCATGTTCATGTTCATTTCCTCTTTGTTGGAACTCAGTGCCGAAAAAGTAGTCTTGTACCTTTCCAAAAAATCTATGGTTTTTTAAAATTAACAGATTTATTGCATTTATTTTATGTCTATAATAACGGCTACAAATCACAGGGTGTTTTCTTATGAATGAGTCAATAGTATGTTCAAGGAAATTATCCAATGAATTTTCTAGGTTTTTTCTTTCTATTTTTTGAAGTGCATTGCATAAAGGTTGCCAAAGATGTTTAGCACTTGTAAATCTCACAAAAAAAGTCGGTGGACCTAGTTGCAGAATCATTGCGAATAGATTATTCTTCACATTGTCAAAGTAATGAAGGGATTTTCTTATCGCTTTCAATGTGCGAAATGCAATTTGAGATTTGATGACTTTTTCAAGATTGGCTTGTGATTTAACATCCTTTGACAACAACTTTCTCCCTTTTAATTCTCCTATACGAATCGATATCCAAGCAGTACCAGAGATTTGTTTTATAAGGACCTTTATTGCTTTAAATAAAATATTTGTGGGATGTGCTTCAAAGTCTGTGCTTTCGTGTTGTAACTCCCACTGCACTATTTGTTAATAACGGTATCTCTTGTAAATGTCTTCCGGATGGCTACATCCATAGAAAAGTGTCGGGAAGTTTAGCACTTCACAGTATTTGTCTTGAAAAATTCCTAATGGACAATAGTTCTTGGAAGGTGCAATTTCTATGATCCTATTCATCAAATCATATATTAGATGAGTTTGTCCATATTCATGGACCAATGTTTCAGAGACTGGTTCCATTTCTATTTCATCATTGTTTTCATATATTGACTCGATGTCCATGTCAGTTTCATGATCAGTTGGCATTTCCTAGAATGATTCTTCACTCGATTCTTGTTGTGCTATTTGTTGAAACATTTCTTCCTAACTATCATTTATAACAATGCCCTCATTTTTGTAAAGTTCAGTGTTTGTTAATTTTTTTAATGCATCCATAACAATGTTAGGGAGAACATTCCCAGACAAGAATGTATTTTTGTATTCCAATTTTCTTTTTAACATAGCTGCAATTGTCATGCCATCTTCCAAATTCCTGGGTAAAGCTTGCACTTTGTCCAAATTTGCAGGCACATTGATAACGGTTCCATTTAGACCTAGTTGCGCTCTTTTATAACCAAGTTGACATCTGAGTGCAAAATCATTTCTTGGAGAAACCAATCACTCTTCAAGAGGAGTTAAAACAGTTACCGATGGAAATATAGTATTGCGTCGAATGTGAGATGGTGATGCAAAAAATGGTAACTCTACACTGGAAATACTTTTTGTTGCATTGTTTACAAATTTGGTCATTTAATGCAAATGATGTTATCTCCTCCATGTTTTTCAAAGACTTCAATTCCATATATGTTTGTTGATTGATGATATGAATATTTTTTTTGAAATGCAAGCGTCTACAAACAAAGCATATGTGAACGGGAGTATCTTCAATAGTTTTTAAGTATGAAGCAGTTGCTTTCCTTTCCTTTTCAGATTCCCTTTGTTGTTGTTGTTTTTGAAATTCTTCTTTATGCATGGCATGCTTCAAGGAGCGCAATATTTTGCATGGTTCATCGACAATGGGCTAGAACACTTTTTTTTGTCTTCCAACCATGCCTCTTCGACAATGGAAGTTTCAATGTTCATGTTCATTTTTGTTGTTTTTTATTTTTTCTGTGGTTCTCCAAATGCCTTATCTTGCTTTTTCCTTTTCCTAATGTTCTTGTATGTTGTTTTGTTACTTTTCTTGTTGTTAATGTCTTTTGCATTGGTATTTTCTATTGTCATGGCCTATGTCCAATTCCTGGAGTTGTCGATTGTGTCAAGGAAAATTGTACTTGCAGTAGAAGAAATAAAATTTGATGATATTTCCTTGGATCCTGTTTTTTATAATGGATGTAAATGTGAATGAGTTGCATCTATGTCAAGTTGCAACAGATATATAGTTCCATATACCTTACATGTTGAATAGAATCGAGACAAGATTTCATAAAACCTGGCACTCCACATAAATATGTTACTATCCAATAACTCACACAACCATTGTATAGAAAAGTCATTGCCTTCTATCCAACCAATAGTATATGGTTGTGCCAACTAGACAATTAATGTTTCCCAATTAGAAACAAGGCTATTTTCTTGTATTTTGTCTTTACAGAGATATTTGTGCAAGCATTTTATTTCTCTATTATCATTTAATACAATGTTATTGTAAAAGGTTTGTGCAATTGATTTTCTAACACTCAAACTATCAGAGAACATTTTCAATTTTGAAATGGATTCAAACAAGGAATCATGACAATTTCCTTCTATGGAAACACTTATATGAAATCCTTGCTGTAGAAGCACTTGTTTGAAGCAGAAGTTTTCTATTTTCAAATTTGCACATTGTATTGTGTCAATGTTCTTTAAAATTTCACTAAAATCATGGTCTTCTGTTTGTGTTGATTTATATGATAATAGTGGTTGGAAATGTCCAGAAGCTGGTGTGTGTTCATCAAAGAGCAGATTGTAGTAATATCCAAGTTGTCTAGAATTGAAATAGAGATATTTTCTTTTTCTCGTCAATTACCAGATAGCAACTGGGACATCCAACCAATTTGCACACCACTTAATACAAAAGATATCACTCCATAGTCCATAAACATTCTGCTCATTTGGCTGTGAAGCAGATTGTGACATTCGTTCAATATATAGTTGAATATTTTATCTTCCATGCAATTCTGACAAATATTCTATTGACAAGTTCGTTTGCATTGATAACAAGGCGGCAGAATCTCCTTGGATTAGCCAAAAATGAAAGTTGTTTACAATTGCCTCTCTTATTTCCATTGGTGTATAGCGAAATGCAACAACACTGCAAATGCATCAAAAAGGAAATCTCCTATTTGAAAATGAAATTTTTGTAGGCAAAACAACTGGTTTCTAGACAAATGTGCATCAATTTGACTAGAATCACTATGCCTAATTTGAAGGTCAATTGGTTTTCCAATATGCCTTTCTACACCCTTATCCTTTTCCATGCTATATACAAACGAAGTTGCAACTAGAAATGAGCAACTGCACCCAACATTGCCAAGTGTCCCTGCAAGTAAACACGTTTGACAATTAGCAAATGCATATACTTTGCAAGTTGACAACAATCCTATGAAATGAAATGAGTCTAACCACAAGTTGATCGGTTCATAGAGCAAAAGGCTAGCAAAAAACAACAAATCGTACTCCTAGATAAGTTATTCCCAACTAAAAATGAGAAATATGTTTTCTTTAAACACATTCAATTCCTTACTGGACTTTGACAAGGACAATTGATTTCCAAGTTCAAAATCCGCAATTGAAATGTTAGGCTACAATATGTAGAGCATAAACAACTATTGTCGCAACTAAATGGTGTAGAGAATATGAGACATTGTTTGTTTTTCAAATATATCTCCTTTGCAACAAGTTACTAGTTCATTTGATGTTGAGAGTGGCCCCTTAGATAATTCCATGCCATCAGTTACAGGAACTAGATTTGTATATTAGTGAAGAGGCCTTATGAGTCTAGGATTTTTTTTTGTGGCGCTATATGAACCAAGAGGCTGTCACCAAATGTTTTAGATATAAAATTTTATTTAAGAGTTGGAACAAATATCACAATGGTTCTGCTACAATTCATCTATTCCATATTAAAGGCTTTATCCAATTTTCTCAATCTACTTATATCCATCCTTTTTAACAGTTTATTATGTTCATTATTTGTTTCATTGTTGCTTGTTTCAAAAACTTTTAACATGTGACCTAGGGTTTCTAGAATTGTTAATAGCTTCCAATGTTAGTAGTTGTTGTATCTAGTGTAGCACCTAATTTGCGTACAAGATAGATCGTGGTACACATAGACTTAGCATAGCATAGCATCTAATTTGCATGCAACATAAATCATGGGACACTTAGACTCATACATGGGACATGTAGTCCTTTGCCACAAATTCCTGATACAACACATCTAGGCTACTACAAAGGGGCATGGGGACATAATATTTTATGTGAGAGTTGGAACAAATATCACAATGGTTTTAGCTAGAATTCATATATTCCATACTAAAGGATTTATCCAATTTTCTCAATCTGCTCACGCCTATCCTTTCCTAGAGTTTATTATGTCCATTATTTGTCTCATTGTTGCTTGTTTTACAAATGATTTATTTCATTGTTGCTTGTTTTACAAACTTTTAACATGCGACCTAGGGTTTATAGAATGGTTAATGGATTTCAATGTTATTTGTTGCTCTACCTAGCGTAGCATCTAATTTGTATAGAAGATAAATCGTGGGACACGTAGACCCAAAATAGTATCTAATTTGCATGCAACATAAATCATGGGACACTTAGATGCATACATGAGACATGTAGTACAAAGGGGCATGGGAATAAAGACACAAATAAGAAGAGTGGCCAAGTAATTGAAAACATAAATACGATAAGCAAAATGGCTTCCTAGTCAAAACCATTTGTACAATGAACATTGATTCACTGCTAAATCTATAGGTGTTTATATTTTATTTTTAGCAGGAGCCAAGCATTTTTTATTTTGCAACATCAAAATTTAGCTATGTTATTAGGATTTAGCTATGTTGATTTGGATGGTAGAAATGAATTCAGTAGTCTCAAGAACTTCAAAAGCTTGTAAGGCATTCAAAATTCAAAATTTTTTATTTTCGATTTTATTTTGCAAAAATGAAATGTAGCTATGTTATTGGGATTTGGATGGCATAAATGAAGTCATCAGAATTTTGGCACTCAAGATTCTAAAATTTGATAGTTGTAACTTGATATTTTTAGCCTGGATTTTCAAAAAATTACGTCCATCCAAAATATTGAACAAAATAATCATCTATTCCGGCTGGAAAAAATAATCTACTCCGGCTCAAATTGTAGAAAATTTTACTTCTATTCCGACTCAAATTGTAGAATTTTTAGACTACGTGCATATAATCTACTTAGGAATCCCCTACCTGGGGAGGGGCTAAAAAGAGTGCCTGAAAAAAATTATCCCTGAAACACGTATATAGTCTTCTGCCTGCGTAGGGACACTAAAACACTACCACAAGGAAGTGACCATTATAGATACAAATAGATGAATACTTACAATACCATTATGGCTGAAAATATAGATAGTCTTAAGAATGATGGAAGTTAACATAATGCAATTAGTTTGAATCCTATCCATGAAGCTTTGCATGAAGCATAACGCTGAAAAGATCAGGGACTTGTGTGTTCACCAAAGAAAATAAGGGTTTTATATGAATTAGGTGGGAAAAACCATGCTATAACCTTGCTTAAATATTTAAACCACTAAAGTTTATCCTAAGTCTTAAACCCATTTAAATGGCTTTAGTTTATATTTTTAAAATCATAATTATTAATTAATTATGATTAAGTGGGATTTTTATGTTTTATGTTTTATGTTTTTACATAATATATATATATATAATGGCTGGGCGAGGGCATGTGGGGTTTGAGATTGCATGCAAGCAAAAGTGTGTATGCCCCATCTAGAGGAAAAGTGTGGAAGAAAATTGAACTCTAAGAGAAATTTCCCATGCATGGGCGTGTCTGAGAGAAAATGGGAGGTAATTTTTATCTGAGAACGAAAATTCATATGAATCCCTGAACCTATGAGCCAAAATGATGATAATTGTGTGTCGCAATTTTGGCCATTTTCTCTCTGGTCATTCCAATGAAGTGGCAAATAGTGTAAGTAGTTGACTTGGTGGATTTTGGAGCATAGATGGAAGTGATGTGTATCACTGTTGTGCATTTAGAAGGAAATCAAGGAGGTTAAATGCACCATTTGGCATGTGTTGGCACATATAAATTTTTTGCACAAAGCCGAAGGGAAGGATTGACTCCACTATTGAATTCCTTGAAGAAATGGTTAAACCCCCTCCATAGTCATGTCTAGGTTTCTAAGGCCAAGAAGCAGCTTAGTTGGGAAGGAGATAATGAGAAAAATAAAGGGTTTGGGCACTTTAGGCATAAGGAGCTAGCCCAAATAATCAAAGATGGGTAAAAAGGCCAATAATCTATAGTTCAAAAGAAAATAAAGTGAAAATTAAAGCTTAGACAAGTCCCAACCGTTGATTAGGTGCGCAAAAGAGATCCACGGCCCCTGATCGCATTTGCATTGTGAAGTTGTGCAGAAAAGAGCATAGGAGGGTGGTTGCGAGAGACAAACCGCCCAGACAGGTGGCAGCTAGAGGAGCCCTCGCATGGACGTTTCGGAGGTAAGTGAAAACTGCCAGAAGGCTTGAGATACCATCGCAGTGGGAAAGTAGGGTAGAAGATCAATGGCACAGGCTGCATAGTTAGAGATCTGATGGTGCAAAGGAAAAGTTGTCACATCAGCACAGAGGTCAAGGTAGATCAATGACTTGCGACAAAAGGGATTAGATCTACAGCTAGTGGATATAAGGGATGCAAGGTTGATAACATAGCGGGCTCCACTGGCGAGAGTGCTAAAAACTAGACACTTGGATAACTCCCCACCGTATATGTGTTAAAGGAGAAGATAAACGCTCCTTGGTGATCATCATAAGGTTAAATATCACCCCAGATAAGCGGAGAAGGTGGTTGCGAGGGTGCATACCATTTGCTAGGTGTCACCACCTGAGCACCTCGCGAGGAAGATTAAGTGGTAACCTAAAACCATAGGTCGGGTAGCAATACCACCATACCCTTATAAGATGTTAGATACGATGGATGGATAAGCTTTAAAGCCAATAGAGGATCCTACGGTGGAGATGAAAATATGTCAAATCAGAAAAAGTTAAATGAGGGATCGGATCAACGGACTAGAAGCAATGCCTAACAGATCGACGGACGGGAAAGAGGGACAGCTGGAAAATGTGAGCGGAAGTTACTAGGAAAAGTTTTATATATATAACATGGCATGTGTAAAATAGACATTTCTTTCTTGGACCTGTCGGAGTTGGAAGCTTCTGGAAGCACAGACGCTAAAAAGGCCGACAATGAGAAGGTCTCTCTCAGGGTTCCCGTGATAGGTAGGGTTCCAAAACCCCTTTGTTTGCAACACACAATCTATTTTATAGTCGTAGAATGGAAGACGAACAAGTTTCTACTAGTTCTAAGGTTAGAACGACCCTAGAAGACAGAGACTATGATGTGTTTGACCCAAACCTTTGGCTCCCTATACCAGAAGTTAAAAGAATCCTGCAAGCTCTGCTTGAACAAGGGATAGATGTCCATAGGGTCCATCAGTCCTTTTTCATCTTCTTTTTCCTGGAACATATAATGCCTTTCTTGGAGATCGTGTCATGGTGTTCATTGAATTACTCAGAACCCCAACGCGTAATCATGAATGCCAAGAGGTCTAAAATTATCTGTAGTGTTGATGCTGCCGTCATCTGAAGTACCCTTGCCGTTCCCAAGTCACCAGCCCTAATTACCGAAAGTTTCTCTGAAGAAATGGTCATTACTCTGTATAGGAAAACTTCCCCTAAAATCCGTAAAGCTTTCCTTGTCACTTGTTTAAAGCCCAATGTAGAGATTACAGATACCCCTTACCCGCTGGACGTCAACCTTTTTAATGACCACACCTAGTTGGTTTTTTCTTTGTTAGCACAATTTTTAGGTTTAGACTCAGACTTATGGATAACTAAAGTACAACTGAGCCTATTATTAAGGATTAGTGTTAGTTCCCCGGAGGCAGGAAGTGAGTCAGTACCATCCCTCAAGTTTGAGGAATTTTTGGCAGAAAAAATTCATGCACAGTTGAGTTGTTTTGAAAATACCACATTTTTTCAGTTTCAGGTGTATTTGACTAAGATGATTCTGCATAGTAGCGCAGACAAGTTACGTTTTTCTCAGATAGTCTTTACAGGGAATTTAGAGGATAATGTTTTCAATTACATGAAATACATTCTACCTACTGTGTACAAAGTTATGTTTGAGGAGGAACTACCCAGAGTGCTACCAGAAATGCAAACTCTGATGCAGTTGAAAGATGAACTAGCCATGGGCAACTGGTTCTTGCTGAAAGATGCCACAGTGATAAGGGTATATGGTTTTGTACATGAACCATACTTTTTACTAGCATTTTTAACTTTGAGGGTTTTTTCCCTTGAGTTCATTCAGCAGAGGCTAATTGCAAAAGAGGAACAATTTGGGCAATATAAGAAAGGTTTTGATATCATGCTCCCTTGGCAAGTTGGCCCTTTTATTGTAAATTTTAAAGAAGCTATGAGAAAAGTGGAGAAATTGTTGAGAAATATGGGGTTCAGAAAAGATGTAGTGATCGCATATGACCCTCTACATATCATAGCTGAAAGGAAGAAGAAGAATGGTTTGAAGGCACTTGAACACCAAGAAGCTGAAGGACTGTTGAAGGGGCGGAATTTATTGCAATATGAGACCAAAGAGGAAGATGACCTAGATTTACAAGTCCAAGCTTTGATTGTGACTGATGATCCTATGGAGACAAACCAACTACTTAACATTGTGGAGGTAGGCGGGCAGAGAGAGTTACAAGAAGTCATTGAAACAGAAGAAGAAGAAGAAAGTGAAAAGAAAAGACTAAGAGTTGAAACGCCAGAAGAGTCAGCTGTCCTGATAGATAGTATAGAGGAGCAGAAAGAGGGGTTATCCATGTCCAAGAATATAAATTCCAAGATGCAGCAGGACAGAGTCAGAACAGTAAATTTCCATCCTAAGAAGATATGTTTAAATATAATGGGCAAAATAAGCAAGCATCTGCACAGAAACTTTTTGAACTAATGCCCACTATAAGGAGTTTGTCAAAAACAGAGACGTCTTTGATGACGAGCAGGGATATCAAGACACAAACTCTCAATCTAATGATATCCGATAAGGAAAAAATGACAGAAGCAAGAATAAACTGGAAGAAGGTACCCTTGCCAGACAGGATTCAATTTCACTGGCAAGTTTGAGAAGCTCTATATGATGACTTAGTGGAAGCGGCCTTGAAGATCTCTAATTTGGAAGTCATTGTAAATAAAATGGATGCCCAGTTAAAGCATGAAAGGTCAAAGAATAAAGCACTTCAGTAGCATGTCAACAAGCTGCAGTTTGATTTAATTGAGCAAGATGGTGGAGGCAAAGTAAGCAAGAAGCTGTTGATATAGAAAGATAATTTGATCCAGAACCTGCATAAGAGAATGAAACTTCCCAACACCTAGTTGATACAATCTCCCGAAGAAACAAAGTTAATACAAGAAAAAGAAGATTTAAGTAGGGAGATCAGCAATAATAAAGCTGAATTGCTAAGGTTTGCAGAGAAAGAGAGATGCTGGGAGAAAGAGAAGATGAGTTTGAAGAGTCGAATTGAAGAATTGAAGAGCAGTTTGTCAAATATATGTTCACAGCAGGAAAGCAAAGGCCCAAATAAGGAGAATGATGGTACTGACAGCATGGTATAGGCCATGTCCTAGATCAACCTAAAGGAGGTTGAAATACGAGAACTAAAGGAAGAAAATCAAAGATTGAAGGAAGAAAATGATGAAAGGGAAAAAGGGATAAATGCCCTACAGGAAAAATATAAGGAATTGGTAGCGATTAACAATAGGTTTTCTCAGCAGATTACAGGGAGAGAAGCTATGCAGGGGTGCAAGCATTTGATTTGGGATTTAATTATCCAGGAAGCTGAGAGGTTCAGACCTTATCTAGATCTCATGAGGACAAAGGAGAAGATAGTCACTAATTTCTTTAAGAGCTGCACTGCCATGAAGGAAAAGTTGCACAGAAGGCCAAAGGAGACTGCATATAATGCTATAAACTTTTTAAATAGTTTGACAGATAAGGACATCATAGATTTGAGCATCAAGGACAGGGTCACAACCATTGCGGCAGCAAAACAAATCCTAGGGAAGTATGCGTTAGTCGAAGCTGTAGAGGCCAAAGCAAATGAAATGAATGAACAGTTAACAGTGTTTAAAGGATAGTTTGGAGGACTAGTAGAAAAAGGATTTCTTGCATTTTGGGATGAAAAGCAAAAATTGATTCCCCAAAGTGAACATAAAAAGTTGATGACTAGCAGATGGATGGATCATTCCAAGTTCAAACATATGGTCTAGCCACTTTTAGGGAGAATCCTGATGGACAAGTTGGACGAAGAGTTTGAGATGTTGTACAGATTGATCTCTATTGGTGAAGGACTTCCACCCATTCCTTTTGTTGATCAACTTGACATAAGGGTCCTGGAGAAAGCGATGACAAGTTATGACATCCCGGCATCTGAACTTTGGGTACTTATAGAGAAATACGGAAAGATGAAATATACCTATCATGCTCCACTGGCAGCTGCTACCTCTTAAAACTTGGATCTGTGCCTTTTTTTAATATCATTCTATTTTTGATATGAAAGTTTGTAATATATTTAGGATTTTCATTTTCCAGGACGTGGCAGTGGGTTTCCCATTATGTAATGAAGTTCCGCCACTAGATAGATACTTTAAATATCTTGTATTTTTTAAACGGAATACTGGCAAATGTAAGAAAGGAGTTAGGCTTATGTTGTTATATTTTTTGTTTCATGATAGTGACATCTGAACTATGATGAGGTGTCCCTATATAGTAACTAATTTCTGTTTCAAATGGGCCGAGTGTGAGACTCCAGACCACTATAAGTTCCATGTATTTTCAAATGGAAAAGGGTTGAGAAATTTTTGGAGCTCCACATATTTTGTCTACTGTTGTTATTCCGAGATATATTTTTGAATAAAGTTGTCAGAAGCTTACATGCATTTTTCAAAGATTCTTGTGTAATCGGTCTGGTAGTCTGTTTCTCCTTTTTCTTATGTGATATGTGCTTCTTTCCTTTGTTAATCCATATTGCTAATATTCCATCATACTTGGTTTAGTGTAGTATCTAAACAAGATTCATAGAAATTATGCCTTGTTCATTTCTTACCAAGTACTTCACAAAATATTTCTGCTAAAGTTGGTATAGGATTGATCTGTGTATGCCTTATATCAATGGATTGTTCATCTTTCTTCTGTTTCGCCAATTAAAATAACTTTGACTACTAGCTGGTTGCTACCTTGCCTCTATGTGGATGTATCTGCTAAGCATTTGATAATAATGTTTATGTTATACTTGAATTGACTCCATTGCCCAATACAGATCCCCGCTGTTCTCCAACCAATGGTTTAAATGAGTATATTTTGTCCTACAGAAATCCAACCTTCTATGTATGTTTTAATAGAACATATTAAAGAATGAATGCTGATGTTCCTTTTTTATGATTGACGCCCTTGATTATTTCCATTTTTTTCATTAGTTTATTGAGAGAGCACTCTCAGACTGTGTTGGGTCAGTAACATCAATCCAAAGATTGGTTAGTGGTTACCCCGAATTACCCTTCTTACAACCTGGGGTCAATTTGGGTGTTAACAAATTCGCGTCGTTGCCGTGGAACGCAAGTTTTTTCATCTTCGTTGCAAGAAGGACAAAGAGTTTCAAAGATTCGAAGAAAAGAGAGATCCTTGTGGGCAAACAGAGATTTCCATATTTTTGAAGGTTAAACAATTTTTCCTTGGCGACTCCACTTGTAAAGACTGATATTCAAGAAAGCACTCCGATGGGGAAGAGAAGATGAATTCTAGTTCTAAAGGAGATCTTGGCAAGGAATCATGGCCTCAAGAAAGATCCATACCAGAGGTAATCCTATTTTTGAAATTCTGCTAGTTGTTGATAATATGGAATGTCTACTTAGGCAAAAACCTGAAAAAGATAGCACTAGTACTTCAAACAGTGAAAGAATTGCGTCTGAAGAAAGATTACCTGTTCTTCAAGAATTAAATATAGAGATTGAAATTGGGAAACTTCTACCAAGATCAAGATCCAAATCCTATCTAACCCTAGGTGAAGGAATTCTTAATAATCATGAATCCTACTTGTTAGATCCTATATGGCGTAATTTACTAGATACTATCAAAGCTAAAAAAGATAAACCCTGTTCCCATAATATCCCACCCCTTTCCCAAAATTCGCCTGTAATCATGGCTACTAGATTTGCACCTTTAGCCCTACCAGCTGTTTTACATGATCTACCCCAAAACTATGCACAAAGGATCGTCTCCTATGATGGAGAGGGAATTTTTTCTGCCAGACAGCATGTAGACAGGTTTGAAGATTTTATTGATTTAGAGGAAGTAGATTATGATGATGCAAAAATGAGGTTATTTGCTCAAAGTTTGTTAGGAGAACCTAATAAATGGTACAGGTTGTTACAAGATACTTCCATCAATGATTTTGCAGCATTTAAGACACTATTCTTAGAGAGATGGGAAATGATAGGAAGTCATGCCCTAGTCTTGTCCCAGTAAAATCGCCTCAAGAAAGGAGGTTTCGAGTCTGTGCATGAATTTTCTGCTAGATTTATGAGGGCATACAATTCTATTCCATGCGACCTAAGGCCAGCGGCAGGCGCTGCAAAACTCCATTTTGCAGATGCCTTTGATGGAGATTTCTCATGTATGTTAAGGGAAATAAAATCTGCCTCCCTACCTACTCTACTGAAAGATGCCCTAGAGGTAGAGGCAAACATGATGGCATTAGGAAAAATAAAGGGTGAAACATAAGCTGAAAGAAAGAAACAAGAGACCCAAACTTCTACCTCATCCGCTTCAAACGATGCAAAATTTTATACCATGATGAAAGCCATGGAAAATTTGATGGATAGGTTGACCATAGATACCAAGCCTCTTCCCCGAGAGAATCATGAAAACCAGATCTGAAATCCAAACTTTAGAAGACCACCACCTCCTACAAGAAATCAAAGAAATCCTGAAGAATAGCCAATGCGTCCTCCTTTTTCTAAAAATATGGTAGATAATGAAGTACCTAAAGAGCTCGCTGAGGCCCATATTCATTTTGTTGACTTTTTAAACCATGAAATATACTTGACTAAAAGGGAACATGACTTCTTTAACAAAGAAAGTACTAGTAACCAACTTGAGTTAGAATCCGAGCAATACCTAATGGGTTATCAAAATGCTATGGACGATCTTCAAAGAAAACTAAAATTGAGAAATAGAGAAGTTACCATGAATAAAGGAAAGCTTCCTATGAACCAACCTTCAGTGACCCACCAGGCTGCAGAAGAGCCGAAAGAGAAATAGCAAGGAGCTGTTGCAAATAAGAGACCTGAAAATAAAGAAGAAGATGGTCAACCTTCAAAGGAGGTTAAACCACCAGCTCACAGAGATAGTCAAACCTGGCCCCACTTTTAGTCTCAAAGCTGAACTATCAAAGGTAAAGATCTCCATCCCTTTTAATGAGCTACTGAAAAATAATGAATACAGGGAAGAGATAACAAAGATGGTTAAAGGGAAAAATGAATGCCAACATGATATTCTGGAGCTATCAGATGATGCTCCTACCATAATATTTGGATCTAAGTTGGGAGAACCAGGAAATGAAGAAGTCCCTCCTTTCTACTTAAGCCTAAATGTCCATGATCAAATCTTGCACAATGCCTTAATAGACTGTGGGGCATCTCATAACCGGATGCCAAAATCTGTGTTGAAAGAGCTAGGGTTAGAAGTGACTAGGCCATACCAAGACCTTTGGTCCTTTGATTCTAGAAAAGTGCCATGTTTGGGACCGATTAAGAACATGGTAGTGACTCTAACCCAACTCCCTGCTAAAAGTGTCATGATGGATGTGGTGGTGGTTGATGTTCCTGCCAAGTTTGGGATGCTTTTGTCCAGATCCTGGGTTTCAAAGTTGAAAGGAACTATGTAGATGGATTTATCTTATGCCACAATTCCCGTTTTTTGAGCCAATAAGATATTATATAGGGAAAACAGGATGGAATATGTTGTCAGCAGCAAAAGCAAGCCTAAAAATCACCCTATATACGCAGTTGATACAGACATGGGCTATTCCATTTTTTTATTGATGGGCCTCATTGTGACCCTAACCCTCCCACATATATGGAAGTTGATGAAGATAAGGAATTTGTGGCCAGGTATGAAGCTTCTGAGCAAGAGAAAAATGAAGAAGGCTGGTGGAAAATGTAATTGATGTTTCTGTGAGCAAAAATGGTGCTGGAGCAGGGGTTTGGATCATTACTCCCAACTAGAAGTCTAAGGCACTTTCATATAAGCTGACATTTGAATGTACTAATAATGTTGCCGAATACGAAGCATTGCTATTGGGATTGCAGGCTCTAAAAAATTTGGGAGCTAAGAAGATAGAGGTGTTTGGGGACTCTGAGCTAGTAGTGAACTAGGTAAATGATAGTTACCAAGCCAAACACCCAAGAATGAGAGCATATAGAAATGAGGTTTCGTATTTCTTTGGCAACTTTTTCACGGAACATAAGATTAGAGTGATCCCTAGGCATGAAAATGAGGTATCATATTCCTTGGAAACTACTGCTGGGGGTTTTAAGATTCCTTGGCAACTACTGCTAGGGGTTTTAAGACCCCAATCTTCTCCCAAACCAAGTATGAATTTGAAATAATAAACAGGCCTTCTATTCCTAATAATTCTAAGTATTGGCAGGTGTTTGAGGACGACTTACAGCTCAGGAGATTTTTAGAACTTTCTGATGAGTTTGCAAATGTGCATATTGATACTGAAAATGAGAACCTGGAAAACCTTGTAGAGGGAGAGAATGCTAAAGAAGAAGCTGGAAACCAAGGGTGGAAAAACAAGATGGGTGGTAAGTATATTATCTAATTGAAGAATAATTACATCCCTAAAGGTCTGATACCCCTAGAAAAGCTATTTGATCAAGATGATGCAGCTAAAAACCCAAAATTTGAACCTGCCCGTGAATCAGTAGAAGATCAAAACTTGGGTACAGAGAAAGACCCTTGGATGGTAAAATTGTCTAAAAGGTTACATGCTGACAAAAAAAGACGCTATGTAGAATTGATGAAAAGACACACTGACACTTTTTCCTGGACCTATGAAGACTTAAAGGATTATGATACCTCAATCATTCAGCATGCCATTCCACTCACGCCAGGTGAGAAACCTTTTAAGCAAAAATTAAGGAGGATCAATCCTAAGTTAATAGATATCATAGAGAAAGAAGTCAAAAAACTTTTCGATGCAAAGATAATTGTTACCTTAAGGTTATCACAATGGATAGCAAATCTGGTCCTTGTCAGGAAGAAAAGTGGAGAAATCAGAATCTGTATTGATTTCATGAACCTCAATAGAGCATCGATGAAAGACAATTACCCTCTACCTAAAATGGAGCATATTTTACAGCAGGTGGTGGGGGCCAAAAGAATTTCCACCAGGGATGGTTTCTCAGGGTATAATCAGATTAAAAAACTGCTTTTACAACTCCTTAGGGAACTTTCATGTACGCTAAGATGCCATTTGGTCTGATGAATGTTGGAGCCACTTTCCAAAGAGCTATGGATATTGCGTTTGCTGAAGAAAAGGATAAATTTGTGGTGGTATATATGGACGATATAGCAGTTTTTTCAAAATCAGATGAAGAACATCTTAAGCATCTAGAGAGAGTTTTCATAAAATGTAGAAAATATGGCATTTCCCTGAATCCCAAGAAATCCTTTTTTCGCTCTGGATGAGGATAAGCTTTTAGGACATATCATCACCAAAGATGGGATAAAAATTGGTCCTGAGAGGGTCAGTTCTATTCAGAAAGTAGGAGCGCCGAGAAGCAAAAAGGAAATACAATCTTTCATTGGACAAGTGGGTTTTTTAAGGAGAGTCATACCAAGTTTTGCTGAAATAATGAGAAGTATTACAAATATATTAAGAAAGGAGAATCAAATAAAGTGGACCGATGAGGCCAAAGATTCCTTCAAAGGAATCAGGACAGCCATCACTGAAGCTCCAGTGTTGGCCAGCCCAAACTTTACTAAAGATTTCCTAATTTTTTTATATGCTTCTGAACATACAATAGCTGGAGTGCTGTTGCAAAAACATGACCAAAATGCTAAGCAACCCATTGCTTTTTTCAGCAGAGTGTTGAGAGAAGGGGAACTGAAATATGATATCATGGAGAAATGGGCTTATGCTCTCATAAAATCTTTGAAATATTTCAGGGTCTATATTATATACTCGCACATCATTGCTCATGTCCCAAATAGTGTTGTGAAAATAATTTTGACCCAGTCTGATCCTAAAGGCAGAAGGGCCAAATGGATTGCAATATTACTAGAATATGATTTGGAGATAAAACCCACCAAACTGGTGAAAGGTCATGGGTTAGCAAAGTTGATGATTGAAGCAAATTGTGACTCTTTGCAGCTAATTTTTTTGGAAGACCATCCTAACCAACCGAATACAAACATACAGGTCAATCCTGAATTCTCTGAGTCCCCTTGGTATACTGACATTGTTTTTGTACTACAGAATTTACTAGCACTTGCAGGGTTAAGTAAAAGTAGGGCTAGGTTTGTAAAACTAAAAGTTGCCAAATACTGTATCATGAACCAATACCTGTATTGGAAAGACCCTAGAGGGGTGCTTCTAAACTGTTTGATTGAAGAAGAGGCTAAACACATAAAAGAAGAATTCCACAAAGGGGACTGCGGGGGACACCATTCCTGGAAGGCGACAGTAAACAAAATCCTAAGGGCGTGGTTTTACTAGCCCACAATGTTTACGAATGTTTACAAAGAAATTGTAGTTTGTCACGAATGTCATATTTTTTATGGAAAAAGAAAGGCTGTTTCCCTCCCTCTACATCCTATCATAGTGGAAGCACCTTTTCAACAATGGGGTTTAGATTTCCTTGGGGAAATAAACCCAAACTCTTATGGATAGCACAAATGGATCCTGATAGCTACTGATTATTTTACCAAATGGATAGAAGCCATACCTACCAGAAGAGCGACTGAAGGAGTAATCATGGATTTTCTGGAAGATAACATCTTGTCCAGATTCAGATGCCCCAAAAGGATTGTGACTGATAATTCTCTAGCTTTCTGTTCCAAAAATATGATTAATTTCTGCCATAAGTACCGTATCAGCCCAAATCATTCCATAGCCTATTACCGTCAAGGAAATGGACTAGCAGAGTCTTCAAATAAGAGCCTGGTAAGGATCATCAAAAAGTTGTTAGAAGATAACAAGAGGTCTTGGCATACGAAGTTAAAGTATGCTCTGTGGGCTGATAGAATCAGCACGAAAAGAGCCATTGGAATGTCATAATTTCAATTGGTGTATGGAGCCGAAGTGATTTTTCCAGCATCCCTAGGTTTACCTGTCATGAGGTTATTGTAGGGAATATAAGAAGAACCAAATCACATGCAAAGAAGATTAAATCAGATAGTTGAGCTAAATGAGCTAAGAAGTAAGGCATATGCCAGAGTAGAAAGCCATCAAGAAAAGATGAAGAAGGGTTTCGACAAAAAAGCCAAGGAAGATTATTTTCAGGTTAATGACCTAGTTCTGAACTGGAATGCCCCTAAAGAAGAAAAACATGGAAAGTTTGACCATATGTGGATGGGACCGTATGTTATTGCAGCAATCCAAGGAATAAATTCTTTTGTCTTGGAACATCAAGACGGATCTGCCTGGTCAGGAGGTCCAGTCAACGGGAGATTCTTAAAACATTACCTATCCTAAGGGATGTAGGTATTTCATGTACCATAGCCTACGTATATATTTTTCATTTGTTTTATAGTTGTTTTGAAATTTTTGATGACAAACCTGAAAGACTTGAAACCCTAAAGAAAATAGGATAAGGTCTAGAAGGCTAGCCATAGTTCCTTTTGCTTCTCATGTGTGGGCAGTCTAGATATGAGGCAGATACAGTTGCAGTTCTAAGAAATCAGAAGAAGCTGTTGAATCTGAAGTTTGAATCGCCCAATGTACTAGGCACTTAGTCTACGGAGTTCTTTGCTAGCTCGTAGGGAGGATAGCATCCCCGGTTGGAGCCATTTGTTGGCACCTATAAATTTTTTGCACAAAGTCGAAGGGAAGGACTAACTCCACTGGTGAATTCCTTGAAGAAATGGTTAAACCCCCTCCATAGTCATGTCCAAGTTGCTAAGGCCAAGAAGTAGCTCAGTTGGGAAGGAGATAATGAGAAAAATAAAGGGTTTGGGCACTTTAGGCATAAGGCCCTAGCCCAAATAATCAAAGATGGATAAAAAGGCCAATAATCTATAGTCCGAAAGAAAATAAAGTGAAAATTAAAGCTAAGACAAGTCCCAACCGTTGATTAGGTGCGCAAAAGAGATCTACGACCCCCAATCACACTCGCATCATGAAGTTGCATGAAAAATAGCACAGGAGGGTGGTCACAAGAGATAAACCACCCAGACATGTGGCAGCCAGAGGAGCCCTCACATGGACATTTCGGCGGTAAGTGAAAACCGCCAGAAGGCTTGCGATACCATCACAGCGGGAAAGCAGGGTAGAATATCAATGGTGCAGGCTGCATGGTAAGAGATTTGACGGTGCGAAGGACAAGTTGTCACATCAGCATGGAGGTTAGGGTAGATCAACGGCTCGCGACAAAAGGGATTAGATCTACGGCTGGCGGATATAAGAGATGCAAGGTTGATAACATAGCGGGCTCCACTTGCGAGAGTGATGAAAACTAGACACTTGGATAACTCCCCACTATAGATGCGTTAAAGGAGAAGATCAATGCTCCTCGGTGATCTTCGCAAGGTTAAAGAGCACCCCAGATAAGCGGAGAAGGTGGTTGCGAGGGTGCATACCATTTTCCAGGTGTCACCACCTAAGCACCTCGCGAGGAAGATTAAGTGGTAATCTAAATCCAAAGGTCGGGTAGCGATACCACCATACCCTTATAAGATGATAGATACGACGGATGGATAAGGTTTAAAGCCAATAGAGGATCCTATGGCGGAGATGAAAATATGTCAAATTAGAAAAAGTTAAATGAGGGATCGGATCAACAGACTAGAAGTAATGCCCAGCAGATTGACGGATGGGAAAGAGGGACAGCTGGAAAAGGTTAGCGGAAGTTACTCAGAAACGTTTTATATATATAACGCGACATGAGTAAAATAGACATTTCTTTCTTAGACCTGTTCGAGTTGGAAGCTTCTAGAAGCACAGAAGCCGAAAAGGACGACAGGGAGAAGGTCTCTCTCAGGCTTCCCGTGATAGGTAGGGTTCAAAGACCCCTTTGTTTGCAATGCGCAGTCTGTTTTATAGTCGTAGAATGGTAGACGAACAAGTTTCTACTAGTTCTAAGGTTAGAATGACCCTAGAAGACAGACACTATGATATGTTTGACCCAAACCTTCGTCTCCCTATACCAGAAGTTAAAAGAAGGCTTAAAGCTCTGCTTGAACAAGGGATAGATGTCCATAGGGTCCATCAGTCCTTTTTCATCTTCTTTTTCCTGGAACACATAATGCCTTTCCCGGAGTTCGTGTCATGGTGTTCATTGAATTACTCAGAACCCCAATGAGTAATAATGAATGCCAAGAGGTCTAAAATCGTCTGTAATGTTGACGCTGCCATCATCCGAAGTACCCTTGCCGTGCCCAAGTCACCAGCCCTAATTCCCGAAAGTTTTTCTGAAGAAATGGTCATTACTATGTATAGGCAGGTTTCCCCTAAAATCTGTAAAGCTTTCCTTGTCACTTGTTTAAAGCCTGATGTAGAGATTATAGATAACCCTTACCTGCTGGACATCAACCTTTTTAATGACCGCACCCAGTTGGTTTTTTCTTTGTTAGCACAATTTTTAGGTTTATACTCAGACTTATGGATAACTGAAGTACAACTGAGCCTGTTATTCAGGATTAGTGTTAGTTCCCCAGAGGCGGGAAGTGAGTCAGTACCATCCCTCAAGTTTGAGGAATTTTTGGTAGAAAAAATCCATGCACAGTTGAGTTCTTTTGAAAATACCATATTTTTTCGGTTTCGGCCGTATTTGGCTAAGATGATTCCGCATAGCAGCGGAGATGAGTTACGTTTTTCTAAGATAGTCTTTACAGGGAATTTACAGGATAATGTTTTCAATTACATGAACTACATTCTACCTGCTGTGTACAAAGTTATGTTTGAGGAGGAACTACCCAGAGTGCTACCAGAAATGCAAACTCTGATGCAGTTGAAAGATGAACTAGCCATGGGTGACTGGTTCTTGCTGAAATATGCCACAGTGATAAGGGTATATGATTTTGTACATGAACCGTACTTTTTGCCAGCATTTTTAACTTTGAGGGTTTTTTCCCTTGAGTTCATTCGGTAGAGGCTAATTGCAGAAAAGGAACAGTTTGGGAAATATAAGAAAGGTTCTAATATCAAGCTCTCTTGGCAAGTTGGCCCTTTTATTGTAAAGTTTAAAGAAGTTGTTAGCGAAGTGGAGAAATTGTTCAGAAATATGGGGTTGAGAAAAGATGTAGTGATCGCATATGACCCTTTACATATCATAGCCGAAAGGAAGAACAAGAATGGTTTGAATGCATTTGAACACCAAGAAGCTGAAGGATTGTTGAAGGGGAGGATTTTATTGCAATATGAGACTGAAGAGGAAGATGACCTAGATTTACAAGTAGAAGCTTTGATCCTGACTGATGATCCTATGGATACTGACCAACTACTTAACACTCTGGAGGTAGGCGGGAAGAGAGAGTTACAAGAAGTCATTGAAACAGAAGAAGAAGAAGAAGAAAGTGAAAAGAAAAGACTAAGAGTTGAAACACCAAAAGAATCAACTATCCTGATAGATAGTATAGAGGAGCAGAAAGAGGGGTTATCAACCCCAGTTATCCAAGTCCAAAAATATAAATTCCAAGATGCAGCAGGAGGGAGTGAGGGCAATAAATTTTCATCCCAAGAATATATGTTTAAATATCATGGGAAAAATAAGTAAGCATCTACGCAAAAAAAATTTGAACTAATGCCCACTATAAGGAGTTTGTCAAAAACAGATACGTCTTTGATGACGAGCAGGGATATCAAGACACACACTCTCAATCTAACAATATTCGATAAGGAAAAAATCACAGAAGCAAGAATAAACTGGAAGAAGATACCCTTGCCAGCCAGGATTCAATTTCACAGGTAAGTTGGAGAAGGTCTATATGTTGACTTAGTGGAAGCCGCCTTGAATATCTCTAATTTTGAAGTCACTGTAAATAAAATGGATGCCTAGTTAAAACATGAAAGGTTAGAGAATAAAGCACTTCAGCAACATGTCAAAAAGCTGCAGTTTGATTTAATTGAGCAAGATGGCGGAGGCAAAGTAAGCAAGAAGCTGTTGACAGAGAAAGATAATTTGATCCAAAACCTGTAGAAGAGAATGGAAATTCCCAACACCCAGTTGATACAATATCCCGAAGAGACAAAGTTAATACAAGAAAAAGAAGATTTAAGTAGGGAGATCAGCAATAATAAAGCTGAATTGCTAAGCTTTACAGAGAAAGAGAGATGCTGGGAGAAAGAGAAGATGAGATTGAAGAGTCAAATTGAAGAATTGAAGAGCAGTTTGTTAAATATATGTTCACAGTAGGAAAGAAAAGGCTCGAATAAGGAGAAGGATGGTACTGACTGCATGGTACAGGCGATGTCCCAGATTAACCTAAAGGAGGTTGAAATACGAGAACTAAAGGAAGGAAATCAAAGATTGAAGGAAGAAAATGACGAAAGGGAAAAAGGGATAAATGCCCTAGAGGAAAAATATAAGGAATTGGTAGCGATTAACAACAGGTTTTATTAGTAGATTATAGGGAGAGAAGCTATGCAGTGGTGCAAGCAATTGATTTGGGATTTAATTATCTAGGAAGCTGAGAGGTTCAGACCTTATCTAGATCTCATGAGGACAAAGGAGAAGATAGTCACTGATGTCTTTAAGAGATGCACTGCCATGAAGTAAAAGCTGCATAGAAGGCCAAAGGAGATTGCATATAATGCTATAAACTTTTTAAATAGTTTGATAGATAAGTATGTCATATATTTGAGCATCAAGGACAGGGTCACAACCATTGTGGCAGCAAAATGAATCCTAGGGAAGTATGCATTAGTCGAAGCTGTAGAGGCCAAAGCAAATGAAATGAATGAACATTTAACAGTGTTCAAAGGACAGCTTAGAGGAATATTAGAAAAAGGATTTCCTACATTTTGGGATGAAAAGCAAAAATTGATTCCCCAAAGTGAACATAAAAATTTGATGACTAGCAGACAGATGGATCATTCCAAGTTCAAACATATGGGCTAGCCACTTTCAGGGAGAATCCTGATGAACAAGTTGGACGAAGAGTTCGAGATGTTGTACAGATTGATCTCTATTGGTGAAGGACTTCCACCCATGTCTTCTGTCGATCAACTTGACAGAAGGGTCCTGGAGAAAGAGATGACAAGTTATCTCATCCCGGCATTTGAACTTTGGGTACTTGTAGATAAATACGGAAAGATGAAATATACCTATCACGCTCCACTAGTAGCTGCTACCTCTTAAAACTTGGATGTCTGCATTTTTTAAATATCATTCTTTTTTTAATATGAAAATTTGTAATATATTTAGGATTTTCATTTTCCAGGACGTGGTAGTGGGTTTCCCATTATGTAGTGAAGTTTCGCCACTAGACAGATACTTTAAATATCTTGTATTGTTTAAATGACATACTGACAAATGCAAGAAAGCAATTAGGATTATCTTGTTATATTTTTTGTTTCATGATAGTGACATCTGAACTATGATGAGGTGTCCCTATATAGTAACTAATTTCTGTTTCAAATGGGTTGAGTGTGAGACTCCAGACCACTATAAGTTCCATGTATTTTAAAATGGAAAAGGGTTGAGAAATTTTTGGAGCTTCACATATTTTGTCTACTGTTGTTATTCTGAGATATATTTTTGAATAAAGTTGTCAGAAGGTTACATGCATTTTTCAAAGATTCTTGTGTAATCGGTCTGGTAGTCTGTTTCTCCTTTTTCTTATGTTATATGTGCTTCTTTCCTTTGTTAATCCATATTGCTAATATTCCATCGTACTTTGTTCAGTGTAGTATCTAAACAAGATTCATAGAAATTATGCCTTGTTCATTTCTTACCAAGTACTTCACAAAATATTTCTGCTAAAGTTGGTATAGGATTGATCTGTGTATGCCTTATATCAATGGATTGTTCATCTTTCTTCTGTTTCGCCAATTAAAATAACTTTGACTACTAGCTAGTTGTTACCTTGCCTCTGTGTGGATGTATCTGCTAAGCATTTGATAATAATGTTTATGTTATACTTGAATTGACTCCATTGCCCAATACAGATCCCCATTGTTCTCCAACCAATGGTTTAAATGAGTATATTTTGTCCTACAGAAATCCTACCTTCTGTGTATGTTTTAATAGAACATCTTAAAGAATGAATGCTGGTGTTCCTTTTTCATGATTGATGCCCTTGATTATTTCCATTTTTTTCATTAGTTTATTGAGAGAGCCCTCTCAGACTGTGTTGGGTCAGTAACATCAGTCCAAAGATTGGTTAGTGGTTACCCCGAATTACCCTTCTTACAACCTGGGGTCAATTTGGGTGTTAACATCATGGAATTGGATTCAACCCAATTTTCTTGATTGCCAAGTGTTAATTTTGAAAGAATCTGGGAATTGGAGAGATGTATATCTGGTGAATGCACAAGTCTTAGCTAGGGGGTGGTGTTCTACAAGCGATTTTATCATATGGTAAATTTTTTAACTTACCTATTAAGATTAAATGGGAAATAATCATTTACTATGCAAAAAGAACTTATTTGGGTACTCATTTCAAACATATCATTCGATCCTTTAGGAATTATTTTCTTTCAACTATATGAAAAGTAAGAGTTTAAAACTTTCTGAAATAATTTATATAAACATTTCATTTAACTCTTTTGAACTGTGTAGTAAAAACATTTCACTTAACTTAGGAGCTATGCAGTAAGAACATAACTACACAATAAAACTAGCAATTTAACATAGGATTTTGCAATGAAAATTAGCTAAATTTGCAAATAATGAGCCAAGTTATGAAAAATAATCAAAATGAAAGGAATTCATACTTGTTTATCCATTCATATAATTTTCCAAGCATTGTACTCTTCGACATATTTAGAATAAATGCTTCCAAATATTAATCCAGAAATTAACCACTATTAAAGGAAATCATTTCTGAAATTTCGACTTAAGTAAAGAATTTGGCATTCATAAAATTTTCAACATTATCTCAGAATTAAAAAGAAAATTTAAACATGGATTTAAGCCCAAAAATTTAAAACAAATAAAAAAAAATTGTAGATTTAAACTTGTATCAATTTCTTTGTACAAGATTTCAACGACGCAACTCATGAATTCCTTCATTTTATGCCAATCCAAAAATTTGAACAAAAAACCATGGAAATTGTTTATCATGAATTAATATTGAAAATTAAAAACACCATTCTCATGACTTAAACTTATATGTTCAACAATTGAATTTGGAAACTAGTTGTGTGGCTTCCATACTGCACCCATTCATAGGCATTTCTTCTCCTTAATCTCTCAACAAAACACTACCCTCGAGCTGATACTTGTGCATTCACCAGATAGACATCTATCCAATTCCCAAATTCTTTCAAAATTAACACTTGCAATTAGGAAAATTGGGTTGAATCCAATTCCATGCCAAACAGTGCACTTAACCTCCTTGATTTCCTTATGATTGCACAATAGTGAGACACATCATTGCCATATCTGCTCAGAAATCCACCAAGTCAATTGCTTACACCATTTTCCACTTCACTGGAATGACCAGAGACAAAAAGGACAAAATTGCAGTAGAAAATTATCAACAATTTGGATCACATGTCCAAGGATTCATATCAGTTTTTCGTTCTTAGATAAATAATTACCTCCCCTATTCTCTTAGACACACCCATGCATGGGAAATTTCTCTCAGAGTTAATTTTTCTTCCACACTTTTCCTCTTGATGGGGAGTACACACTTTTCCTTGCATTCATAAGTATTTGCATGCAATCTCAAACCCCACTTGGGCTCACCCAACCATTATATATATATATAATGTAAAAACATAAAAACAACAAAATCCCACTTAATCATAATGAATTAATAATTATGATTTTAAAAATATAAATTAGTCATTTAAATGGGTTTAAGACTTAGGATAAACTTTAGGGGCTTAAATATTTAATAGGCTTATAGTATGGATTTCCCCACCTAAGTCATCTAACCCCCTTACTATCTCTAGTGAATACACAACTCCCTAATCTTTTCAATGTACTACCTCAACACAACCAATTGTGGATTTTTAGTATTAATATTTACAAAGTACAAAATGTTCAGCCTTATAGCTAGTATAGAAAATAATTACATCTTGGCATAGACAAACTAGGGGTTCCAAACTAGGGGTGTTACATAGGGTATGGTGGAATATGTCACCCCCCTTTGTAGTCCTAAGAATATTATAGACATTTCACTTTTCAAAACTTTTCAAATCAAAATTCATATTTTTAATTCACACTTTTCTAATTGTGTTGCTATTGCTCTTCTTCTTGGATGAATAGTAATGGCGTATTTTTTTTTAATTTCCACCTATTAATGATCGAACATGTTCCAATTTTGGACACTCATAAAAAGTCATTTGGCACACATGGCTAATGTCATATTGAATCATTTGACCCCATCTGACATGTGTTAGCTTCCAAGTGGTTGATTTGGATGCCATTGTGTCTCTCCCTTTCATATGTGATGTCTTACTTGTCCTTTTCCTTTTCTCGGGTGGAAACCACTTCCGGTTTTGTATGGGCGATAATGCCTCAGGAGCAAGGCGATATTGGAGAAGCTCTATGGAACCATTATCAATCAAACTCTACCACATGTCTCCAGTTGTTTTAGGCTAATGGATCCTCATAGCATTTTAAAGAGTGTGCATCTTCCTGATATAATTTTGTTGACAGCCATTGATCTCTGGGACGCAGTTTATACTTGCTTATTCAATTTTCTTATCATGCTTTCACTTTGATGAAGAGATTTTGCATCCATGTGTACCACTTAACAAGGTACACATGTCTAGTAGGGGGGGATCTAGTGACATTATGTGACATCATATCGAAGTCACCCAGTTTCTTAGGAACTCTTCCTCAAGCAATTTGTTGATGAACTAAAATTTTATCAGAGTTATATCGACTACTACTTCATCAAGGGATTCTATTTTTGTGGAGGAGAAAGTATATCTGGGTACTTTAACCACAAATTTCATAGGAACTTTTCTTCAAACAGTATGTTGGCAAATGGAAATTTTGTTAGAGAGAGAGTAGTCACTCCTTCTTCAAGGGATTCTAATTTGGGGTGGGGAAAGTAGATGGTAAGGAGAAAGAGTAACAACTTTTTCTCCAAGTAGGTCCATTGTGGATTTTTGGTGATTTAGTAGATCATATGTGATTTTAGTGATATTGGGTCCATCAAATAGACATATCTTGGGTTTTTGGACAACATGTTTCTTGTATGATTAGAAATTAGTTTCTCATGAAATATACACAATTTTTCCAACAAACGTCCTTATATTTATGGACCCTTTGAGAAAGAATATTCTTAGATAAAAGGAGAGGTCAATCCTTCCTCAAGTGGTTCTATTTTGGGAGTGGAGAAAGTAGATGGTAAGGAGTAAGAGTGATCTAGGAGGATATTGGTGGCCACCTACATTTTCCACTTGGACCCTCAGATCCATTGTTTCTTCAGTTTTTCATTTTCCTTAATTGTAGCACAATTTACTATTTTTGGCAGTTTTCCAGTCCTAAACTCTCGGATCCATTTTGAGGCCCTAAACGACATTTTTTCTGCACCGAATGGATGTAGTCCTTGAATAGATCTTTCTAACGATGTATCATGTGCATCAAATGGAGGTAGTATGCCAAAGTTACGACCTTGAGAAATTGATGTACCAAGTTACCAACGGAGCCCATATTCTGGCGTTTCACCTCCTAGGGTTAGGTTTTTGGATGTGTAGGGTTTCCATTGTTTCTCAATAATATATAGGCCTTCGAGCCTCATTGTAATACAGAGTTCAGAGGCATGTAGCCGCCGCATCTCTTCTCAGAGATAAGCTACCAACACTCTAACTAGTTTATTTCCAATCTATATGTAAACAAGTTTCAGTACTTTGATTAATGAAATGAAGTGTCATTTCCACTGCATCCTTTTTTTATGCGTATTTGTGTATTCTGTTGTGTTCCTGCATAAATCCAGATCAAAGAGTAGGCTCTCTTTTCCCAGGTAGGTCCATTTTGGAGTTCTGGGAATTTAGTAGGTCATATGGGCATGGTCACCAAGGCACGACGAGAGCATATGGGGGGGGATTTGGAGAGTGGGATGAGTGTTCATATGGATAAAGGTTGATGGATTCTCATCCCAACAAATTTATAACTTTAATGATGGATTCTTTCTTCCCGGTTCCTCAAATGATGGATATACCTAAAAATAGATTGGTTGATCCTTTTTTATCTACTACATTTTCTGACTAGGCATGTTTACAGTATACACAAGGAACCATTTTACTATGATATTATATTTTCCATATAAAACATAGTGTTTTGAAAGGATCGAACGATCCTTCTTTTCTTAAAATATTTGCATTGGTCTAATTAATCATGGCTCTTATATCATTATGATACTAGATAGGAAAGATAGTATAGTTCATATATATATATAGGAGTATACCATAATAGTTTCAAAAAGCCTAATTTTGTCACTTTCAAGGCCTTCAAAATTTTAAACATGTAATTATGGTATAAATCTAGATCCATCATAAACTGATCTTGCTTCCTAAATTTCAGATGTACATGTGCTATCCTCACTTTTTTGAAGTAGTATAATGTTTACTATATTATAAGAAACAACGACTCATTTTTATGAATAGAAACTTAAACATATTGATATTAAATAGATAAGACAACTATCCTTTACAAAAAATTACATTCAACAAAATTATAAAAATTTCTTGTGGTGTCCATCCATATTTAATTCTCTATTGTGTATAAAATTTTCCAAACTATTTTTTCATCTATTTCTATATCATGGGTACTATATACTTTGACATAGTACCTATTTACATAAAAAGAAACAAAAAGATTGACATAATAGTTACCGAGAGACCCAAAAAACATCAAAACTTCCACAAATAATCATTCATGCATGTCCAAAATGACCTCAAAGAGGATGGATGACTAAGACTCCATCCATGCACCTAACATTGTTTGGAGGATAAGTTTGATAATGGATACAATGGTTCATCTTTACCAGCTCCTCCAAAACATTTCTAACTCCATCCATCTAATTAATGGAAATATGCTCATGCATATTGTCATATAAATCATCAATTCTCAACCTCAAAACCACAATGTTGTTTCCATTGTATAGCACTTCCTCAACCACTAGGGCGGTGGGAATATACAGAGATAGATATAGTCTATAGTATGGGTCTAGGCCTCCAAAATAATGCAGTCTAGACCCAAATAACACTGATAGAGATTATCATTCTTCATAGTTCATAAATTAATATATGAAAAAACCATCACAAGGATTCTGAAATTGTCTCCATGGCATGATATGCCAGCAAACTGATTGAAAAATGAACAAAAAATTCTAACCAAAAAATGAAACTAACAAAACACCACAAACTTATACAACGAGGTGCCATTCTTCCTCCTAGAGAATTTCTTTCTAATCAAGCATATGGGGAATGGTGATGGGCCTTCTGAATGTGCCTTCTCCCAATCTGAGACCTTACATGAATAACTCCATCATCATTTGATGCATTCACACTATTTGCTCCATGCAGAAGTCCAAGTCTACAATGCCTTGCCTCATCTCAAATATTAACTAGAGTTCTTCATCTCGAAGCTATCTACATTCAGTTCCCTCGCATTATAGGGAGACCCATTTTTGTTGGGAGTGGATATCCCTTTATGGGATTTTCGACTTCTCAGAATCCAAATAAACATAATTATAGTTGAATGAATAGATTTTCTTCCAGTCAGGAAAGGTGACAAGCTTGGAGGGATCAATGTGGACAAGCTCTATAGTCTCATCCCATACAATTCGATATCTATATGGATTAAATATCTTATCCACCGGCATACTAACATATGTCTCCTACTTCTCCACTTGTGGCCCTGTGTGCTCATGTTGTCAGTCAGGAAAGGTGTCAAGCTTGGCGGATCAAAGTGGACAGGCTATGCAATCTCATCCCATTCAATTCGATAGATCCATGAATTTGAGCTCTCATCTCTCGGCATATTAACCTTCATTTCCTATTTCTCCACATGTGTCCTCATGTGCTCGGGATGCCTTGGTTTCCCACCTTCTTGAAGCTCTTCAGATGAAATTCCTCTTGATGTTATGTGCTCAAGGAGATGTGAAGGGGTCAAAATCGGCTCGCCATTTTGCACATGGAACAAAACATGATACTTTCTATCTCATAGATAGCCATAAATGGGTAGAAACCTCCTCTTTGATTCTCCCTAGAGCAAGACTTGAATTCCCAATCCATTCGAATATTGCCCCAAATCTCTCCCGTGCACAAGGTGCAGTGGATTTGATGAAGGGAGGAGATGTTGGTAACTCCTCAATTTGATGAAGGGAGGATACATCGATACCTCCACCTATTAATGTTTCACTTTCCTAGTGACCCATGTGGCTCATTTTCTACATGGCATGTACCAAGCCATTATTCTTCATCATCTACTCGCTCAGGTGAGTCCTATCCATCTCACCATGAGACATGTAGGCATCCTCCTCATAAAACACAGTGGCGGTCCGTATCCATCTCATCATCATTTTCATATCTTAGTTGGCATGGAGTCACCTTAATGCTCAGGCCAAAGGATGCTGCCACATTCCCCTTGACTAACAAGTTGCCTTTCCATGAGAATTGCATTCTTAACTGTGACATCACCCCATTTGTAATTAATTTCTATAGATTATATTATACACATTGCACTTCTCAAATTCAATGATTGGAGATTTCAAAATGAAAAATGGACTTTTGAAACCAAAATTCACATTTTTTAAATTGAAATTCACATTTTTTAATTGAAATTCACATTTTATATTGAAATTCACATTTTTTAATTGAAATTCAAATTTTTAATTGAAATTCACACTTTCATAGTAAAAAAGTGCACTTTTAGGGTGAACTCATAAGTAGTCAAAAAACACACTATTGGAATGAAAAGAACATGTTTCAAACCAAATATCGCCACTTTCATAACCCAATTTTGCACTTTAGAAAGGTTGATATTGACACTTTGAAAGGCTAAATCTACACTTTTTTAGTTTAGATTTTGCCTAAAAAGTCCAAATTTAATAAAAAATGCATTATATTGGTAGCTATGATTTATATTTGACATGGATCCACCATGTATATTTTCATGGCCATTATTTTTTTATTTTACATAGATATGCAATTTACTTTATTTCATCGCCATGCTTGTTTCCACTTGACCATGTGTATGTCTTCCTTAGGGTAGAGAGTAATTTTGTACTTTAGTTTTTGTTTGAAGATACTTTTCATGATCTAGCCTTGGTGAACTTCACTTGGTCCATGTCATTAATCATCCACTTTATTATAAGGCATTCCAAGCATCAGATACTCTTCCAACCTCATACATTAAGGGGCATCTCTTATAGCATTATCAGCTTCACCACTGCCTAAGAAGTGTTAATAGTCCTCTAAGCCACTTGAAGTAGTGAAAATTCTTCTTTAAAACCATTTTTTATTGAATCCCCACATGTTTCCCTTTAGTAACATTTAGGGGCCTTAGCAACACATGGGGCATATTAAAAAGTGCAAATATATATATAAAAATGTGATAATTGTGTGCCTCGAAGTGGTTTTTCCATTTTTTATAGTTAAGACTCATGCCAACCACCTTAATTATTCCTCTCAAATATAAAATAAATCCTTGTGGTTGGTAAAGGCACCTCAACATCCCCTCTTTGACAAGAAACCCTTTATTTTGTATATCTTGATTCCCAAGATATAGATAGGTTCTCCATTTTATGAGTTATCTATCCCCTTCATATTGTTGAAGTAGTTGAAGAGTTGGTTGGTTATTAGTGGCCAAGGCTGGAGGAACCCAGATTTTGGTGAAAAAGACATCACAGTGGATAATTAGCTATAATTTGTATTTTTCGTGATCTCTTTAATTAATACCCCCCCAAAATAATATGTGCTAAATCTTGTTTGTATTGATTTGAATTGTTGGTAGAATACTATCCTTAACTTGAGGGGGAGTTATGATTTTGGCAATGTTATTAATTGTTGTCATCATAATTTAGGATGGATTGGGAAAGGTATTTTTTTCGATGTGTGTAGGTCTCAATATTGAATGATTTAGAACAGAATATCTAGATCAACTTTGTATCACAATATCTATATCAACAACCTGCATCAAGAAGGGCAAGCATCTATCCCCATATGCAATTTTTTCACATTTATTCTTTGTCCAATTCTTAATTTAACTAGTTGAGTAGGAGACTAGAGTTTTTTTCTTCAACTCAATCTATTGGTGAACTAACCCTATTCATCTAGGATTTAATTTCCTCAAGCAAGAGACTGCACCTTGGTTCACTTGATGTGAAAAGAGGATGAGCATGAAAAACCATCCATGATATTTTGAGGTTATTCCATAAAAAAATCATGATGACCTAACAAATTCTAGGCAATAGAAGGTTCAATAACTAGAAGAAGGTCTATGGCCTTCTCATAATCCTTGCCATCACCCTTACCATTATCTTTTTAGGTGGTCCAATTATCACCAAACATTGAACATACCAAATCATATGATATTTTTATATTCATCAAGCTTAGTTTGATGAGATGATCATCTTTATTGGGAAAATAATTTTTTCATTCAACCAATTTCAATTAAAGTTCCTTTACATGGGCCACATAGTCTTCAATTCTTTCAAATAAGTGATGATCCAGGGATATCAACTCTTTCTCAATTTGCATAACCTAACTTTCATTAATCTTATCAAATAGAATCTTTAGCTTATTCTTGACAAAATTTGGGTAATCAATCCCACTTATATCAAAGAAAGTATCCATAGATTTGTAGGTCATTATAACTCCTACAACCTCATCCTTCTTCCTATCAATGGAAAACTTTTAGTGGTCATCATTTAGGTCTAGAATCACAATCTTGGTAAACTTATCCAATGCTTTACTCTTCAATAACATTTCCATGTCTTGTGCAATTATTCCATAATTGTGTTCATTTAGAAGCATAGGATCTGGCATGGTATTCATAATGTTGATCTAGGGATCGCATCCTAGATTCAATCTACAATTTGAAACCCTCAATTAATATAATAGATAGATTAGACTAGTTACTAACATTGGCATCCTCCAGAAAACCTGTAGACAATAGGATATATTTTGAACCACTTACTTTGATACCATGTTGGAGAAATATATGATTAGGTAAAGAAGAGATCTGGTATTCCAAGATAGATGTGATGTCTAAAGACACCATTACAACACTTAAGTACAATTGATCATAGCTTAGCACAAAAATAAGTGTAAGAAACCATAACATTTGTATTCATAACACATTATTCACTACATACTTAGATTGACCCATTGGGACATGTATATAAAACACCAATATGTAACTATTTCCTTTGAAATGAGGAATATGATGTCCACATAGATTGTTTAGAGAACATAACAACCTCCTTAATTTCTATCTAATCTTGTACTCCTGACAGTTATTTCTATATGATCTGTCCAACTAGTAGAAAGCCTAGATGTCTCCTAGATAACACTTTAGTCGACTTCCTAGTTGACCACTTAGTCAACAACATAGTCAACTCTTCTAGTCAATTGTCGACTAATTATCTGCAAAATCTCTAGAGGTGTAATGAAATAGTAAATCTTACTATCCTAATAGAGGTTGAATGGTTGAAACCATCTAGAACATAAAAAAAAAAATTATATTAAAAAAAAATAATAATGGGTCGTTGATTCAAAACAAAATATGTTTGGTGATGTTATTAACATCATGTGGGATGGTCACCAAGGGTAAGATGGACAAGAGAGAAAACAAAAAATAAATGAAAAGGGAATTACAACAATGAACGTATGGCAATAACAAATGGAGCATATTTCTGAAGCTTGGAGTGTTGTTGATGATTGAGACTTTATTCAAGAGAAGAACTTCCATAATTGTCATTTTTTAATGACTTTGTATCATCTACGAACTTAGAAATTAGACCTAGTCAATTTTAATTAATATAAATTACTTCAAATAAATGTATTGAAGGTAAATTAAAATTAAAGTGAGGGAGTTTAAAATGATGAGGTGTTAGTCATGATTTTGTTCATCTACCCTAAATATTCATGGAAAAATATTTAAGTATACAATGCAATGATTATTAGTACTTGTTTTATTTTTATCACATCTCTTCAGTCTTGATATATTTAACAATTAGAATTCTATTGATATTATTCATGCACATATATTTGTTGACAATTAAACATTAATCTTGGATTTAGATATTATATACACATTACAAATAAATAAAAAACAATGAAATCTAAATACACATTTTAACAATTGGATATTAACATTTTTGGAATTGAAATTCACAATTTTTTAATACAATGATACTTTTGGATTTTAAATTTCATACTAAAAATTAGAAATTGCAATGTTAAAATAAAAAATTCACACTTTAATAATAAAAAATAACACTTTACAATTTAAGTCAACTTTTTTATTAATATTTTTTAATAAAAAAATGACACTTAAGTCAACGTTTTTATTAATTTTTTTTTAGAATGGCTTTATTTCACTTTGAAAAAGCACACACACCTTAGTTTAAGGTTTTTTAAGAGTACATGAGAAACAACCATAAAACTAGAAGGGCATTAAACATTACATATATAATTATATAAAAATATAAATTATTTTTCTTTATTTTAAGGCTTTCATTAATTAGAAGAAAGCCATAAAACATATATATATATATAAAAGTTGGTTTATGATATACACGTATAAGGAAAAGATGACAGCTAAGTAATTTTTTAATTTATCAAATTTATGTATTAGAAGTTTTATTGCATAATTATATTGATGGTTTTCTTTCGAAAACCACATATAAATTTGATTTAAAAATGCTTAAATTTTTAATAACTATCATCTTCTTCTTCTTCATTAATTATGTGTTTGACCCAAACCTTCGGCTCCCTATACCAGAAGTTAAAAGAAGGTTGAAAGCTTTGATTGAACAAGGGATAGATGTCCATAGGGTCCATTAGTCCTTTTTCATCTTCTTTTTCCTGTAATAGATAATGCCTTTCCCGGAGTTTGTGTCATGGTGTTCATTGAATTACTCAGAACTCCACTGAGTAATAATGAATGCGAAGAGGTCTAAAATCGTCTATAGTGTTGACGCTGTCATCATCCGAAGTACCCTTGCTGTGCCCGAGTCACCAGCCCTAATTCCCAAAAGTTTCTCTGAAGAAACAGTCGTTACTCTGTATAGGAAGATTTCCCCTGAAATCCATAAAGCTTTCCTTGTTACTTGTTTAAAGCCTTATGTAGAGATTATAGATACCCCTTACCTGATGGACGTCAACCTTTTTAATGACAACACCCAGTTGGTTTTTTCTTTGTTAGCACAATTTTTAGGTTTAGACTTAGACTTATGGATAACTGAAGTACAACTGAGCCTATTATTCAGGATTAGTGCTAGTTCCCCGGAGGTGGATACTGAGTCAGTACCATCCCTCAAGTTTGAGGAATTTTTGGCAGAGAAAATCCATGCACAGTTGAGTTGTTTTGAAAATACCAGATTTTTTCAGTTTCAGGCGTATTTGACTAAGATGATTCCACATAGCAGCGCAGACGAGTTACATTTTTCTAAGATAGTCTTTATAGGGAATTTGCAAAGGCCCAACGACCTTTGGACGAACTTTGGCAAAACAAGGCAACCACTGTTATTCCCGAGATGATCTTGCCAGCCCATAAGGCTGAGGTCTTTGAAGGATAGCTTCTTCGCAGGCCATTATAGCCTGGACCGAAACTGATACAGGGTCTTCTGGAGACCTCCCTACTAGGGCGTGACCACACGACTTTTGCATTTTGACCCAACTGTCTTGCGACCAGCCATCGAACTCCTGTACCGATGCTAGAACATCACTTTTTTTTCTGGAAAAAACCCCTTCCGTTCAGACAGGCCTCAGAAAGGGTCAATCACGGGCAGTTGGGTAACTGTGTCAAAAATACTACCATCCCTATCTTCTAGGAAATTCTTAACTCTACTTGTGCTCATAGCGGAACCTTCTTCCATGATTCTATTGAATTATCTACTTTACTGACAAGTCTCAGTCGAAAGGGCCTACTTGTTGCTAGCAAATCTTCTAGAATTCTGCTGTCAAAATCTCGGTCGCCCTTGCCGTCTCATACCTACCGAGAAACTTCCAGACCTTGACAGTTTTCCAAATAAACAAATTCCTACTTCATCCGCTGACGGTTTTATATATAAATCTTCTTTACTTAACCCTCAGTCTTATCCTCCACTTGTTCGACGACCCCGACCATTGATTTTACACGTGTGATTTTCGACCGTCGGATCTAATCCTTTACTTAATCTTCTGATGTGACATTTTCTGTTTTCCCTCCGTCAGATCCCGGATAGGACCGACTCTATGTCAATCCACTATTACCACATGTGCACGAAGCATCATCGATGTTTCCTAGAGTGGTTTCAGATGCCACTTCCCTTCCCTGCAATCACCTATAGCATTGACACCTATCCAACGGTTTTATCCATCGTGACTGCCTTTTTAGGTATTTACCATGCTACTTCTCGACGAGATGAATCTTAGACCGTGGATCTTGCAATTCCTTGCATCTACGGTGGAGATGAGCGACATATTTAATGTTCAACCTTTCTCCGACGACTCGGCCCACTGTCCGTTCTTTTGTGCAACTTTCCCTCATCTTCGCACTGTTGATCTGGGCTACCTATTCTCCGCACCTTCGATTGATTTATGAATCTACCGCCCCGGTATCTCGTGCCCTTGTGGTGGTTTTGTTTACCACTTTTCTTCCTGTGATGGGCCCTCGAGCTGCCATCTGTCGGTGGTATCACCCATCGCTACCACCTTTTTAATTATTCATCACGCAGCTTCCCGATGAGATTGATCTTGGATCGTGGATCTGGCTTCGCTTTGCATCCATGATGGTTCTCTTGCCAAGACTTAACCCTCATAATACTTTAGGTTGTCAGACTTAGGATTTTGGGGTTATTTATTCGTTTATAAGGCTCCTTCACATATCTCTTTCTGAATTTTCTTATGGGGTACTCCCTCTTAGCCCTTTATATCTTAATTTCCCATATTCTAGCCCTCAACCATGGAGAAAAACTGGGGCTTTCAAGCCTTTATTAGGTATGTTTATCTAACCCTATTCCTTTCACACTTGATATTTATGAGGTGGAAAAATCAGGTGTTAACATAGTGATCAAAAGATCATTGCAGTGTCATCAGAGCATAACTAAAATTCTATCTCATCATCAGTGGAGTCATCAATGCACAAGTAAATGTCAACCATCAGTCAAACTGAGTCTAACTGAGTGTGGTAGGTGTAAATAAGTGCAACTGGCACTAACTGAATGCAGGAGGCTCAGTGGAGGGCACATGAGGAGCTAACTGGAGTCAAAATGGGTAGTCAAGTCTCACTGGAGGTCCATCGGAGTGATACAGTCAGTTAAGAGTCAATCTAGCCTTAAATCAAGGAAAGAACTAAAGATAACTGAATGGTAGGTAAGGAAGGGCACCTTTCTCATGCAGTAGGTGAAAAGAGTGTGCATTAAGCACAAGAAGGGCTGAAACTGAGTGGAAAGAAGCTCTGGGGGCTAGCTAACTGAGGGCTAGGTGCTGGAACTGATGACTGGGATGCATGCAAATGCATGCAAACCCTAAATAATGCATGCAAACCCTAAAAGTGCATGCATGACTGAGAATGCAAATGACGAAAATGCTAGTAGGACTAGGATGGAGTATAGGAATATCCTAACAGAGATCTAGCAAAGAAAAGATGAAATTTTTCTATCTCAAGGGAAATATAGTGTGGATATATTGCGTAGGTTTGGCATGATAGATTGCAAATCTATGACTACACTGATGTTTTCCAATTTGAGGACACTTCATGAGTCAGGCTATGGATCAGTTCCAGTAGATCCCACTTTGTATAGACAGCTTATAGGCTTGCTAATGTACTTGATGCATTTGAGGCCTAATATATCTTATGCTTTGAAGCCACTTATACTATGAAACGAGAAGTTTATACTATGAACGATAACTCTACACATAAAAATGATGATTTTTGCAAAAAAACCACCATAAACACCCCCCAAATAGAAAAGTGTTGATACCAAGTATACACATATTTTTTTTAGGGTAAAAAATAGAGCCATGGCCTAAACATCCCATATTGTTGTTTACAAAAACTTTAAAATCAACCCTAAAGTGGAAAAAAGATTTTTTTCTTCAAGAGATAAATTACAACTTTCTAGAAAATTGCATATTAAACAAAAAAACAAATTTCTCTAATAATTTCACCACTCTAACCATATAAAAGCAAATAAATTATGATGGGATTCATAATGAGATAATATATTAGACCATACAAGAACAAATGGTTCATATAAATATTCAAAAAATCCTCTAGAGTTTCAATTACAAAAATCATACTAATAAAAAGCATCTAAACAACTTCTTCAAATTCTTCCATGAATTCTGAAACCCCATCATCAAAAACTCCTCTAGAGTTTCAATTACAAAAATCATACTAATAAAAAGCATCTAAACTACTTCTTCAAATTCATCCATGGATTTTGACACCCCATCAGAATCTACATTTTCTACAGATGAAGGACTTGATGAAGATGTAGATGACCCATATTCTTCTCTATTATCAATGGGTACACCATCTAAGTCTACATCTATTCCCATCATTTCAGATGTCATATTCCTTTGGGATCTATGGCTTGGTTTAACATACTCCCATCTTGCAACTTCTTGCTTTGGTAACAACCTCTTGATAATCTCTATAGTCTTGGATCATAGAGTGTCTTTCTTTGTCAACTTGAAATCATAAACAAGTATATCAACTTCCTCTAATTTCAAGCTGTCAATGCAGCGGCGATTTATTTTTTGACCCTTTCTTTTTCTCTTTCTACAAACCTTTTTCTCAACCACCATCTTTTCATTGTACACACTATCAAATGGGTGTGTATTTGTTTCAAACCAATGTACTTCTATTGATACTACTTCATCATTTTATTTATTGACCTTCATAGCTTTTGCAATCCAGAATGGTTAATGACGTGGATCATATGTAGCCAAAACTGCAATCATGCAACCCTCCTTGATATCTTGTACCGAGCCCCTGTAAAGGTCTTCCATCTCTCGATGCTTTGCGGATGATCTTCTAGAGCCAATATACATTTCTCTTTCCTCTACTTGAGAAAACTCAACAGCTCGAGGTTCAACATTTGTTACCTCGTTTTCATTTGATAAAATTTGTGGCCAAGCAAACGGAGACTTCAAATATATATATCCATTTGTAGAGTTTGAAATTATATCACTTTGCTCCATGAACAAATCCTCCCACAAAATAGAATCAACAACATCAAAGTACTCATATGTATCTTCGATAGAATTTTTTATTTCTTCCAAGCATTGAGAAGAATCAACATCTCTACTATGTCGCCTTGCATTATGAATATCTATAGATGATTGTAATAACAATAAATTTGAAGCATACATTTGATGATTTGGGATGAATTTCAAAAATTCCAAACCTGATGAAGGCCCCCATTGTGTGCTAGTTGAGTACTTCTTGCCCCACAATAGTGTTTTTCCATCAATATTTTTTATACGAAATTGATGCTGAAATCTAACGTCATTAAGTTTTCCAATGCACCTTTCTTCACCATGCGATCCAAATAGAAATCTTCGCATGTCAACAGTTTCTTCCAATTTATGTACAATAGGCTCTGGATGGTATGCTTTCCCTATAATTTCAATCAACGATGATAGGCTCCTGACTTTCTTCCTCCTCAATGTCCTTGCAAAATGGCTGAACATTTGATCAATATGATCATGCATATGCCCAACAAGAAGGAACCCAACTCTTACCTTTTTAAAAATTCCCAATTCAACAAGCATGCTTAGATAACCAAACACGACCCGATTTTTGTTTATTCAGCTTGTGTTGTCCAATTCTAGATATAAAACTTATGGAAGATCACCAGGCCAATGAATAATGACATGGTGAGTTATGCTGATGGTCAAATTTGCATCATTGTGAATATTTGGACCTATAAAGTAAACCCTTGGAATCATTTCACCATTAAAAACCATACACCAGACCAAGTGAAACTGAATAAAATTCTCCTCCTTTAAATTCTTTGGCACATGGACAAAATGTGCCAAGAGTGTTTTTTTCTTATCCATGCCATCAATTATCAAACCCATATACTTATGTGGAGCATCATAACAGTTCTTGCGATGTTTGTACAACTTTTCCGTTCATTTGATTGTTGATTGTGATGTTCTTGCAGTGCATTGATTATGGAATCTACAAACAACATAACAAAAAAAAATTGTTAACTAGCGTCAATAATTGACATTTATCTTTTTATTTTTGGGTAAACATATGTCTTTCTATCCCTTCTTTCTTTAAGAGAAGCACATGTACTGCAGAACCCCATCCTTGACCTCTTTGGAATGCGAACGTTTTTGAACTTCTTTTTCAATACTCTTGTGAAATATGCATATATGATGAAGTTGTCATTTCATTGACCACCTTGAACATAATCCTTGTATAAGTTGTAGATTTCCTTCCTTGTGAAATTATTTGGAATGCGTATTGATTCTCTATTTGGCATACTCTCTCCATGCTTGGAAAAAAAATCATGCATCCATGATATTGCAATGTGTGTTGATGGCCTAGTGATTCATCCCTGATAATCATCAGTGTAAAATGTAGGATCATTTTCCAGTCTTGTTTGGATTCTTGATAATCGAAGATTACCAATTGAGTGAATCCGTTTGAATGCCTTTCTACAAAGCATTATTCGTCCAACACGATAATCATAACCTGTCCTAGTAGAAATCATGTACCCCACTAAATATGAATTTCACATGCTTTTGTTCATTGATAAATACATCTTCCTTTTCTCCAAGACATAATTGTATCCTAAACTTTTCAAACAACTTGTGTGGCAACACTCACTCGAAATCAAATGAGTAATGGAACTTGGACTTGTGAGCAATTCTTTCCTAGACCTTGTATAACTGGAATGCTTTGGATTGACATAAAAAGGTCTAGTCCTAGACTTAACCCTCTCTGCATTGGATTATGTCGTTGGATCTCCTGGACCATTATGTCTGCAACAACATACTCATTAGAATGAATGTTTTCATTGTGATGCATATGACCCCCCTCATTGAAAATCTAATCACCAAATTCATTATGAAAATTATTGTCATGATCAATAATAAGTTGATCACTTGCTACCAGATCAATGTGACCATCAACATTATTTGTGCCACTAAATTTTTCACTGAAAGGGAACTCTTGAGATTCAACATTGACATCAATGTTTCCTGTAAAATCCTTACTTGGAGGAGAATAATTGTCTTCATCCTCAGTGCATGTAACATCCTTACTTGGAGGAGAATCATTGTCTTCATCATTGGTGGCTTCATCATCAAGATAATGATCATCGGTGTCATTGAAATCCTCGCTCAGAGGGAAATCATCATCAGTGCCATTGAAATCTTCACTCAAAGTAAAATCATCATTGGTGCCATTGAAATATTCACTTGGAGGAAAATCATCAACCATGTCATTGAAATCCTCTCTCAGAGGAAAATCATCATCGGTGCCATTGAAATCCTTGCTTGGAGGAAATTCATCATCTATGCCATTGAAATCCTCGCTTGGATGATAGTCACCATCATTGCCATTGAAATCCTCGCTTGGAGGTAACTCATCATTGGTGCCATTAAAATCCTTTCTTGGAGGAAACTCATCATCAGTTCCATTGAAATCCTCACTTAGAGGAAAGTCATCATCTGAGCCACTGAAATCTTCGCTTGGAGGAAAATCATCTTCACCATTATTGATGTCTTCTACCTCACCAAAATCATCAACTATCCCATTAAAATATTCGCTTGGAGGAAAATCATCATTAGTCCCACAAAAATCCTTGCTGGGAGGAAAATCATCATTGGTCCTATTAGAATCCTTGCTTGAAGAAAATCATCGTTGGTGCATTGAAAATCCTCGCTTTCAGGAAAATCATCATTGGTGCCTTGAAAATACTTGCTGGGAGGAAAATTGTCATCATCTTGTTTGTTGTCTTTAGGATCCCCACTTAGAGGAAGCTCTTCATCATCATCACATTCTTTCCCTTCATTACTAGTGTCTTCAAAATATTCATAATTAGGAAGTTCTGAATAACATGCTTGATTACATTGCTTGCACTGCTAGTATCTTGGCTAGATGGACAATATATTTCTTCATTGACATTGGAATTTACTTCAGATGAGTCCATGAATTCTCACTAAAAGATAGAATTATAAAAAAATCTTAATTGCTCGACTGCAAAGAAATTTTACCACAGTCCTCACCAAAAAGTAGAATGGTGCAACTCTCAACCAATAATCTTATCGCTATGAGAATGAAAATATCCCTCCAAAATATTCCCTCCGAAACTTCCCTTCAAAGTTTTCATTCAAAATTTTCCCTCCAAAATTTCCCTACAAAATTAAAGTGCACATTCATAAGACTAGTAAAAATGAATTTATGATATAAAAAAAATTGAAATAACATATTAACTAATTACATACTTCTATCCCAGACATATAAGACTAGTAAAATTTATCGTAACAATTTTTATATACAATTTGTAATAAAGCAAATACTATTTACATTTTTTTTACTCCACATTCATAACATTAGTAATTATTTCATTTAAACCTATCTTATATAAATGTAATAATAATTTAGTAACTAATTTCATTTTTTTAATCCCACATTCGTAAAACAAGTAATGTTAAACTTAATCTAGGATATAGATTTCCTACTATTCATCGTTTAATTTTCAGCAATTTAGTAACACTTTCAAGGTTAGTGCTTTTTCTGTTTTTAATAAATTAATTAGTTTTTTTGTTAATTTTACAATAATTATTTTATGGCTTTATTAATTTGGTAATGCTTGTTTTATGGCTTTATTGATTTATTCTTTTACATTTTTTTTTTTAACATTCTTAAGAATGGTAAACTTAAACCTAATCTATCTTATTAATAAAGGATTGTGTAGTCTTTGGAGCAATTCACGAAGGTTTTCAAGAAGAACAGGAAGATTGCAAAGAGGAACTTCTAGCACTTTCAGCATAGGAGGCTCTACCACTTTCGGGGTTAGTTTTATATATTTTTTTTAATGTATTTTTTTCTTAAATTCGCGTATTATTAATCAAGGCAAAGCTTGCCCCTTATCCCACATATGGATGCTTTGGGTTTAAAATAGAAATAATTTTTTTTTTACCTAACCTACCCATGCCCCCATCATTAATTTTTTTTACCCTCCGCCCCCTTCCTAATTTTTTTTTACCATCCACCCCTGCGCCCCCACCTCCCCCCTCAACCCTCCTCCTCCTCCTCCCGCACCCCCACCTTCCCCCCCCCCTTCCCTCCTCCTTGTAATAACCATAGAACTGAAAAACATTTTTATTTTGAGAAAAACATTGATCTAATTTTATTATAAAGTTTTTATGACCAAGGTGGTCAAGGATGACTATAATTAACTATTTTTATTTTTAATAAATTTAAAAGTGGAGACACTAATCCATAGGGGACTGTTGAAGAGTGTTCACTGACCCACTAGGAAGAATGAAACTGCTTAGGAGACAAGGAGACAAGTGGCGGCAACTGGAATCACTTACTAGTTGTTGCAGGAGGAAACTACCCTATATTTATGGTCATGACTCTCCAATGGTGGAGGAGTTGAGAAAGTGGCTCAATAAATGGTATAACTGACCAAAGACCTAGGCAAGATATGAAGCCATCGAATTGAGTAGGAGGCTCATCAATTATTATTTCTCTTTTCCCTTGGGGTTGGCTGGAAAAACTATAATGGTTTTGAGCACACAAGGGAATTCGATGAGGGGTAGCTAACTAATGATTCCCAGAGTGAGTATGCCCATCAGTTGAGTACAAAGTAAGGAAGGATGGCAGGTCTTGAGCACTGCTGAGTCTTTGAAAAAAAAATTCTCCTACTCCTATTCGGTGTCTTCATCCCAGTGGTTCAGTGAACGGGCTCGGGGGTCCCAAGAATTCCACTGAATGCTTGAGGAATAGGTTGGGAGAAACGGTTGTTTGTGGATATTTTCCCACCTTTGTTGTTCAGGTTTCTTCTATTTCCTACTTTAATTGGTATTATTTTTTATGAAATGGTTTATATTTAAAATGATCTTTGAATTAGGATTGACTGGTTAAAAATGAAAATAATTACCTCTTTATTTTTCCTTCCACCCGAAGGCGGTGTACTCTAGTACACGACAGAATTTAAGAATAAATGTAATAGATTTCAGATGCACAAATAAGAATTGGTATTATTTCATTTTCAAAATTTATATAAAGAATTCTTTTCAAAATAGCTGATCACTTGGAATTTGTTAAATATCGATGAAATGAAATATACAATTCAGGTTATGTTTTCAGTTTTTCCATTGCCATAACCCCTATGATAGCCATTTAGAGTACCTTTCTGTGCTCTAGGACAAGTCGGCTTTTCTTGCATTTTTAACATTAAAGGACAAACAAATTTATGTTTCGGTATCTCCAAAATGCTGATGCTTTAAACACAACCAAATTCTTTTATAAATAACCAGTATATTTTAGATAACATCAAACAAGCAGAGCCATCACATACAACTCACGACAGGTAAGCATACACACTGTTGCAGTCAGTAGTTCAACGTTTAATTGTCATAAATTCCATGTACAGGAGGATGCCCTCACATCCAAATAGAAAACCAAGAGCATGGCATTTTATTTTTATACCCTACAAATCAAATGTATTAACGTAGAACTGTCGAAAGACCTTTTTACATAAATGAGTTCTCCATTGCAGCTTTAAAAATAAAAACAAAAAATAAAAACTTGTGAACCAGGTTAGCTAAACATAGAAGTACCCTAACCGAGCTTCTATCATTTTTTAGTAATGCTATACATCTCAGGCTCGGGATTGAGTCCCCACAGGTTCACATCAAACAAGCTACATGCAAATGAGGATTTATATACTAAAGAGCGTAACCATACGAAATCAGAAGTTCTAACTTCTTATTCTTCCCTACCAAATCTCACGACAACACTCAGCAAATGCATTTTCATCCATATAACCTTTTTAACACAATCCATATTATACATTTTATCATCATCCATGAAACCAGAAGTGATCAACTACCATGCACGAAAGCCGAGCAATAGAAACTCTCCCATGGCCAAAATTACACAGTTAAACCAACAAGCAAGCATTGTAAGATATTGGCATTCACCATTTTCATTTTCTAAACAGGCCAAGGGGACCATCAACAAAATTAACCAACCATCAAAAAATGGCATTTAAATGTCCATCATAAACAATCCAAGAACCATTCCAAGAATGGTACGAGTGTATTTTACAACGAAACCAATAATTTAAGGACTGAGACTAAATTGCAATAATCAACCAAGTTTGTATGAACAATCCCAACCAAAAATGCATGCTAAACCTTTACAAAGACATAGACTCCAACATAACTACCAAAGGGTGCGATAGACCCATACATCTAACTCACCCCAGAATGGTCAAAGTAAAGACTATTTCCTTTTAACCCTTGTTACCACGAGTTGCAAATACTGAGATCTACCATGGGGTACCAGGGGCTTACCAGGGTCGAGTTCCCTTTGTATTTTCTTCAAAACCTCTCGACCTTCCTTGACACCTGGAGCTTGCTACCACAAGAAAACCAAGAATCATTCAATAACCTGTTTAGATGCATGCAAACGACAACACAAAAAAAATTAAGTGTTGACAGGTTATGAAAACTTTACTTGGAAGGAATTTTCCAAAGTTTTCACGAACATTCCAAGGTCAAAGCTAAAGGCCAAAGCCGAGGGCAAGGTCCAAGCCCACCGAGAACTAGAGAGCCAGAGGAGACAGACCTCAACTTTCCAAACAACAAAAATGATGAGAAAACACATTGATAAGGGAGTTAGGGTTCAAAGGAGCCAGGTGGCCAAGAGCATTATGGTGATTCAAACAATCCAGACAGTTGCAATAAAGACCTCGAGATTCTACTCACACCACAACCAATTTGAATCCTTTGGAAGATCACCACAATCAAGTTCTCCAGTCATCATAAATGCCAAGACCCGTGCATTGAAATTGAAAAGACTTTGTCCTTCATTCCCCCTCGTAAGCTTTGTTGGGATTTGCAAACCCTGGCTAGGGCCTGATACAGGGACTTAGCTTAATACCTTAGCCTGCTGCGAAAATCATTTAAATGTTTAGGTGTGTGGACCATAGGATAGGATTATTGCAATAGTTTTTCCCATTGACATTCACTTTCTAGGATAGTGAACTCATAAAAAGATTAAAAACTGTATTGACCTATACACTAATTGCAAAGAACATACTTCAAACATACACTTAATATCAAATTTATGTTTTCAAAGAGGCTTAATTTATCTCATAGAACCTTTAGATTTTAAACAAGGTTTAGTACCTTTAATATGCCTAGACTGAGACTTGATAGTCATAGCGTCTTCTAAGCACGAGTAACTAAACCATGAAGGTCGATAAGTGATCATACCATTGTTGACGAAAGCCCTTACTCCGATGACATATCCGTTCAAAGTATCAAGTGCAACATTAGCTTTGCAAGCTAAGTAAACCCCAGGATCTCTTTGCAAAGAACCCCTATATCAAAAGAAACATAAGTATGACAGTTAACATCAAAATACTTGCACATGCGAAATTAGGACATTTATGTTATGCATCCACAAAACAAAATTTTATTTATGAATTTCTTGCTCTTTTTGTTTTGGAGATGTTACACTCCTCCTCCTCCTACGACCCCCCCTTCCTCTTCCTCGCATTGTTCTCTTACTACAACCCCCCATTCCCCCTCCTCAATCCTCCTCATGCACGCCCCCCCTCCTGCCCCTCCTCCCTCCTCCTTCCCCCCTTTCCCCACCGCCTCCCTCCATCCTCCCCGCACGAGTGGGCCACCCTTTGGCGCCCAAGTGGGTGGAGATCCACCCACTTGGGCGCCAAAGGGCAGCCCCTCACGGGCGCCATGATTCCCAGCATCACGGTCACTTGTGAGGGCCACCCTTTGGCGCCCAAGCAAGCGGATCTCCACTCGCTTCGGCAACAAAGGGTGCTCATCACGGACATCTCCGCTCACTTGGATGCCAAAGGGAAACCCTCACGGGTGGTCGCAATGCCCAACATCGCGATGCCCGTGAGGGCTGCCCTTTCACGCCCAAGCGGGTGGATCCGTGGGGAAGAAGGGAGGTTAGTTTTGGGGGTTAGTTTAATTTTTTTATTTATTAATTTTTAATATATTTTAGGTGGTGGGATAGTTTTTTTTTTTTTTTAATTGTTAATATATTCTGGTGGGGGGTAGTTTAAATATTTGTTTTTTTAATTTTTATTATATTGCTAGGGAGGTTAGTTTTGATTTTTTTTTTTAAATTTGTATTATATTGTTACGTGGGGGGGTTAGTTTTATTTTATTTTTTTTAATTTTTTATTATATTGTTAAGGGGGTTAGGGTTTAGGGGGTTAGTTTTAAATTTTTATTTTTTATTTTTATTATATAGTTAGGGGGTAAGGGTAGGGGTAGGGGTAGGCTTAATTTTTATTTTAAAGTTAATTATTATATATTTTAGGGGGATTAGGGGGTAGGTTTACATTTTTTTCTTAAATTTCAAAATGTAAAAAACAATGATTATTTATGTAAAAAAAAATAAAAAAATTTAAAACATTTTTCAAATACAGTTTATAGTGAATATTGATGTTGATTTTGTTTAGATTATAAATGTTTGTTGATTTATTTTAAAATTCTACATTTTGGATATAGGTACAATGGCATCAAGAAAGATATCTATAAATGTTTCTTGATCAAGAGCGGTGATCATTGCATCGAAAAAAACAGTTGAGGCATCTAAGAATGTTGAGATTCAAGACATAGTTCTTAGCTTTCAAGAATTAAAAATGAAGAATGATAGAGAATGTAAACATGCAACAGAAGAAGACAGAATAGAGTATCATTGGCATCTGAAGGAAAAAAATCAAGGAAAACCAGAAAGCATTCTCTTATATTGTTCTGCATATCCATATATTCAAGCAGTTTACAATCTATTGGGATTGCTGAGAGATATATGTGTAGTGCTAGGTACAGATATTGTTTATGCACAGGTGAAACAAGCCAAGACCTTTGCGAAAATCCAATATGCTTTGAAGATAGCAAAATATAATGTTCAAGAAAATTTCATAGATTTTTGTCAAGGCGTCGTGGATGAAAGTGAAAGCGGGAGAGTAAGTTTGAATATTGATATTATTCTTAAATTGGTTTTGTTATAACTTGGATACCACAATGTAATAGATTTAACACGATAATGTTTTTATTTTGTAGGATTTTTCCATTTCGATTTCAAAAACGTTGAAGGGAATTTATTATACATAGGCCGATCCTATGGATGTCATTAGTGTCGTTATTCAAAAGGGACCAGAAGCAAGGAAGAAAAAAACAAGTGTTAAATGTTCAAACTGAATAAGTACAAGCACAAAGAGGAAAGAGCATCTGACAATCAAATCAGGTACCTAGAATGGTTATATTTAAATTTTCATCTCGCCCAACTGAACATGATGAAATTGTTGCAAATGAGCTTGTTACTCGTTGACCCGGAAGTTGTTCCTACTAGAGAGGAATTTGATGAAACAAGATTGTTTCATTACAAATATTATGTTCTTGGAGGGAATCATTCTGAAGAGGCAAGAAGAGAGTTGATGCAAGAATATCCCAATAACCCTATTTTTGAAATAGTTAAATGCATCATTTATGCTCGTTTAACAGATGTAGAAGCAAAGTTGTTGGCATTGGATCATAACACAGATAGTGAATATAGGTTGACAATGACATTTTTTCAAAGGGTGAGATTTATACACAGTGAATTTGTGCAAATATGTGGTGGGAAAAAATCTAGACTTGATGCAAGTTTTCGTAGACAATGTTGTATGAAAATAGGTCTCCCTATTAAAGATGATATTGTGCTACAAAAAAAATTCAAAAGGAAGTGCTGCATTCAGATCTGTAGATGCCTATTTCCAATTGGCATTCAAAGTTGGGAAAACATAGGATTTGATTGATGAAATATTTAGCTTGTGGGAGAATATTGGCATAAAAAACCAGAAAGTGAAAAAAGGTAGAGTTGTTCCATGGAGCAGTGGTAAGGCAGGTCCCGATATCAAGAATATGCTAGAAGACATGACTATTATGCCTTGGGGGACAATGCAAGGTGTGAAGTAGGAAACATTAATAGATACAATACTATTACAGGTAAAGTCAGGTGAATTATCCATGGAGGAAATGTGCAATGAATTTGACAAGTAAGTTGAGCATTTTTTTTATGGTATGATGTTTTGTTCTTGAGTTTAACATTTTTGTTATGTTCTAGGTATTATGTTATATTATTATATATGATTGTAAACATCATTTATTGTTTCATTGTCTAGTCACAAGGTCTACATGAAAATACAAGAGGAGATGGTTATAATGTTGAATGAGAAGAGTTGGGATGATGTCAAATGCAACTAGGATGATGTCAAATGCAACTATCCAGATTCAAGCTCGATAGAAACTTTAAAACAATTTTTTGTTGCATTCAAGAAGGTATGTTGATCTATGATACATCCTATTTTATTTATTTTCTAATTCAATTCATTTCTATTTTATTACTTATAGATATCATTTTCATTTGAATATGCCAAAGAGGGGTAGAGATGGAGTACCGAATTCCTTCAAAATTCATATCCAAAGAGCCAAAATAGAATGACAAAGGAGACAACGTCTTGCAAACGTTGAAATTGATGATACACTTATCATTATATTTGGAATGGGCTTGACACTGTGCAATATAAAGTCATTTTAGGTGATTGTGCAGACATTACAAATCTTGTTCCTAAAAAGGAGTATGCACTAGTGATTGCAGATATCCCTCATGGATACAATATCTAAAACACTACTTATGATTGTGAGCCTTATACTTACCAATCATTCAGTAAAGTGGTTTCGGTATTCGTAGATGTCACAACATCACCACTATGGAGATTTGTTGTTTTCCATTCAGACACACAACTAGGGGGCTTGTTGACAGCCTTCAGGGGTAAAGGAAAAAAGAGGAAGCAACTTTATTGATAATATATTTGCACTATATTATCAAATTTTTGAATTTATAAATCAATAATATTTATTGATAAGTTAATTAATTGTTTTATATTTTTGTTACAGGAAAAAGCCTAATGTTCATAGCTCTGACAACGATCCATTCCTGAGTGATACTGAAAGCACACATCTTGCAACATGTACACAGGAGGAGGCTTATGAATATCTTTTAATCAATGAAAAGAGTGGTGGAAAACATAGTCAGATATTGAGTTATAATGCCGTGGTAAAAAAATTAACATATGAAGAAAGGGATTTTAAGGAGTGACTGTAAACATCTATCAAAAGCCACAAGCATTGATTAACTATCTCATAGATACATTTTCAAGAGAAGGAGATTGGGTCTTAGATTTGTTCTCGGGTTCAGGTAAACTTTCTCATATTACAAATGAAATAATATATCAAGTTTTATTGTATGTTTTATCCTTCATTATTTCAGTGTTTTAAATTATGCTTCTTTATGCTATTTGACTTAACTTTATTTTTGTTTTTGGTGATTAGGTACAACAATACCATGCTCCTTACAGAAAGGGAGAAATTGCATATCCAATGATAATGATCCACTCCAATGCAATTACATAAAGCAAAGAATTAATGCTATTCAAGTTCTTCCAGATGAACTGCAAGAAGTTGGTTTGAAGAAAGGAGAGTTTAGTGAAACACATGTGGCAAAGATGTCAAAAGAGCCTCAACCCCCATTAGGAGCGGTGTTTGGAAAGGAGCACTTTGGGGATCTTGCATACATAGAAGACTCAATGGAAGAGGACATTGATGTCCCTGAGGAAAATCAAGCTCCAGAAAATTCCAATGTCAATGAAGAATTTGGCATGCATGATATTGTTCAATAGTTTCATGTTTTGAAGAAAATGTTAATTTTGACAATTTTTTGATAAGATATATTAGTAATGTTTTGACTTTTAGACTTTATTTTAGAAATAAAATTTCTACATATAATGTTTTTAATATGTTTTTTTACAAATAATTTGTATATTTTTTCTTGAATTTATGTGAATCATCACTTTTCGGAAAATAATATGAAATAGTATCATTTTTATACAAAAAATCTCTGAAAATTCTTTGAACATGTTCTTAAATGTCTTTATTTTCTGGAATTGTTTACAATTTTGTTAATAAAAATGCCTTATTTTGACCATAAAAATGTCTTAAAAAATCGCAAAATGTATATGTTTTTCATTATAAATTGCTTAAAAATGTATGTTATTTTGTTAAATTTCTAAAAACACACTTGAAAATAGAAATTAAAAATATTTTACGACAAAGATAATTCAAAGGCCCTAAAAAATGCCTCAAAATGAAAATGTGTGATACTAGTATCAACCATTTTTGAAACGGGGGTAAAAATAGCTACTAAAATTAGGAGAGAGAAAAACGAGAACTGTGTCGAGTCCGCGTTTCATAGTATAAGTGGTTTTGATCATTCTTAGTCAATTTATGTCTGATCCAAGACATAGACACTGGATAGCTTGTAAGCATGTGCTTAGGTACCTTCGAGGTACAATATCATATGGACTCAGATATGCCTCTAGTGGAGGAGTCATTTTACTTGGTTATACAGACTCAGACTTGGGAGGAAGCATTGTGGACTGTAAGAGCACGCCCGGCTACTGTTATAGCCTAGGATCAGCTATGATATCTTGGGCTAGCAGGAAGTAGGGCTCCATATCCCAGAGCACTACCAAAGCAGAATGCATAGTTGCTAGTGTTTCCTGCCGAGAAGCAATGTAGCTCAGAAAGCTACTTGCAGGGTTGTTCGATGAAAATCTTGATCCTACCATTATTAGGTGTGACAATCAGAGTTGCATCAAGCTTTCCAAAAACCCAATGTTTCATGACAATTTGAAGCAAATTGAAATGAAGTATCACTTCATCCAAGACATGGTCCAGAAAGGTACAGTGAAACATCAGTACATTTCTACTGATGAGAAAATTGCAGATGTGTTATCAAAGCCTCTGTCAGTGACAAAGTTCAGGTATTTCCAAGACAAGTTTGGTACCTCATTGAGAGGGAGTGTTAAATATAAAATATTAGGAGACATTCTCCAAACCAATCTTGTGTAGCCAAGATTGATCCTCCCGTATAGAGGTGAGCACTTTGATTTCCTTTCGTGTAGAGGCTATTCCTCCCATATAGAGGTAATTGATCAAAGTAATGATGTTGTAAATTCTTGTTGGACAAGGCTCCGAGCTTGTGTGTATCAAGTTTATCATGTGAACCTTCTGTATAAAGGTATCCATGAGATGGACCTCTCATATAGAGGTGAACCTTCCATATAAAGGTATCCATGAGATGGACCTATCGTATAGAGGTGGACCTTCTGTATAAAGGTCATGCTTTAGTTGTTAAAAGCATTAATGTTGTGTGACATATTATTAACCATGATCACCAAACTGCTATTAAGTCTCCTTTAGAGATCGATCTCCTCTAAAGCGAATTACTTGAGCATATGATCATTTGGTCCAGAATAATATAATATGATCAAAACATCTAATAATTCTTCTTAATATAATTTAATGTGATGGATAATTAAAGGTATCACATATTGACCATGCAGTAAGAGAGAAAGAAATAAAAGATAAATCATAGAGATCAAGAGAATTCAAAATTTCCCATGTAGACACTTCAGCTAATTAAAGAAAACTCGAATTATTAAAGCTTTAGTTATAAATCTTCAGTTAAGTATCAATGCTTCAGTTAAAGCATGTGTTAAAGATATGCCTTAGTTAACTAAATAACTCATAGTCATCGCTTCAAGTAAATCAATCAACACGATTTCAGTTAACTAAGTGTTAATAAAAAGGACTAGTTAACTAAAGTATTTACACTTTAGTTAAACTAAAAGACGACACTTCAGTTAAAGAAAAGATATACTTAACTAAGTGTTATTGAATAGTGACACTTATGATGATTCAAACGTGAGTTGTGACACTTGCATGTCGACACTTAAGTTAGCCACCTAAGTAAGTGGGAAAGATTTCAGTTAATAGGTGAGTTCATCCTAAGTGACAGCTCAGTGAGATGAAGAAATGCATGAGAAGTGGGGCTCACCACTCCACGCAAGATTAATACATCTAGTTTGAGGGCAAGTTTATCCTGAAGTTAGAAGTTAAAAATAGAAGAGAAAATGTATAAATATGATATACAGGATTGTTGAATCTAGTGTTCAGTGAATTCTCTTCTCCATTGAAGGCAAGGCACTTCTCTTTGTGTAGGGTATTGTTCGTGCTTGTTATTGTTGTGTTGGGAACACATTCGATCGATCTCTCTTCTCTATTTCTTTTGTATCTTCACCAAGAATTTTGGTGATCTCTTATCTTCCTAAAGCAATCTGCTACGTTGTAAAACAAAGCATTCTCTGCTATCCATTATATTATACTGAGAAGAATTGTTGGGGTTTTTGTTCTCATAATTTTGAGGATTTTCCCTAGGGTATATCTTGTTTTATGGTTGTATAAATTTCTTGGATTGAATTGTCCCATTTCTTCAAGTCTGTGCATCTAAAAGAATTAAATATCAAAGCTCAACCAAATTTCAACAAAACTTAGTTGCAATGAACCAATAAAATATAAGTTACTGAATCAGTATGGATACCTACAACTGCATACACAAATCTTCAAATACACTAAGGCTTGAGAATAAATATCACAACCTTTCTTCTATAATTTAAGGACTTATAAAGTGTTCATTAATCATACAATTTCAGCTACGAATAAGAATTTATTCTATCATTTAAGTCATAGATTCAGTAACTCTCAAACATTTACTCATGGGAATATTTACAACAACTAAGCATAAAAATATATCTTCTGGAAAGGTGTAAAATAGTTGGGCTTGACCAAAATCGTTTTAGGGAATGACACACAAGTCCTAGGGATGCAAAAACACCCCCTTTGTGTGTGTGTGTGTGTGTGTGTGTGTGTGCATAACATCAAAGACTAAAATTTCCCATAATTCATTTTCACTTCCATAATTTACAACTTATTCACCTATGAGAAGTAAATTCCCAAAAATACATTTCCAGACTTAGAATTTTTGTCATTGCTATTATAATTTTAGATAAAACTTGGCATGCATAACCAACCCATCATCCATATAAGAAATTCAAACAAACTATTCATTGAATTCCATTCATCATTGAGTTTTTCATAAATTGATAAATAGCAAGAAAATTTAATAAACACTTTTAACCAATACTCATCTAGAATTTCAATTGAATGGGAAACTGGCTCCGTGTGAGGCACATTCCACCCAATCATAGGAAATTTTTCTCATTAATCTCTCAAGAAAATGCCACCCCTGAGATGAGACTCATGCATTCACTAGACATACATCTCACCAGTCCCATAATTTCTCAAAATTAAACACTTGGCAATCAAGAAAATTGACTTAAATCCAATTCCATGCCAAACAGTGCTTTTCACTTCCTTGATTTCCTTTTGGTTGCACAATAATGAGATGCATCACTTCCATTTGTGATCAGAATTCCACCAAGATTGCTAGCTACACCATTTTCCACTTCACTAGAATGACCATAGACAAAATGGACAGAGTTTCAATAGAAAATATCCAACAATCTGGTTCACGGGTTTAGGAATTCGTATCAAATTCCATTCTCAGACAATCATTCTCCTCTATTTGCTCAAAACGGTCTCCCTACACAATGGCTTGGGATTGGGAAAAACTTTGAATATTTTGTTTGCATGATCATTTTTTCTTTCCACCACGTCGTCTCTTCCATGAGCCCCATTTTTCTCTTTTTAATTAATTAAAACTAAGACATTTTCTTAATCAAACTAATACCCTTTAAGCCATAAAATAAGTTTAAGTTAATAAAAATGGATTTTTGGCTAAATTAATTACATAAGGTAATTTTAGGGATTTGAAGGGTTAATGGGGTTATAACATGGTTTTCCCCCTAATAAATTCTAACCCCCTTACTGACTCTGGTGAACACACGAGTCCTTGATCTCTTCAGCATACTACCTCGACATAACTAGCTACAGATTTTAATATTAATAATTGCAAAATACAATATGTTCAACCTTGCAAGCATTCATAAACCATAGTTACATCTTGATATCATCAGACTAGGGGTTTCAAACTAGGGGTGTTACACACGATTTTAGTAGCCTTGGTCCTTAAATCATGGGTGATAGCCATGAGCTAGACAAGACAGTGTACTAACATGTTGGCTAGGAGGACGAAGGACATTTAGTCGACTAGGATGAGACAATTGGCAAGGCACTGCTTGGCAGATTTTAATGGAGGATGGCATGATTTTTATTTATGTGATGTGATGTGTGTTGACCATGCTAAGAGAATAATGTTGATGGATGCAACGAAGGTATGTGATCAAGAAGAGTTGGGACAAGACCTTCGAGCACCATTAGGGATTGGACCAAATGGGTGATATCATCGTCATACATTAGGCAGTGAGTCATCCAAGTGGTGTTGGCTCAGGGGAGGCAGTGGTGTAGCAATGTCTAAGGTTGGGTGGCAATGGTGCAACATAGCCTATAATGAAACAAGCACTTGACATTCTACACACTCTAAGATGCCTGGATTAGGTTCGATCAAGACGTATCAGTGAGGCATAGTCTAGGTGATACTTGTAGTTAATAGTCATACCCAACTAACAAGATCATGTCAGTGCTGCACGACGACCATGATTTTGAAGGTACGAGACGCTCAAGAGGAACGATAAGTTTAATTGTTTTGACATATGGTATCAGAGCCACGTTCGATTATGGCATATGTGAAAGTTTCTCTTCACCAAAAATGACCCTTTCATTGGATGTGCCGATAGATCCATTTTGATGAGGATGCCAACATATTTAAGTGGGGGAGTGTTGTCACGAAGCTACATTAAGCACCATTGGAAATGGAGTGGCATGATGGAGGGAGGGCCGGGAATACATGAGTAAGGGTGCACAACAAGTCCATATGATTTGGGTATCCTTGACGGTCGACTCATGGGTGATATCCATGAAATGGGAAGGACAGTGTACTAGCATGCTAGATAGGGGGACCAAGGATGTCTAGTCGAGTAAGATGAGACAACCAACAAGGTGCTGCTTGGAAGGCTTCGACGGAGGATACTGTGACTAACAATGTGATATGTAGTGTGTCAACCATGCTAGGACAATAGAGTTAATGGATGCAGTGAAGGTATGTGGTCGAGCAAAGCCAGGATAGGACTTCGAGCACCATCGTGGATTCATTAGACTAGATCAATGATATCATCATCATATGTTGGGAAGTCAAATGTTCAAGTCTTATTGGCTCGGGGGAGGAAATCGTGTAACTTTGACCAAGGTTGGGTGGTGATGGTGCAACATATCCTATAGTGAAACGAGCACTTGAAATTCTGCACACTCTAATGTGCTTGGCTTGGGTTCGATCATGATGTATCAGTGAGACATAGTCCAAGTGATACTTACGGTTGATGGTTATGTTCAACTAGCAAGATTAAATGTCAATGCCTCACAATGACTAGGCTTTTGGACGATATGGGATGCTCAAGAGGAATGATAAGTATAGTCACCATGAAACAAGGCATGATGACGACAAAGGGGAAGTATGTAGATGATTGTTGTGAACATATTTAAGGCAGGGGAGGAGAGGGTAGAATGATAAGTTACATTACTCATATTGTGTTGAATATCGTTCATATTTGTTCAAAGGGAGATCAATCATAAATTATTATTGTTAAATTGTATATAATTGAAAATGTTAATATTGGGACATTGGCTTGTTTTGTGGCATTGGCTTGGTTTTGTAATTGTTAATATTTTTATTGGTTAGTGTTTAATGTTTAAAATGAATTATTCAATTTCACTGTTTTTTGTTTTTTGTTACAAGTATGTTAGTTTGATTTGCTTCACATTTATGAGATTTTAAATGATGTTTCGTTGAACTTTTAAGGAAAATATTATACTTTATGTATGTTTTAGTGAAAAAATTATATAAAAAAGCATATGATAAAATTATAGAAAAAAATGAAAATTTGGAAAAAAAATAACATGTTGAATAGTTTGATATATAGATATATATATATGTCAGAAAATTTTTGCTAAGGAGAAAAAATGTTTTATAATATATTCAAAGAATTATTTATAATATAATTTTTTAACCAAAACATTATACTTGATTGTTCAATAAGATACTCTTTTTATTCATAGATATTCAATTTATAGAATTATATATGGAGTTGTATTTTTGGGATAAGAACCATGAAGAGATCGAGCTCCTACGAAAATACAAGGTCATGGCATGATATATAATTCATCAGGGAATCTCATAACATGATGATGACTATTTATGTTGAGTGATGATTCTCTCATGCACTTTGGATAATGGATCTCATTTGTTCTAGTGGTTATTAACTTTTGATTGAGTTGTACCAACTAGCCACTAAGATATCTCTAGTTTTTCAAGCGAAAAAAAAAGATATCTCTAGTTGTAACAATAGGCTCTAATTTAATGTTAATCCAAGGGTTCTCGATATTTTTATTAGAGTATTACAATATTTTCTTCACAAACTTTCACTACTATTGATTTGAGGTTGATTTGAAGGTGAATTTGGATCCCATGACCTCCTTCATCATATCCTCCCACCATAATTCCATTGATAATTACGTTACCAGAAGCTCCTTTTGATTGGCACCAGATGTGTGAGTATTATTGGTGGGATCCTCCCTATGAGTGTAATAGGGGCGTATGGGCCCATTGTGTTAATCGTTGCATTTGGTATCAAAGCTATGGTTGGTTCTATTTATTTGGATCCACGTGATTGTAGTGGGTATTTGAAGCACAATTCTAAGTTGTTTTCCAAGCTTAGGTGTCATCAATTGAAAGTTAGTAAAATCCTTGGACAAGAAACCTAGGTTTATGGATAAGCTTCTTAGACTACTTCAACATTGAGACCAACACTTGTATATACAACCCTACTTTCCCATAATACCTCAATATTACAATTAGTATCAATATATGTGACCCTAGTTTATAGGTGTATATCATTCTCACAAGTATTAAAGATAACAATTATCCCATACAAATAAATAACAAGCATATACAACCTGTTAAATGAATCCTCCATCTAAACAAAACTACATATCATTACACAATATATCCATTCAACATTAACTTTTGCATTCCTTTGTCTAAATTCCAAAAACTCCAAGTCATTTCATCCCGTTATATATAACTATAGCCCACAATATATAATATACTCACATAAATGGGAAATGGTACGTAAGTTAAATTAAAATTACATATTAAATAAATTAAATTGTAATTTAATTAAATAAATTTCATACTTTCGACCACTGCAACATTGTTTTCATCTACTTTCCATATCCATTTTTTTTTACAAATTTTTTATTTTCTACATAATCAAAATTCTTTTCAAGAAACAATTTGTTTCCAAATTTTGAATTTTATATACGTGGAATTATCTAATATATTTTTATATTATACTAACATTGTTGTAGAGGATTTTGGTGTAATAGTTAACATTGATTATATTATACTAACATTGTTGTAGAGGATTTTGGTGTAATAGTTAACATTGTCATCAAATGAGGAAACTTTGAGGACCATTGCTAGGCTAAAGGAGTAATATCATCAAAATAAATGTTACAAAGAAGGAGGATTCTAAAGGAATTAACTAAAACAAATTGTTAGGAGTTTGGGCACTTTTAAGGGGAGAATGAATATTATATATTGGTAAGTTATTCGTTATATGTTTATATTATTAGTACCATAAAACTTTCTATCCTTTTAAAAGTTTATATATATATAGATATAATTGTTTGTAATTATAAAGACAAAGTGTCTTAGGATTTACTTGTCTAAGGATGTTCCAAATTAAATTATAGTAGTTTGTGACAAAGTGAACAAGTTGATGGAGATGGAGAGGATGGAGGTGAAGTTAATTTTGTGAGAGAATTCGATATTGATATGATTGAGAATAATGGGATAAATTTTACTTCAAAGGATGATAACTTTGATGATATTCATGACGTATATTTGATTAATAAACTATACAAACACTTATATGAGGGCTCAAGAACAAACCTTATCTTTGTTATTTTCTTATTATTCAACTTGAAGGCATTGAGTCGTTTGTGAAACACCTACCTAAGAAAGATCGTAAGGTATGTAATATAATTCTTCATATGTGAAAAACATTATTTTTAGCATTAATTGTATAAGGATGCATTGTATTCAAATATTCATTACAGTAAATTATTTGGAATGTTGTAGATTGTTAGGCGATTTTCTTCTACCACCATCGAACACTTCACTTCACAAATACCAAGAATTGTCTCGTATTATGAAAGCTATAGGAATGGAGTCTGAAGCCATTACATGTCCTAATGATCATATCA